>JAQSUU010000469.1:0-472500 GCA_038087645.1 Saccharum hybrid cultivar R570
TGAATCGCCCACAACCGCTCACAACAAGAGTTGGTTCATCCACAAGCTCCACCGGATGATCACCAAACCGTCTAGGTGATGGTGATCACCAAGAGTAACAAGCACTAACTCTCACTTGACCGTAGAAAGCCTAATGAGTAAGATGGATGCACACTTGCTACTCCTTTTCACTAATGAGGACCTAATTCTTGGATTCTCAAATCTCAAATCACCTCACTAGGCTCTTGCTCTCCCTTGCACTCTCAAGGTGCTGTTCAACTGATCAAATGAGCAAGAGTCCCTGTATTGGATGAGTTGGAGAAGTATAAATATCCCCACACAAGTCCTAGCCGTTAGGAACAAAACATTTCACTGCGTACTAACCGGACGCACGTTAATGTTGTACCGGATGCGTCCGGTGCAGCGTCTGGTCGTCCAATGGCTACTGTACGACACAAGATTCCAAATATGACTGGACGTACAATGCGTCCGATCAGTATCCACCGGACGCGTCGGGTCATGGAAAACCCACTCTGGAACCTTACTGGACTGTCACCGGATGCACGGACACATGGTCCGGTGCAGCGTCCGGTGCTGCATCAGATCGACGCTGCGCTTCTTTGTCTCGACCGGACGCATGAGCAGTTGCAACTGCGCGTCGAGTCAGCTTTCCTCTCAGCGTCTGATCGCTCTCACTGCGCGAACTTGAACTGACCGAACGCACCGGCCAGCGTCCGATGCAGAGTCCGATCGATCTAAATGGCCTAAAACTTCGTCGAAGCGAACTTTCCAAAATGAAGTTTGTTCCATTTGATCCTCGGACTATCTCTGATATACCTAGTGCTAAGTTTTACAAGTGTGCACCACACCTAAGCTATTAGACTCACCTAGGTCAAGCTACTAGTTTGTACCCCCTTAATAGTACGGTCAAAGGAAAAAAAAGTCCTAAACTACTCTAAGTGCCTCCTAACACCAAACGACACTTAGAACTAGCTCGTCCTTAACCTTGTAGTCCATCCTTTGTAAACCGAAACGAATTCCATCAAGGGGGCGTGTAAACCATTATAGCCCAATCAATCACTGTTATTGTGACCTAACTCAACCTTGTTTCTGCAAAACACACGTTAGTCACAATAATCTTCTGTTGTCATTAATCACCGAAACCACTAGGGGCCAGATGCTTTCACCATGCACGTGCCTCCGAATAAATGTAGAACCCCTGTATGAATATACCATGCAATATATTAGAGAAACATATATAAAATGTGTCAAGATACATATGTATGTGCGAATTTAAACTTAAACATTTTGCAACCATTCTGCACCCACTCGTTGGCACATAATCTTTTTAACGATTATTAACTCTCATCGGGAGCAAACGTTGCTAACAAAGATCTAGAAAATTACAAATGTTTAAGGTTACGTAGAAATGATGTATAAACAAAGATACAATCCACCATTATTATTCCTAATCTAAAAGACCACATATTTCTCTGCTTATTTCTGAACCATGAAATCAGTTACATTATTAGCAATGAAAGATTAGAAGATGAAGTTACTAACCTTTGGAAAGTAAGAATGAATGAGATTGAAGATCTTCAAAAGAAGCCAAGAGTAAGAATGGATGAAGTTGCTAGCCGGCGGCCGAGAGCAAGAAGCCAAGAACACACGTGCAAGGCAAGACTGTCTTGGAATAAAGCATTATATATGGTGGGGACATTTAGCCCTAGCTGGACCCACCAACCAGGATAAAAGGTTGCAATCCTAGTTGGTGGCTTCAACCGGGATTAAAGGACGACCTTTAGTCCTAGTTTTAGCAGCAAACCGGGACTAAAGGTCCCTCCTGCAAAAACCTTCTATGCTAGCCGTAAAGCAGGGGATTTTAGTCTCGGTTGGAGCCACCAACCAGGACTAATTCTCCTATTACTCCTGGGTCCAATCTTGACCGAGACTAAAGCCAAAGATGTATGTTTAGGAAAAAAAGAACTACACAATAAAATAACATTTTGGTTAAATAGAATTGTACTAAATAATAATTGTACAAAATAAAATAACATTATGTTTAGGAAAAAAAGAAGTACAAAATAAAATAACATGCTTAATTTCCTGGCAAAGATTATGAAATCAAATTAAGCTGGGTGGCTTTTAGAACCTTCTATACGCATATATCGTTGAGGGCTTGAGGCAAGGACCAGCATCATCGAGTCCGAGGCACTGTGGATTCTAGAAAACCTCGTCCACTGTTTGAGAATTCGGTTGATATTTTTCAAAATTTATTTGAAATTTTTGTTTAAATAAAATAGGTATATTTCTGTTATATATCCGAATTACCAAAATATTGGTGGGTCCCAATTTTTTAAACCGATGTTTAAAATACTGCTAAAAACTATAGAAAGTACTACTACATGCCGAGCAGGTGATTATATTGGGGTGGACAGAAACGGTACGATCAATCGGGCTATAATAATCGAATTAAAAATGAGCAACAACTTCAAGTCAATTTTCGAGTGTCGCAAATAGCAAAAGGAACGGGATGTAGCCAACATGGCCATCGATGTTGTGTAATATATATATACATGCCGAGCAGGTGATAAATGAGTATGCATCCATACACAACGTGATTTTTTGAAGATGGAAGTACCTACTCCTGGGAATACTAGTACAATACCCGTGCTAACGCTACGGCAATACATAACCACACAAATCAAATAATAGAAACATACAAGAACAGTTATCTATATATTTTCAAGAGGACGTGGAGGTTTTGACCCTAACAAATGATGAATGCAGTGTCGCCAAGACCATCACTGCGAAGTGCCAATGACTACACAAGGTGAAAAGAAAAAAAATCCATTAATACAAAAACTTTTTACAAAACACCAAGGTTGACCAACGAACACATAATAGATTCAAAGTTCGTGTGGGGAACCAAATTAACCTGCTTGAGAGACATGAATGTCAGAGATGAATGGCTGCCTGGTTTGGTATGTTGAGAGCCATGAATGTCAGAGATGAGCAGGCCTCAGTCATCACTGTTGCAAATTATAAGCTATTAAAATTCAGTAGATGTGTTTCCAAAGTGGCTAAATCACGATGCCAGAGGGACTAACTAACACGGTTTTAGAGTACATTATAACTATACTGTTCAGCCAATATTTCCCTCTTCATAGAGATGTCAGTTTGCATAAATAAATTAATCCTCATGATACATGATTCTTAAGAATCTGCACTGCTAACTGGCAAAGAACACATACCATAAGCTGAGAAACACAGCGGCATGAGGAAACAATTGTGAAGCTCCATTTATGAGGTCAAGAGACAGCCCACCACCCCGTTCAGAATCTTGGTCACTTTCCCAGTCTCATATCATCTCTTTTCTTCTTTCTGATTGAAAATGGGGCAGATGTTAGCTAGTTACCAACAGCTGTGCACTCCTAGGATTTTAGAAAACTGGAGAACTATCTCATACCGAGCATAGGACAGCAGGTCTCTCATGATCTTGTCCGTGCTAACGCTACTGCGACATCTAGGTAACACACATTAAACAGTCATAGTGGACATGCACAACACGACTCGCACGTGGATATCAAAAGAAATGCCCATGCTAATGGTACCGACAAATCAAATAACTAAAACATTTGTAAGAAAATATGTTTGCTAATCAATAAGAAATTTGTTTGCCAATTGACAAGATCTAAACTTGGTAAGAAAATATTTCTTTTCACATGTTTGGCATCATATTTTCTTCTTTTTTTCATTTGGATTAACAAAAATGATAAGCTGGCTACACACATGCATACCTATAAAGCGAGGCTAAATCCACCATTGTCCTCAAGCTCAAAATACAACAACTGAAAAGAGAAGTGTCAACATACTTATGTGCTTCAATTACACAATATATCAAGTACTTGGTTCATCTCCTGGAGCTTGTATTACTCTTTAAAAAATCAATATATCCTTGTTGTGGTTCTTTTTTTTAGCACAACTTTCAGTGATTCTACCAACTCACTGGAATTGCAAACAATATGACAGCTCAGGTTTGGGACTAAAATTTAGAACATGATCTGGTGGAAGACCTGCTGCAAAAAAATTATGGAAAGCATAACCTGGTGAGTTAACAAAAACAAAATTAGTTTTTGTACTTTAAAGCAGTTTTTGGCCTCTATCTAGCACTACAGTCGATTCCAATATGTAATTTGAAACATCTTTGGGTAATTAAAGTTCAATCCAATAGCAAAACAATGTTCTCTTAAGTGCATCTTAGGTGCAGGTTCATTATTTTCCTTCAAAGTTCTCTTGTTATAATTTGACATGTAGAAAATGTGCTTTTAATAATATACTAAATTTTTAACTATTGCATAGGGAAAAATATATTTAGAAGGCAACAAGGTCAGACCATGATCAAGGAATGTGGCCAACTTATTTCTTTTGCTATTTCAGGTGGACTGAATGCAAGAGGGCAAAGTCATTGCACCACTTTTTGAATCTAGGGTAAAAGCTAGGATCAAAGTTATCACACAGTTGTTTCTGAACTTGAAGGGTCCAATAAAGCACAAATGAGTTGTGCACCAAACATACAGCAACTTAACATAGGTCTACACAACAGCCTTGCACAAGGTGATTTTGGCCAAATTAAATGGATCTTTTTTTATAATAACTGGATCTATATTTATGTTCTGAACAAGTGGACAAGAATGTAGTGACATATAGAATGGAAGCGCTTGACATCTCTGTTACTTGCTGAAGGTGCCCAAGTAGAGATAAAAAAAAGGATGTTTATATAGGGAAAAAAGAAACAAACTAAATTAAGTAGTTGGATCCAAATCAAGTGAAATTGCATATCTAAATAGACTGTAGATTCAAGAATTGATTTGAATCCAGCAAATCATGACAACGAATCCAAAAATGATAAAAGCAAAGTAATGTTAGTAAATAGATAACAACATTGTGGAAAGATTAAATTTATAAAAAAATATACATATTTAAAATAACAACCTTGACGACCCTTGCAAGTTTGTCCTTACCTTCTGCAACTGTTGTACCACAGATGCGCCTCATATCTCCCGGTGCATCTATGCCTAAAATAATTCTAAAGTGGTAGCTTTTTGTTAATTGTCTACTGCTAAACCAGTATAAGTCCTTACCTTCTGCAACTGTTGTACCACAGATGCGCCTCATATCTCCCAGTGCATCTATGCCTAAAATAATTCTAAAGTGGTAGCTTTTTGTTAATTGTCTACTGCTAAACCAGTATACCACAATCATGCCCAATACAATGGCGCTCCTAATAGTTAGCGAGATCGTCAATGGCTTCGATGGGGTTGGCAAAGGGGCAAGAATTTCGACAGGAAAAGAAGCCTAATGCAACTAATACTTTCCATGGACACCACCCGCTGATAAAATTATAGATTTACAATTATTCAGGGACATCACGCGATACGGAAGAATTGCACAATTTATATAGTAGATATATAGCTGCATTATCAAATATTATATTCTTTGGTCAGGCAAGCCCATCTAACAGAATAAACAAGAATACAAGACGACTATATACTGCATGAACAAATATATTCTTTGTGCAGCTACATCAAATCGGTATCATAAAAACAAATGACTATCAAAGTATGAACTGCAGGAACAAACATCTTTTAGCAAGGCCAATAAAATATTCTAATGTATCTAGTAGCAAAAGGAACATATTAGTTGCAGTAGAGTTTAAAGAACAGGCAGAATACAGAAGTAAAAAGAACATATTAGTTGCAGTAGAGTTTTTTTTTTAAAAAATAATCGAGAGTTTTGTTTCAGTAAAAAGCATATTTGTTTCATGATTTACTTCAGAGACCATTGCTTTTTACTTCAGAGATCATATGTTTTGCTTCCAAAGGAAGCCCTTCAAGTATATGGAGATGCTCCTGGTGGTTAGGATCACTGCTGCCGACTTGTTCGGGATCGGAGAAGCCTGCTGCACTATGAAGATCGCCTATTTAGCACCAGCCATATATTTGCTCAGCAGAATCTAAATTAAAAAACTGGAGGGGAGGGGAAAAGAGACGACCGCTATGCCGAACTCACCTCACCCGCACAGGGCCGCCGCACACCGCTGCCAAGCACATCTTGCTCGCTCGACGCTCAGCTAGGGCTCGCACCGCTTACCCGTTGTGGATGCGAATCCGGCACCGCGCGCTGGTGTAGTGGACGTAGTACTCGTAGTCAGCGGGGAAGAGGAAGTGGAGACCTTGCGGTGCTCGATGACCATGACTGGTTGGAGGCTGGAGCTTCTGGTCACGCCACCGGCACACCACGCGCGTGCTCACCTCCAGGGGAAGGTGCGACGCCCATGACGCGGACACAGCCGAGCGAATCTGCTACGGCCGCGTCCGCCCTGCACGGATCCATCTCCAGGGGAAGGTGCGCCTCCCATGACGCGGACGCAACCGAGGGAATCCGCCACCACCGTGTCCGCCCTGCACGGATCCAGAGCCCGAGGGCGGCTGCCCGTCACCGACACCCACGCACGCAAGGCCGTCGGGATGGGGAAGGGCACAGCGGCCGCCGTCAGGAGGGGATGGGGAAGGGCGCAGCCACCATGGTTGCGGGGAGCAGGGCCATCGGCGCGGCGGTGGCCCGGTAGGTTTCGAACGGCGTTTTTTTCTTTTTCTTTTTTTCGGTGATGATTGGTTTCGATCGTGTTTGTAGCGCTGAATGGCGGGTGAGAAGCCTGACATCACACATCTAATCGTGACCATTGAATTTAGTTTAAGTATTTTATTAGCCCTTGATTTTAATGGAGATGAATTGTTGTGTGCATTTTCTGGGTGTACAATGACTGGAGACTCTCAGCGGAGGATATTTTTGTTGGTGGACCTAGTATAATTTTAACTGGTCCATTATAGTAGAGATAGAAAACTCACTATATTCCCAGGAGTAGGTACTTCCATCTTCAAAAAACCACATTGTGTATGGATGCATACTCATTTATCACCTGAGTATGTTTATATACTTATTTTAAGGTACTCTAAATCTTACTACAACAACAACATAGCCTTTTGTCCCAAGCAAGTTGGGTAGGCTAGAGATGAAACCCAAAAGAGACGAGAAAACAGGGAGACACATAAAGGGACAAAAAGAGCACAAGACAAAAAGAGGTCACGGTTCAGGCACGTTGATTGCCAATCTCCAAGCGCTCCTATCCATAGCTAAATCCTTGGGGATATTCCACTACTTAAGATCTCTCTTAACGGACTCGTCCCAAGTTAGTTTAGGTCGACCTCTACCGCTCTTTACATTATCGGCCCGCTTTAGAACTCCACTACGCACCGGCGCCTCAGGAGGCCTCCGTTGGACATGGCCAAACCATCTCAACCGATGTTGAATCAATTTCTCCTCAATTGGAGCCACCCCAACCCTATCCCGAATATCGTCGTTCCGGACTCTATCCCTCCTTGTGTGCCCACAACACCAACGCAACATACACATATCTGCTACACTCAATTGCTGGACATGTCGCCTTTTTTAGGCCAACACTCAGCACCGTATAACATCGTCGGACGAATCGCCGTCCTATAGAACTTACCTTTCAGCTTCTGAGACACCCTTTTGTCACAGAGGACGTTAGAAGCTTGACGCCATTTCAACCAGCCAGCTGAAATTCTATGCCTAACATCTTCATCAATGTCTCCGTCCTTTTGTAGCATCGACCCTAAATACCGAAAAGTATCCTTCTTGGCCACCACTTGCCCATCGAGGCTAACGTCTCCCTCCTCATGCCTAGTCACGCAGAAATCGCACCTCATGTACTCGGTCTTAGTCCTACTAAGTCTGAACCCTTTCGACTCTAACGTTTGCCTCCATAATTCTAACTTCCTATTAACCCCTGCCCTACTGTCGTCAACTAGCACCACATCATCAGCAAAGAGCATACACCAAGGGATACCACCTTGTATGTCCCTTGTGACCTCATCCATCACCAAAGCAAATAAATAAGGACTTAAAGCTGACCCCTGATGCAATCCTATTTTAATTGGAAAGTCACTGGTGTCGCCATCACATGTTCGGACAAACGTCACCACATCCCTGTACATATCCTTGATGAGGGTAACGTACTTAGTTGGGACTTTGTGCTTTTCCAAGGCCCACCACATGTCATTTCTCGGTACTTTGTCATATGCCTTCTCGAGGTCAATAAAGACCATGTGCAAGTCCTTCTTCTGCTCCCTATATCTCTCCATCAATTGTCGTAATAAGAAAATCGTCTGCATGGTCGACCTACCAGGCATGAACCCAAATTGATTTTGGGTCACATGTGTCACTCTCCTTAGGCGATGCTCGATAACCCTCTCCCAGAGCTTCATCGTATGGCTCATCAATTTAATCCCACGGTAGTTAGTACAACTTTGAACATCTCCCTTATTCTTGGAGATAGGTACTAATATACTTCTCCTCCATTCTTCAGGCATCTTGTTAGACCGAAAAATAAGGTTAAAAAGCTTAGTTAACCATACTATCGCTTTGGCGCCTAGGTATCTCCACACCTCAATGGGGATACCATCAGGGCCCATCGCTTTACCTCCCTTCATCCTTTACTACGTAAAAAAATTTAGCAGAGTCCATACTTTTTAATATATTACTAAAATGCCACTACTGTAGTATATAAAATAAGTATAACCATATTCTCTACGTATACTTGCATACTTGATATACATACTACCATAAATGGTATAATATGATCATATACTTCGTATACATATACATCTCGGTAGGTCATATCTCTACAACTCTAAACCTGAGCCAAGCTCAGGCACCGGAGAGTGCCACGTCGCTGGCAGTTCCCGGCCGTCCGATCGGCTGGGCGGACGGCCAGGATGGTACGAGTCCCGATTATTTTGTAAAAAAAACCCTCCATATTTAGTAAAATCAACCCGCAGTCCGGTCACCTCTCACAGTAAATTTTTTTAAAAAACCCTCAGACTTTAAGAAAACCAACCCGCAGTCCAGTCTTTTCAATGGGTCGGCCTGCCTCAATGGGCCAAATTCGGCCCGTGAGCCTCTTTTCCTTTTTAATGGTTTTATCTTTTCTTTTTAAAACCAGAGATATCTCAAAAATTATATAAAATCACTGAAAAATATAAAAATACCAAACATGTTTTGTTGCGTTTATTATGACTAGATCTATGCATTAAACTTAAAATAACATATGCTTTAGTGCATTGTATTCGGTATAGTAGTAGTTCTATGATTTTTCATAATTGATTAATTTGTAGTTTTCACCACATGTGAACTAAAAATATCTCCGCTACCTTAAAACCAATATCATATACCCTTTCTCATGATCTTTGCTGGCCAATTAATTTAACACTAACCCGAAATATAAATACTCAAATACAAATTCTAGCGTATATACTTATACATAAAAAAATACATATGGTACATGATATTCCGTACATTCGCATACGCGAGCACGTCATGTCTCATACATAAAAATTTGAAATGAATATACACAAACAAAATAATATACTTGCAATATACGTGGTACATATAACGTATAGGCAATCACCGAAACCTATAGTAACCAAATCAAAAAATTATACATCATTCCTTCATAAAAAAGAACCAACAAACAGGTCGTGGTAACATAGACGAATGACCAAACTGACTCAAAATGGTAGGCACTCCAGGCGGACGCGCGGCACCGCCACGCGTTGCTTTCTAGTATACTCTAAATCTAGAGATATAAACATGAGAGTAACTACTCCCTGGGAGTAAGAAATAATATATATATATATATATATATATATATATATATATATATATATATATATATATATATATATATATATATATATATATATATATATATATATATATATATATATATATATATATATATATATATATATATATATATACTACCTTATAGCTGGCTACAAAATAACTTATTGTATAGCCATTTTGAGTTACGATGGTTACTATGTTAATTTACGAAAGTATAGTAACTGCTTACTAAGTGGTTTACTGTATATAAGAACAAAGCTACTGACGATGAACTCCTTCCACCATTAATTCCAAGCTGCTAGCTATTTGCTTTGGTGCATGCGGTGCTTGATCCCGGCTGCCTCACACTCCTGGAGCCAAGCCGCAATGGCACTACCGGTGTCAAAAAAAGGCGCAACGGCCCTACGCGGTGGCGGAGGAAAAGGCTCAATGGCCCTACAACACTACCGGAATTCACTTCTTTGCCGAGCGTCGGAGGCTTTGCCGAGCGTTTTTTTTCGGGCGCTCGGCAAAGAAGGCTTTGCCGAGAGCCAAATAAAAAACACTCGGCAAAGCCTCTGCACTCGGCAAAGAAGCCTTTGCCGAGCGTCCGATAAACGGCTCTCGGCAAAGAAGTTTCTTTGCCGAGAGCAAAAAAAACACTCGGCAAAGAAACTTCTTTGCCGAGAGCCAAAAAAAAAGCACTCGGCAAAGGCTTCTTTGCCGAGTGCCAAAGTAAAACACTCGGCAAAGCAATTTTTCAAACCACATTTTGGTTCACTAAACGAATTCAAATAAAAAAGTTTTCAACTACAAAGTTTCATAACTTTTCATGATCTACAAACTTTATATCGGTCATTTCTTTATTCGACAAAGTAATAATTACGTTGTTCACAAAATCTATATGTCTCTCATGTAGTTCCATGAAACTACAAGAGAGATATATAAGATTTGTGAACAATGTTAGCACCACAATTTTGGATGGAAAAACTTCCTAAATGAAGTTTGTAGATCTCGAAAGGTATTGAAACATTGTAGTTGACCACTTTTTAATTTGAATTTATCTTGTCATGGAAAACTACGTTTGAAATTCAAAATTTTAAAATTTTAAAATTTGAATTTTTCAAAAGACCTCGGATGGAAAAACTTCCTAAATGAAATTTGTAGATCTAAAAAAGTTATGAAACATTGTAGTTGACCACTTTTTCATTTGAATTCATCTTGTCATGCAAAACTACGTTTGAAATTCAAAATTTTAAAATTTGAATTTTTCAAAAGACCTCGGATGGAAAAACTTTCTATATGAAAAATGTAGTGCTCGAAAAGTTATGAAACTTTGTAGTTGACAACTTTTTCATTTGAATTCATCTTGTCATGCAAAACTACGTTTGAAATTCAAAATTTTAAAATTTGAATTTTTCAAAAGACCTCGGATGGAAAAACTTTCTATATGAAAAATGTAGTGCTCGAAAAGTTATGAAACTTTGTGGTTGACAACTTTTTGATTTGAATTCGTTTAGGGGCTCAAACAATCAATTTTTAATTGGTTTAGTATAATATTTGAGTAACTGAAATGGCATATAGACGCATGTGAGTGTGTAGTGCAGGTGGCAGAGGAGGTATCGCGTGAGGGAGAGGTCACGAGTTCGAATCCCACCGACCGCGTAGCCGCGAATTTTGCGCGAAAAATGCCGCGACTTGCGACTTCGACGGAGACGGGCGGGCGCTGGCCAGTGGGCCCCCTCCCGCGATTGAAAAAATTTTTTCCAGGTTTTTTTCGCATTTTTTTATTTCGCGCTTTGCCGAGCGTCGGGCTCTCGGCAAAGGCTTTGCCGAGTGCCCGATAAACGGCTCTCGGCAAAGAAGCCTTTGCCGATCGGATTTTTGCCGAGGGCGCTTTGCCGAGACCTGCGCTCGGCAAAGGCTTTGCCGAGGATCTTAGAGGCTTTGCCGAGAGCCTGGGGCCCTCGGCAAAGCAGCCGGCTCCGGTTGCGGCGGAGCAGCCGGCGCCGGCGCCTCTTCATGGGATGATGATGTGCGATACCACTGCCCCATAAGTGCGTAAGGGTGGCAGCTCCTCTTCTTCCTTGTGCGGCTGCGCTCGGCGACCGCGTCGGCGATGGACATGCCGACGAAGAACACCCCGGCGATGACGACCATGCCGCCGAAGACGGCGGTGACGACGCGCGCGGCCAGGCCGGCGCCGAAAGCCCGAAAGCGAGGCCGCGCAGCACCGGTTGCAGCCGAGATCTCCCTACCCTTGCGGCGGCTGCCTGCATGATCAATGTTGAAGCGATACGAGAGATTCGGTGCACCGGTTGCAGCCACCTCCAGCTCGCAGCCAAGCCGCATTCGTCCCTCTACCTCACTGCGTCGCAGCATCAGCCTAGGGCGGCACGCCGGCGGTGACCTAGGCCAGCCGCTCCGCCGCACCGGCGGCTGACAGGCGAGCGCGATGGAGCGAAGGCGTCGCACAGTGCTCCGGCCGCATCGGCGCCTGGCCTGAATCTCCTTGTTTTTAATCTCCTGGGCTCCTGGCTGAATCCCTTCTCCCTACCGCCGATATCTGCCCACAGGTACAGGTTTGTTCAAAATTCGATTTCTATTTGATTTTGCACTTTATTGCTTCTCTCGGCGCCGAGAGGTGACGCCGGCCGAGGTCTCCGAGATGCTGCTGTAGATCGAGGACGTTGACTAGGTTCTCCGGATTCTTACAGAGTTTCTCCGGGAGAAGATACGGAGGACGAGGAAAGAAACAGAGGACAAGAAGGACTCGTTCAGAGGAAGGTAGTAGCAACCTTGCAGGAAAGGTGTGTAGCGTACTGTATTACTCAGGGTTACTCCATGGATCATTTTTATTTCTGGAGCAAGGAATCAAGTGATTAGCACGAAACTAAATAGCTAGGCCTTTTAGGATTACTAGCCAGTATTGTTATCCTATCCCCGGTTGCCGCATGTTTTTATTGCTCGTCTGCTTATCTGTTTCTAAATCGGAACGGAGCCGGTAACGCTAATCCATGCCTAATTCGGTTCTAACTTGTTAAGTTGTCCTATCTCGTCATCCTTCAATGTACAAACGCATCCATTCTCATCCATGGAAGCAATGACTGGTCCACTTTTAGGAAAATGTTAATGGACGTCTTTACTTTTTATATATATCACTGATTCACTTTCAATATTCCCGATATGCATATTTAGTTAGCATTTGGCAGGTACACTTCTCATTGATCCTTGCTATTGATGTGTACTTAATATTCCCGATATGCATATTGATATTTTTTTGTGCTTTTACATGCTGCTTTTGGCCTCTTGATGTGCAGCACCTTGTAGTCATTCTTTTTATTGGTAGGTGTTTCATCATGTTTCACCTTGTTACTTGTTAGTTTGCTTCCTGAAGGTTTTTATCTGCACTACCTTGTTTCACCTTGTTTCTTGTTAGCTACTTTATAGTTGCTTCCTAAATTAATTTGAAAACCTTAACTGACGTTTTAACTTTTTCTTGTATGACTTTTCCACTTTTGCGGTACCAATTATGTTTCTTTAGTCGTGTCTTTAGTACTTCACTTTTAATATCACTGTACTTTAGGTTTTTCCGGTCGATGACACTGAAATTAATTTGGATACAGTTCATAAGCCTTTCTGAGTGCAATGTACCTGTTAGTTTAAAATTATACCTTGCAGCGGGTCCTAGATACACTTCTATTTATCTAATTTGTTTATGCTGAAAGTTACCTTAATTTCAAAATGTTTCTTTCCTTAGAAATTAATTTTAGCATGCAAAAAAAAGTTTTACTGGAGTTATGTGTAGCCTAAACACATGTATATCATGTTGCTTGTGCTCCGTGTTCTACTTCTTGACTATATATATGAAAGCCACCTCTTTTTAGTACTCCATATACTTGAAAATGACGTTTCCGGTAACCTCAATTTTTTGCCATCCGCCATATTTTTCGATAAACTATGTTTGATTAGATGTTGAGTTATCATGTCATTTAACTTTTTTTGAAGGGATGTCATTTAACTTTTTGCTGGTAAATATGCCATTTGATTTGTCGTTTATAGATTTGGTACTGATTTAATTTTTTTGGTACAGGACCCGTTTATTGAATTTAGCATTCATTAAACACTATGTCCTATTGCTTATAATTTGTATCCAGGTCGCCGGTAAGCTCTTTTGGAAAAAAATGTGAATAGATCTGATGTTTGAGCACAACTTGTCGTTTATTGATTTGGTACTATTTTTTTTTCTACAGGTCCGGTTTATTGAATTCAGCATCCATTAAACACATGTACTACTGCTTATAATTGTAACGAGGTCGCTGGTAAGCTCTTTTCAAAAAAATGCTAATAGATCCCTTGTTTGAGCAAAACTGCTTTGAACACCAATTATTGGTTACTGACATTTACTTTAATTGTTTTCTTTTGTATTTTTGCATTGAGATTTTGTTGTAGTTTGATCATTTTTTATTACACTATTGACTATTGGATATACCTTCAATCACTCTGCGGTTAATCTATTTCTTCCATTTTTGAAAAGCAAGTTCCTACTAATATAAATTTTCTAAAATTCTATGAATACAATATTAATTTTGTTTTTATCTTAGCAGTAGTGTTAATTGTGGATATTGACACAGTTTGGTCATTTTTTGTTACACTATTGACTATTGGATATACCTTCAATCACTCTGCTATTAATCAATTGCTTCCATTTGAAAGCAAGTTCTTACTGATATAAATTTTCTAAAATTGTATGACTGCAGCAGCAGCAGCAACAACAACAACAAAGTCTTTTAGTCCCAAGCAAGTTGGGGTAGGCTAGAGTTTGAAACCCAACATGAGCCCCTAGTCACGGTTCAGGCATATCGATAGCTGCTTTCCAAGCACTCCTATCTAAACAAAGATCTCTAGGTATATCCCAACCCTTTAAATCTCTTTTTATTGCCTCCCCATGTCAGCTTCAGTCTTCCTTTACATCTCCACACATTGGTATCTCGACTTAGGATTCCACAATACACTGTTACCTCTAAAGGTCTCATTTGGACATGGTCAAACTAAAATTGTATGACTACAATATTAATTTTCCATTTATCTTAAAAGTAGCGTTAATTATGGATATTGAGACAGTTTATGCTCGGCTTTGGTTCAAGTTTGGATCTGTGCACTAATATTTGGTACTTATATAGTGCTAGGTTTTGGTTCTATGGAGCCCTCTGGTTTTGTGGTATCGAAGAACATCTCTAGGAGCAGGAAAGAATGCACTGGATTTGTGCTTTGGTTTGGTGCGTCATCCTCGTGTCTAGCTTTTATGGTGAGTGTTGCTCCACAAGATGGACTCAACCAACACAGATATGAATCTTTGTGAGTGACTGTCGTGATTGTTAGTGTTATATCAGAGTGTGATCACTTCTTTTCCTAACATTACAATATTATATTATCATTGTTTGTCAGCTGCTTCTCAATCTAACACAGGTATAAATCGTTAGTAGGCCATTTTGTTATTAAAATCTAAGACATGTACTGATTCTCAATATAACACAGAGGGGTGGAAGTAGAACTGAAGTGCAGTATGTTCACTAGGGTAGGTTGGAGGTGGGGGTATGACATAGCCGAACAAGTTCAAAGGCACTAGTAGACTTTACTCTATGGTATACAATATTTGGTGTAAAAATCTGACTTTTTATGTATCAAGCTCCCAGGGTTACATTCTGGTTATACAACAATCCAGTAAAAATGGCAAGATCATTGAAGAAGCTTCTCAATTGGGTGATGAGCTTTCTTGCTACCCGTGCATAAGTTTTTGTCACCAATCTTGACAACCATGGGTATAGGAGGCAGCTCATAGCCGAGGGAGGCTTCTTCACTGTGCGCGTGACCTCTGAGTTTCGTCCAAAAGGTTGGGTTTTGCTTCTAGCTGCGGCTAGGCAATGCGATGAATTTGTGTGTGTAATTCTCAATCAAATATTTCGACCTAATATTTTAAGTAGCGGGCTATGATATTTAGCGGCAACTTATAGTGGGCTATAGCAGAAACTATTCATTTAGAAATTTTATGAAAAATATAAAAATTCTTAATGAGTTATGCACAGAAAAACTAGACAAAAATTTTATGAACACACAACTACTCCAATACATGTAGAATATTTAGGAGAATATGTTTTCATGTCAATTATGTTGGAACCGGCGAGTCTAAACAGGAGAGAGAGAGAGGGGGGAGGAGAGAGCTTGCCAGTGGAGTGGACACACTGGGGTCTTGAACAAGTGGAAATGAGTAGGAGGTGATCGATCCCTTAACCTAATTCCCTTGAGCACTTATATAGGCAACGATTATTTACAAGTGGCCCCACTTGGTGGGGTTGGATTTCACATGACACTACTAATGTATGAGCCACTTGTCCTCATGTTATTATCCAAACTAATCTAAATAAATATCTTCAACATATATGTGTATACTAGTGCAATCCCCGCCAAGGGCTACCACGTGGAAATCGAGAGGTCTATGTCATAATCATCAATGGGCAAACAAATCCTTGACACGGTGGCAACTAACTTCTTGCCAATTCAAATCAATGTATTTTTATGGATCCTCAAAGAAAGTCACGGAACTTTATCTAAGGCCCTCTTTAGCATGACTCTCCATCTTCATATGGCTCCTTACAAGAAGCCCTATCAAACAACAATGTAAAAGACAATCTCTTGCAAGTATAGTAGCCCAGAGGAGTAGTAGCTGTTTTTTTAAGGAGTCGAAGCCGGGAAATGCCGGACAAACTTTGGTTTAAAATCATAAAAGCAAAATACATGGGGAGGTGAGTTTCTTTGACTCTAAGACCAAAGGAGTGTCCCAGTTCTGGCAGGGGTGAGGTGTTTAAGGTAGGAAATGGAAATCACTGTAGGTTCTAGGAAGATTGTTGGGTCAAGGAGGTCCCTCTTAAGATTAGTGATGAGAATCTTTACAGGATGGTGAGATATCCCCATTGTTCTGTCTCTGAGTGTTGGGATGAGGAAGATTGGGACATGGAGTTTAGGAGATCTCTATCTGTCCAAGAATATAATAGCTGGCTAGACCTGACTATTTCCTTGCAAGGGTGCAAGCCTGAGGGTGAGGCAAATGCCATTGTCTCTTGGGCGTTAGAACCGAGGAATCATTTCTCTACAAAATCATTGTATAGATTTTTGACTGATAGGGGTATGCCAAGTAGAATTGCTGGTTTGATTTGGAAATGCAAGATCCCTTTGAAAATTAAGTTTTTCCTTTGGCAAGTGTTTCACAACAAACTACAGGTGGCTGGGAACCTGGTGAAGAGAGGCTGCAAAGGAGATTTGGGTTGTTGCTTGCGTGGATGTACTGAATCCATTTATCACCTTTTCTTCCATTGCCATTTGGCAAAACTAGTCTAGGGATTACTATAGAACATCTTTCAATTGGACTCCTGTCCTTTGTCTTTAGAGGGTCTTTCTGTTACGTGGATGCAGGGCAAGGGGCCTCTGCCAAAAAGATTAGTTGTTTTCTTCTTTGCAGGATTTACATGGGCACTGTGGACAATGTGAAACAAGATGGCAATTGAGAAAACATTTATTAAAGCTCCAACTGATGTGATATATGTTGCGATATCATTGTTGCAGAGATGGAGGACATTGTTGAAGGAAAAAGACAAGGAGAGAGTGGCCCAAACTTTAGACACAATTCTTGGATGGCTGAAGAACTTTAAGCCTAGGACTACGATGGCGACTGATGTAGTAGAAATATAGTCGGCTTAGTTCTGTTGCTGCCTTACTTGTAATAGCTTTTATTATGCTTGTCTTTTTCCTGCTTGGAACTCTAATGTGGCTGGTTACCCTGTTGCTTTCTTAAAAGTAGAGATAATTCTCGTAAAAGCCGGGAAATATGGTTTCTCCCGGTTCCTCACAATCTTGACATAAATTATTGCAAAATTATCATTGGAGCCATTTTTACTAAACGTTTTTCAAAATCTTCAGCTCTACCAAAAAAAAAAGCTTCTCCATGATAGGAGTCAAAAAGGTGGAGCCCTGTCAAAATGGCTCTAACTCTACCGCCACATTGAGAGTATGAAAATTAAAGTTATAATATATTTGCGAGTAAATATTTCTATACCTCGTAATAGAAGAAAAAATAGATCAAAATTGTATCTTTAATGAACGTTTGGTCGAGTGCATGTCATAACCATAAACAAATGTATAGTGCCGTACGTGGGTGACTGAATGGACGTGCGGTCGAGAGTGCATACCATAACCATAAACGCATGAGTGTTTATCATAACTATATATAAACGGGTACTTGGCCCATGTGAGTGACCAAGTGGGTAGGTGACTATTATAGACATATACGCAGGCTTGTCGCACGTGTGTTACTGAGAGCATCTCCAACAGCTCACCAATACTTCATCCCCAATAGAATGATATTGGTGATTACCAATACTGTTTTTTCAGACTATTGGGAGAGCAACAGAACACTAATAATCTCCCCTAATATATGGGACCTACATGTCAGGTTAGGGGTTTTTATTTTCTCTCTTTATTTTTTCTTCTCTCTCTCCAGCAGGCCTGTGACCTGGCCATGGCAATGGTGCACCTTCTCTCTACCCCTTCCATCTCTGGCCTCCTGCCACCCCCACCCCGCCAAATTTCTCGAGCCTCTTCCCCTTTTCGTCGGCAGACACATCTAGCCAACCAAGCCGCCAGAGCTCGGATCTGAGATGGCGGCCTCCCTCCACCTCGGATCCACAATGACCATGGCCGCCAGAGCAAAGCTTTTCGCGAATGTGTCTTCCACCGGCCACCAAGCCATCTCTGATGAGTGTCGCAGGAAAGAGAAGTGGTAGTTGGAGGTAGGCCCCGATTATTGGGGGAGATACAACTCCCCCTTTATTTGAAGGGAGATGGTGGAGATATTGGTGATCACCATAAAAAGGGATGTGAAAGAAGAGCTGTTGGAGCATCAAATTTGGCTTATCTCCCCCAATATGACAGGTTTATGGAGATAGGGGATGTGAAAGGAGAGCTGTTGGAGATGCTATGAATGAATGAGTGGTCGAGTGCCTTAAAAATATCATTGCTATAATTTTATCAATTGGAAAGAAATTTATTGCAACCTGTGTGTCGCACGTGAGTGATCGAGTGACTTGAGTGACTGAGGGTTGAGTGCCTTTAACAACTATAAACGCATGTGTGCCACAGGCCCACATGCTTACCCAATTCTTTTACCCAAAATATCTTAAGAACAATATCTTACTTTCTAAATTTTAAGTATCAATAATTTTAAAGTTTTTTTTCTATTATATAATAGGATTGATGATAATCGGAACCCATAAACATGTGCGACCCTATATGTACATGCCTCATAGAGTAGCTATAGATCAAATTACCTCTACTGCATCCAAACAACTGGGTTCATAGGTGGACTAATTTTTTTAGCCAAGTCTCTAACTAATTAACAAACTAATTGTTAGCTAACTAGCTAGCTAACCATAACTAATGGACAGTATTAGCACCCGGACGTCCGGATGGATGCCCGCGCCTGCACTCCATCTCCCCCTGTGCACCTGCATCCCGCGCTCACCTACGCGGGGCCTGTGCCGCTTGACCTGCCCGACTGCACGTGGGGAGTCCCCGTTCACGACTCCTCTGCTTCTCACGCGCATGCACAGGGCCAACAAACTACTGCAGCAAGTGACTAAAGAGGGGGAGGGGGCAGCGGATGCCCAGCCAAGGCCAGGAGGAAGAGGAAGAGACACCGAGGCGAAGGTGAGGCAGCAGAAGAGCGAAGACAGAGATGTAACACCCGATCTACTTTTAAAACATCCGAATGCAACACTTGCAACATATGTATGAGGACAGATGAAACACATAGAATATGCATATGAAATACTAGCTGCAACCCAGATCTACTTTTGAAACATCTAGATGAAACACATGCAACATACGTACGAAACAGCTGAATTAACACTCGAAACATGCGTATGAAACACTTAAAAAACACCTAAAAACACTTCATATGTGTAAAAACATATGCAACTTCCAAATCAAAATGCTTGCAACATACGTCTGGAAACAGATGACAACATGCCTATGAAACAATTGCAACGGATACAACATGTGCAACATCCCCCGATCTACTTATGCAACATCCATATGAAACGATTGCAACATGCCTCTGAAACATTTGAAACAATTGAAACGTACATTTGCAACACAGGGGAGGCCTAGGCCGGTCGATTCCGGATGACGGGGAGGGAGCCAACGGCGAGCGGCTGCGCGCGAGCACCACAGCACCAGCACCAGCACCAGCGGCACGCGCGAGAACCACCACCACCAGCGATAACGGCACCGGGCTTGGTTGAGCGGCCATAGTGTGGGATGGGGGTGGGGTGAGCTCGGTTGCCGAGGTGAGAGAGGGTGTCGCACCGGGGTGGCGGAGAGCCGCCGACCCCCTGCAACACCACCGCACCACCTCCATAGATCTCACTGGGGTGAGGGAGAGGGCCACCAGATCCGCGGGCGTTGGGCGCTCCCAATAGGTGAGAACAACGGGGTGGGGGGAGGGGCGCCGCCGGGGTGGTGAAGGAGCCGCCGGGACGGGGGAGGAGGACGTCAGGGTGGGGGAGCACACACTCCAGGGTGGGTGAAGGTGCTGCCGCCGGCCAGCAAGGCAGCCATGGCCGCGACGTCGAGGTGGGCAGGACGTGAGCGCGAAAGGGATAAAGGATGGGTCGGAGTGGCGCGTGCGGGAGTGAGCGGTGGGAGACGTCCGTCCATCCAGACGTCTTAATTGTATAATTATCGATAACTAATTTAGGCTATTTTTTTAGTTCAGCTAGTAACTAGCCATGAATATATATCAAACATGCCCTAAATGTAAAAAACGTTATGCCAATAACAAATAGGTGTAGAATATGGTAGTTATGCATATATAATATGTGTAGAATATGGTTTTTTTTATATATACACTAGTTGAGTGCTCGTGCATTGATACGGATATACAAAACATCTCATGACATACAACCACACGAGTAGAATATATGTAAAATCCAGGGCCCATTTCATCACAAATAATTAACACAAAAACACATAATTCAAACCAATTATACACGACAATGTTCATGTGTCACTATTTCATAAAAGTAGCAACCATAAAAATGCATAAGCATACATCTGCAGTAGATGATGCAATACATGTCTGCACATGCTTAATGAAATAATTGTTTACCCCCAGTATGTTTAGGAAAAAAAAAGAACTACATACAAAATAGAACAAAGCTACTGACGATGAACTCCTTCACCGTTAATTAATTCCAAGCTGCTATTTCCTTTGGTGCATGCGGTGCTTGATCCCGGCCGCCTCACACTGCTGGTGCCAAGCCGCAATGGCACGACTGGCGTCAAAAGGCGCAACGGCCCTACGTGGCGTTGGAGTAAAAGGCTCAATGGCCCTACGCGGCGGCGGAGCAGCCGGCGCCGGCGCCTCCTCATGGGATGATGATGTGCGATACCACTGCCCCATAAGTGCATAAGGGTGGCAGCGCCTCTTCTTCTGTGTGCGGCTGCGCTCGGTGACCGCGTCGGCGATGCACATGCCGACGAAGAACGCCCCGGCGATGACGACCATGCCACCGAAGACGGCGGTGACGACGCGCTCATCTATGTCTGGCCCCGGCACCGGCACCGGCTCTGGCGGGACGTCCACGTCCTCGAAGGTGGCCGTCAAGTACAGCAGGATGTCGGCGAGCGTTATCTCGCCGGTGACATAGGCGAGGGCCTGGTGGCGTGCGAAGTGCTCCACCGCCCGCGTGGCGGCGCGCGCGGCCAGGCCGGCGGCGAAAGCGAGGCCGCGCAGCACCGGTTGCAGCCGGGATGTTCCTACCCTTGCGGCGGCTGCCTGCATGATCAATGTTGGAGCGATACGATACGAGAGATTCAGTGCAGATATGATGTCCGTGCTTGTTGCCCCGTGTTGCTGCTGTAAGCGATCGGATCGACGATATAAACTCCAAGAACTCTAGCTACTGCTACTTATGACAAGATTGGCCTGGTTGCCGTTTCGGACAGATAAAGACCGAGCATATATCTATCTGAAGTCCGTTTCGGTAATTTGGTTATGTTGTTGCACAAAACCTAGCTATCTCTTGCAAATTCCGTCCCGCCGGCCTGTCCGGACATGATTGCAGCGCTGTCTATTCGGAGTCGACCATGATAAACCCTCTCGATCCATCGACAGATTCCCCGTAGCGGAAACCTTATCGACGACGTACTGCTTGCGAACAGAACATGCATGTTGGCTGCCCTAGGCTTTTCAGCGCCGGGCGTTGGAAACGGCGGCTCCGGCGCCGCGCCGCCAGAGCCCAGCACACGTCGGATCTGGTCGCCAAGGAAGAAGTTTCCGGGTCGCACGTGCTAACCATCAACGGGTACTCCCTGACCAAGAAGAGTCGCCACATTCACCACCGCTACTACTACAGAAAACATTTTGAAGTCCGGTTAAAATTATGTTTGTAGGGGTGGACGGGAGAGCCATTCCTGCTTCATAGGTAGAAGTAGCGTGATTGTAAATCCGTTTTTAGGGCGAGCAATGCCATTAACCGCCCCTCTAAGAAAAATATGGTTGATGGCTTCTACCGTCCCTGGAAATCAAATAAAAAGACGAAAGTAAATGCTTTGGCTGGCCGTTCCGCCGGCTCATCGAGTCACCGTGCGCCGCTGCTCTGCTCCCCGCATCGTGCCGCTCACCTGCGCGCAGCCGTTCCGCTCCCCGTGCCACACCACTCGGTCCTCTATACATGCAGCTGCTCCTCTCCCCGTGCCACACTGCTTGGGCCCCACCACCACTGCAGACGCCCTCTTTGCCGAGTGCTGGGGGCACTCGGCAAAGCCAGCCAAGCACTCGGCAAAGGTCTCTCGGCAAAAATTTCTTTGCCGAGTGTCAAAAATAGACACTCGGCAAAGTCTTTGCCGAGTGCCAAGCCCGCACTCGGCAAAAAAATAACTGCCATCAACATTTGACGCCGGCTTTGCCGAGTGCCTAGGGACTGACACTCGACAAAATTTGAATTTTTGCCGAGAGCCAGGGCTCAACACTCGGCAAAGAAACCATTTTTTTTTTAAAAAAAATCTTTTTCAAAATAGTCTTTGCCGAGCGGTACCACCTGGCAGTCGGTAAAATTGACCTCTTTGCCGAGTGCCAGGTTGTGGCACTCGGCAAAACTGGAGAAGTGGCTGTTTTTGCAGCAGTTTTTCTAGCTTTGCCGAGTGGCACACCCCTGGCACTCGGCAAAGCCTTCTTTGCCCAGTGTTGGCACCCGGCAAAGCTGGGAAATTTGCTATTTTTTTTGTTTATTGCTTTCCTTCGACGCAACCACGTAAAACTCATATATAATACATGAGACAGCACACAGACATTTAGCATCACACAAAACACATACATAATCCATCACATACATCCATAATACATCACAAGCACATCCAACATCCATCACAAGCACATCCTCCTGCATAATCCATCACACGCACAACCAATGTGCAAATCCATGACAACATCTAAGAAGTCTTCATCCAACTCAAGTCCTAGTTCAAGAAAAGTCAATGAAACATGAAGGGGCACCACCTACTACCACTAATCCCAATGGGAGCCTGAAGGGGCACCTCCGTGCGGTGGTGGACCTGTCCAGCCGGGGTGTGTGTGCTGAGGCGAAGGAGTCGGGTTCGAACCCGACGACTGTTGCTGCACAAAGGAGAATTGAATTCATTAGTATCTACACAAGCTAAAGGAGTTGATCAACCATATATATATATACTCACCGGAGTGCCTAGAGCCAGAGGAGTAGGAGGCACAACTGGAGCGAGCAGCGACTAGGGCACCACCACACCCGGGAGAGTGGTGCCGAGGCTCGACATGAATGAGAACATGTCCTGCATCCTCTGTGCCTCGGCCGCCCTCTGGGCCCTCATGACCTCCCAGTCGGCCCTCTCGGCCTCCCTCTGGGCCCTCTCCCTCTCGACCCTCTCGACCTCCCTCTCGGCCTCCATCCTCTCCACAGTGGCCTGCAATATTCAATCACCAACGTTTAAACAATGCAAAGGCAAGGTACATGTATAAAAGTAATGAACAGCAAATGAAATAGAACTAACCTGGAGTGCCACCATCTACTGCAGTGTGCTCGCCTGCTGAGGTCGAATGGGGACGGAGGAGCTCGTGCTCTGTGCTCGGATCTGGGCGAGGTTGGGCACAGAGGTCGAGTTGACCATGTTGGAGGCCATCCAGTACCGGTCGTGCTGCTTCCCTCCTCCGAGCCTCATCACGAGGTCAGTATCAAGGGGCTAGGTGGCAGGGTCGATGTCCTCCCCATGCCGCTCGTGGGCCGCCGAGGCGTAGTCGGTGAGCTTGCTGTGGACGCTCGTGTTGCTGTACGCCTTGGGCCCGTCCTCCGGGTTGTAGACGGTGTCCGGGGCTGTCGCCTTGCCCTTGTGTGCCATGGCGTACGCCATGAACTCGTTGCATTCCTGGCCATCATGCGACTAGGACTGCGAGGAAAAAAAACAAAGATGATTAGAAGTAATGAGAATTGAGCGTTAGAACAAATAAATAAATAAGTATGTAGCGTGTACCCAGGCCTGGGCGTACGAACTGAGGGGCCGGTTGCCTTGGTGGTGCGCTGGCCCACCCATCTGCAGGCGACACTCCCGACGGAGGGCGTGCCTCTTCCTCCACTCATCGGAGACCCACTTGTCCATGATGGCCACCCAACAGTCTCTGTGGGTGGCGCACCAAGAAGGACATATCTGCATGCCATCAAGTATTAGAAATGTTAGAATATAAAATGAAGGCTACCTATTCTTCATGGAATGAGTCAGTAACAATGTTTTATAACTTACTGCGAGGTACTACTCCCTGGTGAGTGTCATGGTCCTGGCCTCGCTCTTCCCCGAGTACCGACCAAGGACGTCGCACGACTGGTTGATGTGGCACTGCAGCCTCGCCTCGTAGTACAGGTCCGTGACTCGGCCCCTGCATGCCCTTTCCTGCACCTTCATCACCCAGGCGGGGTCATGCCCCTCCTCTAACGTGAAGAAGTCCTACATACAGACATCATGTGTCCTTTCATTATTTCAAGAAAGTCTAATGAATTCATAGTATTGAGCAATGTAGTGTGATGTAGACTCACCCAGAACTCACGCCTAATCCGCTCCTGTACGGTGCTGTACACGGCGTCCACGGTGGAGTTGAAGTGGTCCCACGTCCAGGGAGGTGACTCAACCTGGGCGTGGGTGACCAAACCAGGGTAGTGCAGGCGGATCAGGCTGCCGAGGATCCCATTGCACTGCCAATGATCGCCCCTGGACACAAGTTCCCAGTTCCTACAGGAGTCAGTAAGAAGAATTGTTAGTCCACAGTTCGGTTTTTAGCATATGAACAAGAAGAGATGCAAAATGAACGGATACTTACTTGTCGCCCTTGGGACGAATCACCGGCCTCCTCTAAAATGGGATCGGCCGCGCCGGGAGCTGCGAGGACCCACACAAGTACAGTATCGATGAGGTGCTCGAAGTGGAACCCCCCGCCACCCCCTAGAGGAAGTGTCACCCCCTCCTGTCTGGGGGCTAGCTGCTGGTCCTCGTCGTCAGTGGTCGTCGTCCGGTCCTCCTCGGGCGGGGGGGGGGCGGCAGACGACTGCACCGCCCTCCTCGGACGGTCGCGGGGGCAGCGGGCCGAACGGCTCCTCGCCGACGCCTCCACCTCCGCCTCCTGAGTTGTCCTCGCGTAGAGCGAGTTGCAGGTCCGGGTCCGCCTTCCGCCCGGCATTTTGTCGAGTGCCTACAAATACAAAGAGTAAACCAGTTAGCATAATAAAGACAAATATAGAGATGCAAAATAAACGAAACATAACTAGAAAATAATAATAATATAATATTATATGAATTAGAAATAATCTTCAGGATCGGCAGCGGTCGGATCATAAGTGTCGTCATCACTATTAATATTGTCTAACATTTCTGCCTCATCTCCATCGTTGTCATCAATGGCAACGCCAAAACATAATCGCTCAAGCAGTGCTAAGTCTTTGGCATTTTGCACCTCTTCTCCATCATCCTTATCTCCATCGTCCTCAACAATGTCATTGTCTACTTCCATGCCCATCAGCGAAAACATGTCTATGTCAAACGTGCCATCTAGCCCCTCGGGTTGATAGAACTCCCATGTATATGTGTTTGGGTCAAAGTTGTAATCCTTATCGTTTGGGACAGGCACTTTGCCATGCGGTGATACCAACTGCGCAAGGTACCAACCCTCAAGAGTGGGATCTTTTTGGCACACTCATGAAAGATAATAAACTTGTGTGGCCTGTTGAGCCACAATATAGACATCGTATGACCTCCGCGATTGGGATGATGTCCTGGTTTGTGAACACCATACATGATGACGTCCTCCAAACGTTTTCAAATTTTTACCACTGCATATGCATGTGATATCACGACATCTCGCCAAGTTTCATGATTTTCGGGATTCGTTTGAATTTTATAGAATTAAATAACCACTCGCACATTCGCGACGTTGCCCCGTGAACACGTTGATCGAAATTTGGAGACAGTTCATAGATTTAGCATAAAGTGACACTAACAAACAAGAATAACATTTTTGGAATGGATCAAAACTATTATTCGATGCACCTGCAGTTCAAACCTACATTTTCCGGAAAATTGCAAGAAAACGAAATAAAGTGAAGAAATATAGCAAACAACAATGAAATTGTGCCAAATTTGAACATGTTGTTCATGGTACAAATACAAATCTAAGAAAAAAAAGTTGGTGGCAAAAAACAAAAAAAATTATTTTGCCGAGTGCCAAGGTTTGACACTCGGCAAAGTGAATATTTTGCCGAGTGCTAACCCTAGGCACTCGGCAAAGAGGACGGCGTTGGGTACCGTTATCCTCGGACGCCTCTTTGCCGAGTGTTTGGCACTGGGCAAAGTTTGACTTTGCAGAGTGCCAGACACTCGGCAAAGCCCTATTTGCCGAGTGCCAAGTTTCGCCAAGTGCGGCACTCGGCAAAGGTGGCCTTTGCCGAGTGCTCGATATTTGGCACTCGGCAAAGATTTGAGCACTGGGCAAAGTCCCGGTTTCTTGTAGTGCACGGCTCCTCGCACAACGCCGCCGCTCGAGTCCCCGCCGCGGCCGAGCCCTTGTGCTGCTGCTCAGCTGCCTGTGGCTCCTCACACCGCACCTCTGCTCCGCTCCGTATGCCGGCCGAGCCACTAGAGCATCGACTCGAGGTGGCCTCTCAATAATCATATAACACCATGAGCATCTCTCCATGTAGACAAGCCATATTCCATTGAATCATTGAGCATCATCAAACCATAAGTGTTAGGAACATAGATATTCAAAAAGAGAGCATAGAGCATGTGACAAATTCCAAAACATGGTTGAGATGTAATATTATTTTGGACTAGGTTCTAATTTTTTTAAGGTGAATGTAGAATAAATAGCAAGTTAAAGTTGCTGGTAGCAAACCACCGCTATGTTTGCTTGCCAATGAAGTGATGATCGCTCTATGTGCGATCCGTAGCACTATCACATGCTTATGTAGTATAATGTCAAAGGTAGAATTTATTTCATCAATGTAAACAGTAGGCAAAGGCCTCCTATGCCCTAACTCGGCATACAAGCAAAACAATGAACAAAGCACCAAGTCAAATGCAGCAGTGCTACTTCACCTTTTTATATCAATCAATCTAATAAGGCTATGATAACAAACAAATACACTTTTGGAATCTACACAACAAGGTCTCCAAAATTGTTAACATTCACCATATAGCAATCCATCTGATAATTTACAACTTTCATTAAGATGGCCTAATTCATAGTTACAAACAGAGTTCAGAATCTACTCGAGAATTGAGACAACAAGCATTATATTTTCATATCTCCAAATCCGTAAAAAATTGATGAAATTTAACAATGGAGCAAATAATTTGACAACCTACAACTTTAGTATTATGCACTTTTATAGAAAGAGCTAATTAAATGTCCCTACACATAACCGCCAAATCTTAATTGAAAATCTTATTGAGGAAACAGTACATTGAGCTTTGAAAAACTATACAAGAGTTTTCATTATCCAAGAATCATGACCTTTACAATATGGAAAGCTAATGAAAAGTAATATAAGTACCTTATAATTATAAATTCCTATCGTGCCTCTAAGGTTCTCAAAAACCTCCTAAATCCAGTTTTATCCAAAACTTTGTCAGAGAATAATAGCTAGCTTAAAAAAATCATATCTCTCCAAACATTTGGGCTAAAACCATAAAATTTCACAAGCTAATAGATCGAAGGTACTCTACAATTTTGTAGTTCATCACAACATTCAATTCAGATTACAATTGGCCCTAATCGCTCCCCTAATAAAAGCCCTACACAACTGAAATCTAAGGATTGACGTCCCTACAACTTTTCTTCTCCTCTAATCCACTTATACCCAAGGCCAAACCCATCATACACATCTAATTTGTGCAGGGAAGGACAAGATCTAACTCACCTTGGTCATCCACAAGCCCTAGAGCAGCGGGAAGAGAATGGGAGAGACCGATCTACATGGAAGATGCACTCTTCTTGCTCCTCTTGTTGTCCTTGATCCGTTTCGCTAGTCCCCCAAGGGTTTGCTCATGTAGAGAGAGGATATAGGGGGGGAAGCCATGGGAGAGCAAGGGGAGAAGGAAGTAACGTGAGAAGGGAGTGGGGCTGGTCGAAAAAGGGGTGACTTGGGCCAGGGCAAGGGGTGGGCTGGCTAGTCCTTGGCCCTCTTCCAAGCCATTGTTTTTTAATGTGTTATACAGTTGCACCCCATCGCTAGTCGTGTCGTACCCCATCCCCCATGATCTAGTGAACGACGTTGGATGACTACAGCTGAGCAGCAGCGGCACTGGTAGCAGTGGGGCCGTGAGAAGGCACGGGATAATCGCAGGAGGAGCGACGAGCCATGTCGACGGGCATGGAGCCACGTCGATGGACATGAGCGTGCGGAGTGACGTCCCTCCCGACCTGAGCTCACTGGTTACCGCAGTTCCCCATTAGGTAGACCGTGGCCACCGACGACGCGTTGCATTATTGCAATGACAACATACGCATGCTGCAAGCGTTTGTTTCCAAGTGCTTTAGATATTTCTGACGAATGTTTCAAGTGTTTCATATGGATGTTGCAAAAATATTTCTAGATGTTGCATATACATGTATGTTGTAAGAGTATGTTTTAAGTGTTTCATACATATGTTGCAAGTGTTTCAAGTGTTTCAGGTGTTTCATACATATGTTGCAAGTGTTTCAGACGTATGTTTCGTATATGTTTTCAAGTGTCTCAGATGTATGTTGCAAGTGTTTCAGCTATTTCGGACGTATGTTGCAAGTGTTTTATCTGGATGTTGCAAAAGTAGATCTGATGTTGCAACGGGACCCACTTGCTGCTACCGCCAGCTGGAGCTGCTTGGGTGTCGTGCA
This sequence comes from Saccharum hybrid cultivar R570, assembly GCA_038087645.1. Lineage (NCBI taxonomy): Eukaryota > Viridiplantae > Streptophyta > Magnoliopsida > Poales > Poaceae > Saccharum > Saccharum hybrid cultivar. The sequence continues at coordinate 29,231 of JAQSUU010000469.1, forward strand.
TGCGCGTGGGAAGCAAAGGAGGATGGAGGCAGGGGCACGAGTGGTCCCGGGCGTGTGAAACGGGAGTTGCTGAGGCGTCGTGCATGCATCGGGCGCGGGAAGCATAGGGGGGATGGAGGCATGGTTGGCGGTCGCGGTGCATGCGGGCATGGGAAGCAGAGGGGGCACGGGTGTCCAAACGAAAGGCGCAGAGGTTCCCGCATGCGCGCACGCGTGAAATGGTGCAGCAGGCGCTGATGTCCGAACATCCATCCGGACCGATCGATCTTATATCCCTGACTGCAAACCGAGTCTTCTCATTAAACCACATCATCGATCAGGTGGTTATTATATGCCTTGAATGGCACATGTCCTGAACATGACTAATCTACTGATCATATTTGTGCATGTAATTGTTGGATTTGTTAACTGTATGATTTGTTTAAGATATCGTGTGTTGCTATCGAGGATAGAGATCCATGTGAGAGATTTGGATCCTGGGTCCATACAATTTTATTCCAAGAAAATATGGCTAGTACTAGAGTGCCTCCTAATAACAAATAAAGCACTTATAAAATTAAGGAAAAGCTGTAAATCAAAGCCCAAAAGTCCGGCCGGCCATATGGGATCCGATTTGGAGTCTGAGTATATGCAGGGCCGAGGTTTGGGTTCCGGAGTTCGGAGATACCCAGACGGCTAGACCCCCAAATTTCCCTGAGAAACCGTCCCAAGCCCAAATCCAGTCGGATCGAGAAGGTTGCGATCCTGAGAATGATGGCGGCGGTTCCGCAGCTGACACCCGGAGCGGTGGCGGCGATCGCGGAGCACGCCGACGGCATGGGGACGCTGCAGCCGGTGCTGCAGGTGGTGGACGTGCGGCTGGCCAATAACAACTCCGCCGCCTCACGCTTCCGGACGGTGCTCTCCGACGGCGTCTACACGCTGCAGTCCATGCTCACCGCCGCCGAGAACCCGCTCGTCCGGGACGGCTCCATCCGGAAGGGCTCAATCATCGGCCTCCGCGAGTTCACCTGCCACACCATCGTGAACCGCAGGTGAGGGTTTAATCTTGCCGTGCATTAAACTTTACAGTTGAGTCTAATATAAGTTGCAGGCTTGCAGCCAAAAGTATTCTTGTGAAACCTGTCACAGCACATGCTGTTGTCATCAATCATCAACACTCTAATGAGTCGAACCAGTAGCTTTTCTAAAATTTATAAACATGTCTGAACCTTGTGTATATTCTTGTGGGTTGTGGCCGTTACTAAGTATGCATAATTATAGAATTCTAATAAAGTATCTTAACAATAGAACACCATCCTACTACTGATAGGATGAATTATCTCAAGATCTGAAGTCTGTCGCTGTTATTCCCTGATTATTAGCAAGAATCTCTGTTTGCCTAACTTCTTTGGTTCTATGACTTGAGTTAGTTCATGGAAATACCTATTCTAGTAGAGCTGACTGACTAGGCATCTTTTAAAAGGGGAGGAGTACACTATATATTTGAACATTTCTTTGTTTTATACCTTTTTTTTTGGAGAAAGGGGTCGCTACTCCCCGGCCTTTTAGAAGGCTTAAACGTGCGGGGCCTCGGGTTCGAACCCGGGCGGCCGGCCTCACACCTGGAGAGCCGGACCAAACGAGCTAACACTCGTTCCCTTGTTTTATACCTTCTCATGGCTTACTTATCAGTTGACCTCACCATTCATGCCTTCATCTTTTATTCAGGGTCATTGTTGTTATCAAACTTGATGTTCTGCAAAGCGAGCGCGACATAATTGGAAACTCTAAACCCTTTGAGATGAAAAATGTACCTAAGGAGCAGTGTTCAGGCACAACCTCTGTTAATCAAGGCTTGCTAGCAGAAATTCCTTGGAAAACGGTTGCAGAAATAAAAATCTGGGGATACCTGGTTAAGCCAGAACTGTTCATGAACACCGAGGATTTGTGCTATGCAGCATGCCCGTTATTGGTGGTTAATGGTAATCAATGCGACGGGGCAGTCAGTAGCAATGGATATGAGTGGTGGAACTGCGAAGGATGCAACATGACCTTTGTAGCTTGTGATTATAGGTACAGAATCTTGATTCAGCTAGCGGATTCAACAGGTGAGATTTATGCTACTGCCTCGTAAGAGGTTGGGGAGGAGATTTTTGGTCAGACAGCAAGGGAGCTCTACTTAATGAAATATGAAATGCAAGATCATGCCCAGTATAACAAGATCGTGATGGGTGTTCAGAATTGTGAATATGTCATGTACGGTAAGTCGTACTCCAGGCGCAGGCGCGCGCGTGATGTTCGGCGGGCATCTGAACGCGCGGCCAGAGAACAAGCCGAGCATGCAGCAGCGCATGGCGCCGGCCAGCCACAGATAGCAAGTGGCTAAGTTTAGGAAAGTAGCAATTTGGCAGGTAGCAATTTGGCAGGCTAGAGAATTAAGGAGCTTGCTCCATTTGTGTTGGCCGATGGCCTTATATTCCCATGTACTCAGCACTATTGGAGGGAATCAAGAACCAAGTTATCTCCTACCTCTCTCTCTTCCCTAAGCCTGCGGTTGGGAGGAATAACCCCACCGGAGAAGACGGCCGAAGGCTACGAGTTGCGTAGCCGAGGTCCGGCGAGTCAAGGGTTCGACGCTCTTGACAGCTTGGTATCAGAGTGTCGCCGAGTGTCGCCGAGTGTCGCCGTACCGGCACGGTTGAGGAGTACTCCAACCGATTCCAGGAGCTCCTCCCACGAGCAGGCCGCCTGCATGAGGGGCAACGCGTCCAACTCTACACCGGCGGGCTGCTGCCGCCGATCAGCGACGCGGTGCGGATCCTCAACCCCGGCACCCTCAACCACGCTATGAGCCTGGCGCGGCAGGTGGAGCAGATGGAGATCGCCAAGATGGAGATCGCCAAACTCCAGGCGCAGGCCAAGCCAGGGGCGCGCGGCCTTCTACCGCCTCCGCCGCCCCGACCGGCGTTCCAAGCACTGCCGGCTCAGCCGGCCCCGTTGGCGCTGCCTGCGCCGCCGGTGGGTGCAGCACCGGCCCGTGGCGAGGGCCCCAGGCGCCTGTCCCCCGAGGAGATGGCTGATCGGCGCCGCCAAGGCCTGTGTTTTAACTGTAACGAGAAGTATTCTCGTGGCCACAACCGTTTTTGCAGGCGCATTTTCTTCGTGGATGGAGTGGAGATCGATACGGCCGACGATGCAGCAGACACAGGCGGAGCCGACACCGACGCTCCCTGTTTCTCCCTGCAGGCCGTGGCCGGAGTTGCGCCGGCGGACACCATGCAGATCACCGTCACCCTTGGGCCGGCCTCCCTGGTGGCGCTGCTCGACTCGGGGAGCACCCACAACTTCATCTCGGCGGCGGCAGCGCACCAGTCGGGCATCCCCATCCAGCGCCGACCCCGCCTCACGGCCATGGTGGCCAACGGCGAACGGATCACCTGCGCCGGCGTCCTTCGCAACGCGCCGCTCCACGTCGAGGGCGAGCCCTACCCGGCCGATCTCTTCGTCATGCCGTTGGCCGGGTACGACGTCGTCCTCGGCACACGCTGGCTCGGGGCCCTGGGACCGATCGTGTGGGACCTAACCCGTCGCCGCATGACGTTCCACCGCCCGGGGCGCTGCATCTCGTGGGCGGGCACGCCCAGCGCCACTGTACCAGCAGTGCGCACCGTGACAGGGGGGGACGCGCTCCTGGAGGCGCTCCTGGACTCGTTTGGGGGGCTCTTCGCGGCGCCTACCGGCCTGCCTCCCAAGCGCGCCCACGACCATCGCATCCTCCTCAAGCCCGACGCGTCGCCTGTGGCCGTCCGCCCGTACCGCTACCCGGCTGCCCACAAGGACGAGCTGGAGCGGCAGTGCGCCGCGATGATCGACCAGGGGATCGTGCGCCGCAGCGACTCCTCGTTCTCGTCGCCGGTCCTCCTGGTGAAGAAGCCCGATGGCTCCTGGCGCTTCTGCGTCGACTACAGAGCCCTGAACGCCCTCACCATCAAGGACGCGTTCCCGATCCCAGTGGTGGAGGAGCTGCTCGATGAGCTCCACGGCGCCAAGTTCTTCACCAAGCTTGATCTTCGGTCGGGCTACCACCAGGTGCGGATGCGGCCTGAGGACGTGCACAAGACCGCGTTCCGCACCCACGACGGCTTGTACGAGTTCCTCGTCATGGCGTTCGGGCTCTGCAACGCCCCCGCTACGTTCCAGGCGCTGATGAACGACGTGCTCCGGCCGTTCCTCCGACGGTTCGTCCTAGTCTTTTTTGATGACATATTAATCTACAGCAAGACATGGGCAGACCACCTCCGCCATCTACGGGCCGTCCTCGACGAACTGCAACGCCATCAGCTATTCGTCAAGCGCTCGAAGTGCTCGTTCGGCGCGCCATCCGTCGCCTACCTCGGCCACGTCATCTCCGCTGCCGGGGTAGCCATGGACCCGGCCAAGGTGGCTGCCATTCACGACTGGCCGCCGCCTCGCTCGGTTCGGGCTGTTCGGGGCTTCCTCGGCCTCGCCGGGTACTACCGCCGCTTCGTCCACAACTACGGCACGGTGGCTGCCCCCTTGACGGCCCTCCTAAAGAAGGATGGCTTCTCCTGGGATGACGCGGCCATGGCGGCCTTTGGGGCGCTCAAGGCAGCCGTGTCGTCGGCTCCCGTCCTCGCCATGCCTGACTTCAGCAAGATGTTCGTGGTTGAGTGCGACGCATCCTCCACAGGCTTCGGCGCGGTGCTTGTCCAGGAGGGGCACCCGGTCGCCTTCTTCAGCCGGCCGATCGCGCCCCGACATCGCGCGCTCGCCGCCTACGAGCGCGAACTCATCGGCTTGGTACAGGCCGTCCGGCACTGGAGGCCGTACCTGTGGGGACGGCACTTCATCGTCAAGACTGATCATTTCAGTCTCAAGTACCTCCTCGACCAGCGACTGGCCACGATACCCCAACATCATTGGGTTGGCAAGCTTCTGGGCTTCGATTTCGAGGTGGAGTACCGCTCGGGCGCCACGAACACCGTCGCAGACGCACTGTCCAGACGGGACACCGAGGAGGGCGCGCTGCTGGCCATCTCAGCGCCCCGCTTCGACTTCGTCGAGCGTCTACGGCAAGCACAGGCGACCGACCCGGCTCTTGTCGCCATCTACGACGACATCCGCGCCGGCACGCGTACAGCACCATGGTCCATTGTGGGCGGGATGGTCGCCATGGAGGGCCGCCTCTACATCCCGGCCTCTTCGCCACTACTGCAGGAGATCGTGGCTGCTGTTCATGATGATGGCCACGAAGGCGTCCTCCGCACCCTCCATCGCCTACGGCGCGATTTCCATTTCCCCAACATGCGCCGTGTTGTGCAGGATTTCGTCAGGGCGTGCGGCACGTGCCAAAAGTTCAAGTCCGACCACCTACGGCCGGCTGGTCTGCTACAGCCCTTGCCGATCCCATCAGGGGTCTGGTCGGACATCAGCATCGACTTCATCGAAGCTCTGCCACGCATCCACGGCAAGACCGTCATCCTCACCGTCGTCGACCGCTTCAGCAAGTACTGCCACTTCATCCCGCTGGCACACCCGTACACGGCGGAATCGGTGGCGCACGCGTTCTTCGCCGAGGTGGTGCGGCTGCACGGCGTCCCGCAGTCCATCGTCTCGGACCGCGACCCTGTCTTCACGTCGGCATTCTGGACGGAGCTGATGGCACTCACGGGCACCAAGCTGTTCATGTCCTCCGCCTTCCACCCGCAAACCGACGGCCAATCGGAGGCCGCCAACCGCGTCATCGCCATGTACCTTCGCTGCTTCACCGGCGATCGCCCCCGGCAATGGCTCCGGTGGCTTCCTTGGGCGGAGTACACCTACAACACCGCATACCAGTCTTCGCTTCGGGAGACGCCGTTCCGGGTGGTCTACGGCCGTGATCCGCCATCCATCAGGTCCTACGAGCCGGGAGACGCGCGCGTGCCCGCGGTGGCACAGGAGATGGAGGACCGCAAGGCCTTCCTCGACGACGTCCGCTTCCGTCTTCATCAGGCGCAGGAATCCCAGAAACGTTCCTATGATCAGCATCACCGGCAGGTCACCTACCAAGTCGGTGACTGGGCCCTACTTCGCCTCCGACAACGGCCTTCGGCAACACTGCCACGGTCGTCCGCTGGCAAGCTCAAGCCCCGCTACGTCGGCCCCTACCGCGTTGAGGAGGTCATCAACGCCGTGGCCGTACGGCTGCAGCTTCCGGCCGGTGCCCGAATTCACGACGTCTTCCATGTGGGCGTCCTTAAGAAGTTCGTGGGAGCGCCACCGGCTGTTCCACCGGTGCTGCCGGCCACACTCAATGGCGCGGTAGTGTCTGCGCCTGCTCGTGTCCTGGCTGGTCGTCTAGCTCGCGGCGTCCAACAAGTCCTGGTCCAGTGGCAAGGTGAGCCGGAGTCCTCTGCCACCTGGGAGGATTTCGATGACTTCAAAGCCAGCTTCCCAACGTTCCAGCTCGAGGACGAGCTGGCTTTCGAGCCCGGGAGAGATGTCATGTACGGTAAGTCGTACTCCAGGCGCAGGCGCGCGCGTGATGTTCGGCGGGCATCTGAACGCGCGGCCAGAGAACAAGCCGAGCATGCAGCAGCGCATGGCGCCGGCCAGCCACAGATAGCAAGTGGCTAAGTTTAGGAAAGTAGCAATTTGGCAGGTAGCAATTTGGCAGGCTAGAGAATTAAGGAGCTTGCTCCATTTGTGTTGGCCGATGGCCTTATATTCCCATGTACTCAGCACTATTGGAAGGAATCAAGAACCAAGTTATCTCCTACCTCTCTCTCTTCCCTAAGCCTGCGGTTGGGAGGAATAACCCCACCGGAGAAGACGGCCGACGGCTACGAGTTGCGTAGCCGAGGTCCGGCGAGTCAAGGGTTCGACGCTCTTGACAGCTTGGTATCACGAGTCCGGCGATCTTCGCCTCACGCAGCCCTGCCCACCAGTCCACCAGCCGCGCCACCATCCCCAACCGCATCCACCACCAGTTCCGCCCCCTCCATCAACATGTCAGAGCCCACCCTAGCCGACGTCATGGAAATGATGAGGACCATGCAGGCCGACATCGCCCGCCTGAAGGAGAAGTCCGAATCGGAGTCCTCCAGCGGCGGCCACGCCGAGCGTCCTCGCGACTTCGATCGCCCGCCCAAGTTCCAGAAGTGGGAATTCCCGAGGTTTGATGGCAAGACCGATCCTCTCCTCTTCATCAACAAATGCGAGTCGTATTTTCGCCAACAGCGCACGCTAGCAGAGGAGCAAGTGGGGATGGCCTCGTACAACCTCGAGGGCATCGCACAACAGTGGTACATGCAACTCCAGGACGATGAGGGCACTCCATCGTGGCGCCGATTCAAGGAGCTGCTCGACCTGCGTTTCGGGCTAACCCTCCGTTCCGCGCCACTCTTCGAGCTCGCCGAGTGTCGCCGTACCGGCACGGTTGAGGAGTACTCCAACCGATTCCAGGAGCTCCTCCCACGAGCAGGCCGCCTGCATGAGGGGCAACGCGTCCAACTCTACACCGGCGGGCTGCTGCCGCCGATCAGCGACGCGGTGCGGATCCTCAACCCCGGCACCCTCAACCACGCTATGAGCCTGGCGCGGCAGGTGGAGCAGATGGAGATCGCCAAGATGGAGATCGCCAAACTCCAGGCGCAGGCCAAGCCAGGGGCGCGCGGCCTTCTACCGCCTCCGCCGCCCCGACCGGCGTTCCAAGCACTGCCGGCTCAGCCGGCCCCGTTGGCGCTGCCTGCGCCGCCGGTGGGTGCAGCACCGGCCCGTGGCGAGGGCCCCAGGCGCCTGTCCCCCGAGGAGATGGCTGATCGGCGCCGCCAAGGCCTGTGTTTTAACTGTAACGAGAAGTATTCTCGTGGCCACAACCGTTTTTGCAGGCGCATTTTCTTCGTGGATGGAGTGGAGATCGATACGGCCGACGATGCAGCAGACACAGGCGGAGCCGACACCGACGCTCCCTGTTTCTCCCTGCAGGCCGTGGCCGGAGTTGCGCCGGCGGCCACCATGCAGATCACCGTCACCCTTGGGCCGGCCTCCCTGGTGGCGCTGCTCGACTCGGGGAGCACCCACAACTTCATCTCGGCGGCGGCAGCGCACCAGTCGGGCATCCCCATCCAGCGCCGACCCCGCCTCACGGCCATGGTGGCCAACGGCGAACGGATCACCTGCGCCGGCGTCCTTCGCAACGCGCCGCTCCACGTCGAGGGCGAGCCCTACCCGGCCGATCTCTTCGTCATGCCGTTGGCCGGGTACGACGTCGTCCTCGGCACACGCTGGCTCGGGGCCCTGGGACCGATCGTGTGGGACCTAACCCGTCGCCGCATGACGTTCCACCGCCCGGGGCGCTGCATCTCGTGGGCGGGCACGCCCAGCGCCACTGTACCAGCAGTGCGCACCGTGACAGGGGGGGACGCGCTCCTGGAGGCGCTCCTGGACTCGTTTGGGGGGCTCTTCGCGGCGCCTACCGGCCTGCCTCCCAAGCGCGCCCACGACCATCGCATCCTCCTCAAGCCCGACGCGTCGCCTGTGGCCGTCCGCCCGTACCGCTACCCGGCTGCCCACAAGGACGAGCTGGAGCGGCAGTGCGCCGCGATGATCGACCAGGGGATCGTGCGCCGCAGCGACTCCTCGTTCTCGTCGCCGGTCCTCCTGGTGAAGAAGCCCGATGGCTCCTGGCGCTTCTGCGTCGACTACAGAGCCCTGAACGCCCTCACCATCAAGGACGCGTTCCCGATCCCAGTGGTGGAGGAGCTGCTCGATGAGCTCCACGGCGCCAAGTTCTTCACCAAGCTTGATCTTCGGTCGGGCTACCACCAGGTGCGGATGCGGCCTGAGGACGTGCACAAGACCGCGTTCCGCACCCACGACGGCTTGTACGAGTTCCTCGTCATGGCGTTCGGGCTCTGCAACGCCCCCGCTACGTTCCAGGCGCTGATGAACGACGTGCTCCGGCCGTTCCTCCGACGGTTCGTCCTAGTCTTTTTTGATGACATATTAATCTACAGCAAGACATGGGCAGACCACCTCCGCCATCTACGGGCCGTCCTCGACGAACTGCAACGCCATCAGCTATTCGTCAAGCGCTCGAAGTGCTCGTTCGGCGCGCCATCCGTCGCCTACCTCGGCCACGTCATCTCCGCTGCCGGGGTAGCCATGGACCCGGCCAAGGTGGCTGCCATTCACGACTGGCCGCCGCCTCACTCGGTTCGGGCTGTTCGGGGCTTCCTCGGCCTCGCCGGGTACTACCGCCGCTTCGTCCACAACTACGGCACGGTGGCTGCCCCCTTGACGGCCCTCCTAAAGAAGGATGGCTTCTCCTGGGATGACGCGGCCATGGCGGCCTTTGGGGCGCTCAAGGCAGCCGTGTCGTCTGCTCCCGTCCTCGCCATGCCTGACTTCAGCAAGATGTTCGTGGTTGAGTGCGACGCATCCTCCACAGGCTTCGGCGCGGTGCTTGTCCAGGAGGGGCACCCGGTCGCCTTCTTCAGCCGGCCGATCGCGCCCCGACATCGCGCGCTCGCCGCCTACGAGCGCGAACTCATCGGCTTGGTACAGGCCGTCCGGCACTGGAGACCATACCTGTGGGGACGGCACTTCATCGTCAAGACTGATCATTTCAGTCTCAAGTACCTCCTCGACCAGCGACTGGCCACGATACCCCAACATCATTGGGTTGGCAAGCTTCTGGGCTTCGATTTCGAGGTGGAGTACCGCTCGGGCGCCACGAACACCGTCGCAGACGCACTGTCCAGACGGGACACCGAGGAGGGCGCGCTGCTGGCCATCTCAGCGCCCCGCTTCGACTTCGTCGAGCGTCTACGGCAAGCACAGGCGACCGACCCGGCTCTTGTCGCCATCTACGACGACATCCGCGCCGGCACGCGTACAGCACCATGGTCCATTGTGGGCGGGATGGTCGCCATGGAGGGCCGCCTCTACATCCCGGCCTCTTCGCCACTACTGCAGGAGATCGTGGCTGCTGTTCATGATGATGGCCACGAAGGCGTCCTCCGCACCCTCCATCGCCTACGGCGCGATTTCCATTTCCCCAACATGCGCCGTGTTGTGCAGGATTTCGTCAGGGCGTGCGGCACGTGCCAAAAGTTCAAGTTCGACCACCTACGGCCGGCTGGTCTGCTACAGCCCTTGCCGATCCCATCAGGGGTCTGGTCGGACATCAGCATCGACTTCATCGAAGCTCTGCCACGCATCCACGGCAAGACCGTCATCCTCACCGTCGTCGACCGCTTCAGCAAGTACTGCCACTTCATCCCGCTGGCACACCCGTACACGGCGGAATCGGTGGCGCACGCGTTCTTCGCCGAGGTGGTGCGGCTGCACGGCGTCCCGCAGTCCATCGTCTCGGACCGCGACCCTGTCTTCACGTCGGCATTCTGGACGGAGCTGATGGCACTCACGGGCACCAAGCTGTTCATGTCCTCCGCCTTCCACCCGCAAACCGACGGCCAATCGGAGGCCGCCAACCGCGTCATCGCCATGTACCTTCGCTGCTTCACCGGCGATCGCCCCCGGCAATGGCTCCGGTGGCTTCCTTGGGCGGAGTACACCTACAACACCGCATACCAGTCTTCGCTTCGGGAGACGCCGTTCCGGGTGGTCTACGGCCGTGATCCGCCATCCATCAGGTCCTACGAGCCGGGAGACGCGCGCGTGCCCGCGGTGGCACAGGAGATGGAGGACCGCAAGGCCTTCCTCGACGACGTCCGCTTCCGTCTTCATCAGGCGCAGGAATCCCAGAAACGTTCCTATGATCAGCATCACCGGCAGGTCACCTACCAAGTCGGTGACTGGGCCCTACTTCGCCTCCGACAACGGCCTTCGGCAACACTGCCACGGTCGTCCGCTGGCAAGCTCAAGCCCCGCTACGTCGGCCCCTACCGCGTTGAGGAGGTCATCAACGCCGTGGCCGTACGGCTGCAGCTTCCGGCCGGTGCCCGAATTCACGACGTCTTCCATGTGGGCGTCCTTAAGAAGTTCGTGGGAGCGCCACCGGCTGTTCCACCGGTGCTGCCGGCCACACTCAATGGCGCGGTAGTGTCTGCGCCTGCTCGTGTCCTGGCTGGTCGTCTAGCTCGCGGCGTCCAACAAGTCCTGGTCCAGTGGCAAGGTGAGCCGGAGTCCTCTGCCACCTGGGAGGATTTCGATGACTTCAAAGCCAGCTTCCCAACGTTCCAGCTCGAGGACGAGCTGGCTTTCGAGCCCGGGAGAGATGTCATGTACGGTAAGTCGTACTCCAGGCGCAGGCGCGCGCGTGATGTTCGGCGGGCATCTGAACGCGCGGCCAGAGAACAAGCCGAGCATGCAGCAGCGCATGGCGCCGGCCAGCCACAGATAGCAAGTGGCTAAGTTTAGGAAAGTAGCAATTTGGCAGGTAGCAATTTGGCAGGCTAGAGAATTAAGGAGCTTGCTCCATTTGTGTTGGCCGATGGCCTTATATTCCCATGTACTCAGCACTATTGGAGGGAATCAAGAACCAAGTTATCTCCTACCTCTCTCTCTTCCCTAAGCCTGCGGTTGGGAGGAATAACCCCACCGGAGAAGACGGCCGAAGGCTACGAGTTGCGTAGCCGAGGTCCGGCGAGTCAAGGGTTCGACGCTCTTGACAGAATATCTAGTCGAGGTAAAACTGAACCCAGTGGCATTCAGTGATGAAAGCCTTCCAATGTTCACCACTGTCAAGGTTGAATCTGTGAATCCATCAGCCGAATATCGTCGTCTTGTGAACCGCACCTCTGTGGGCATGAGAACTGATTTCTCAGATTTGGAAGCCCGGCTACGGCAGGCCGTGCAGAGCTTCAGCAATGGCAATGCCATGAACGCCGCTGGTGTGCCGTATCTACTATCACAGACCAGACAGCAACATCCTTGTAAGCACAGACTAGAACATAGATCGGAGAAGCAAAGCAGCAGGATAGTTCAGACGAATATTACTAGTACAGAGGAGTGCTTAGGAAATAAGAGTACAAATTCATTCTTCTTTTTCTTCCCCCTCTCCTCTCACAGCTACTGAACATTTATCCTCCCTCTCTCTGGCGTAAGCCAGCTTCTCTTATGCCCATTCTAGGCCGTGGGCTCTTGTACTGGGCCGGCGTTCTCGTCCGCTCCGTCTTGGCCCACGAACGTTGTTGCCGTCTTCTTCAATTGGTGATGCCGTAGTCATGGTACTGCTGACATTCCCCCCTTGTTCAGAACCAGCTTGCCCCCAAGCTGGCGCTCTTGGAAACCGTTGCCGAAGATGCTCCATGTCTTCCCAGGTCGCCATAGATGGTGGTCTACCAGACCACTGTGTGAGCACCTGGAGGCGAACAGCTGTGCTTGTCTTGGCGACGCGCTTCTGTAATATCTTCACAGGAACCTGCAAGCCATCAAGGGAATCCGGCAAAGGCTCTGCTGAATGGGTTATCGGCACAGCAGCTTTAAGCTGAGAAACATGAAAAATGGGATGAACTGAAGAGGAAGCCGGCAGTTGCAATTTATAAGCCAGCGAGCCAATCTTCTCTGTAATCAAATAGGGCCCGAAGAAACGGTAAGAGAGCTTCTGATTGGAGCGAGCAGCCACTGATGACTGTATGTATGGCTGTAATTTGAGGTAAACCCATGTACCCACATCAAACGAACGCTCGGTTCGGTTCTTGTCCGCCTGCATTTTCATACGATTCTTAGCCCGAGCCAACTGATGCTGAATGAGCGGCTGCACCAAGGCTTTCTGACTTAACCAATCCGCTAGAGATGAAACTGTACAAGCAGAAGCTGCCTCAATTCCCAGCTGTCTTGGAGTATGGCCATAGAGCACAAAGAAGGGTGATTGCTTCAGGGCTGAGTGCCAGGTGGTATTATACCAGAATTCTGCCAAATGAAGCCAATCCTGCCACTTAGATGGAACTGCATTTGCAAAGCAACGCAAAAACGTCTCCATGCATTGATTTACTCGTTCGGTTTGGCCGTCCGACTGGGGGTGATATGCTGAACTCATCCGGAGCTCCACTCCAGCAAGACGAAAGAGCTCTTTCCACAACATACTTGTGAATATTTTATCACGGTCCGACACTATAGCATGAGGCAAACCATGTAGCTTATAGATATTGAGCATATACTGTTTGGCCACTGTTAAAGCTGTGAAAGGATGCTTAAGAGCAACAAAATGACTGTACTTGGAAAAGAGGTCCACTACCACAAAAATGCAGTCAAAACCGTGGGAATTTGGTAATCCTTCCACAAAATCGATGGAAATTACCTTCCAAGCAGATGTGGGAGTTTCCAAAGGTTGCAAGAGGCCCGGGTACTTGACATGTTCAACCTTTGCTTGCTGACATATTGGGCAGCTGCGGACGAATGAGTCAATATGTTTGCGTAGATTAGGCCATGCAAAGAATTCCTGAATCCGTTTTGTGGTGGCCGGAATACCAGGATGACCTCCGAGGGGAGAACTATGGAACGCTTTGAGGATCTGTTGGTGTACAGGTGCATTGTTGCCAACCCAGATGCGGTTGTTATGGCGTAAGAGCCCATCCACCAAGACAAACGGACCACATCCTGCAGGTGCAGTAGCTAATTTGGCCAATAAGCGCTGAGCTTGAGGGTCATTTGCATACCCCTGAACAACCTGTGTGCACCATTGAGGAGTAGCAGCTGAAATAGCACAACAGACACCCAACTCAAGAGTTCGCCGAGACAGAGCATCCGCCGCAGTATTATCGGAACCCTTTTTGTACACAATTCGGTACCTCAGACCCAGAAGCTTGGAGAACACTCGCTGCTGCCAAATGGTGTTGAGGCGTTGATCATTCAAGTGAGTCAAGGATTTCTGATCAGTGAAGATTATGAACTCAGAGACTTGCAAATAGGAACGCCACTGCTCAACTGCAATCAATATTGCCAAGTACTCTTTTTCATAGATTGATAAGCCTTGCGTTTTTGGACCTAGAGGCTTGCTCACATATGCTAGTGGGTGTCCATCCTGGATTAACACTGCACCAACCCCAGTCTGACAAGCGTCAGTCTCGATGCCAAACGGTTTTGCAAAATTTGGAATGCCGAGCACCGGAGCTGTACACAGAGCGTCCTTTAATGCAGCAAAGGCGGACTGGTGTTCTGTTGTCTAGACAAATAGCTGATTCTTCTTGAGCAATTGTGTCAGCGGACGCGCAAGAATGGCGAAGTGGCGCACAAATTTGCGGTAAAACCCAGCTAGGCCGAGGAAGCCACGAAGTTCCCGGGCATTTAGTGGAGCTGGCCAGTCCTTGACTGCTGCAATTTTGTCCGGGTCGGTCTGTACTCCTCGTGCGCTAAGAATGTGTCCCAGATAATGAATCTCCTGTTGGGCAAACTTGCATTTCTTTAACTTGAGGACCCACTGATCCTTGGCAAGGAGGCCAAGCACTTGACGCAAATGTTGCACATGTTCAGAGTAGGAGGAGCTGAACACTAGAATATCGTCGAAGAAGACTATAGCACAACGACGAAGCACTGGAGCTAGGGTAACGTTCATAGCTCCTTGAAATGTAGCTGGAGCTCCAATTGCGCCAAAAGGAACCACGCAGAATTCAAAGTGACCCGCGTGAGTAGAGAAGGCGGTCTTGTATTCTTCACTAGGTTGGAGCCGAATTTGGTGATATCCAGAATGAAGGTCCAGCACCGAAAACCAAGAAGCAGCACCCAACTCATCAACCAGCTGGTCAAAAACTGGTATCGGATATACGGACTTGACGGTCATGGCGTTGAGGTAGCGGTAATCGACGCATAAGCGCCACGAGCCATCCTTCTTACGGACCAACAACACTGGTGAAGAAAAGGGCGACTTGCTAGGCTGGATCAGTCCCTGTTCAAGCATGGTGTTCACCTGTCGCTCAATTTCATCTTTGAGGCTCGGTGGATACCGATATGCTCGAATGTTCACTGGCGTGGCACCACTGATAAGCGGAATCGCATGGTCACAAGCCCGTTTTGGCGGCAGCGAATGAGGCACCTCAAAAACAGAAGGAAATTCGGCCAGTAAAGCTGCAATATCTTCTGGAATATCAGTTGGGAACTGCTGTACAGCGGCTTCGCTGTCAGTCACATTGAAGGCTAAAATCTGAACCACTAACTCAGTATCAGAATCAGCTGCAAGCCCTTGAAGCACAATGGTAACACCATTGTATGGGATTGATAGCCACTTTGCTTGCCAGTGAACTTCCATCGGACTGTACTTTGCCAACCAGTCAATACCCAATATCAAGTCATAGGAATCAAGAGGTAATATGGGAAGGTCGTGATGAAAACCATGACCGCCAAGCGAAAATGAACAGTCCAAGACAGCTTCGGTGCATTGCATCAATTGCCCATTGGCCACCTTGATGGATGCCTTCAGTGATGTACGAGCGAGCTGCGGTAACCAATCAGCAATGGAGGCTGCCAGGAAGGATGCAGAACTCCCGGAGTCGATCAGAACTGTTACTGACTGACCGTGAACCTCGCCTTGGAACTGAATAGTTTGGCGACCCCTGGAACCTCTCATAGCATCCGAAGACAAAGCCAGAAAAATCTGTTCAGAGGAATCCCCTGGTGAATCCTGTTCAACATCAGAACCTTCAGACATGGCCTCTAGCTGAAACAAATCCCACACTTCCTGCATTGCTTGCAGTGGACTGGTAGGAGCACACTTGTGGCCGCGCACCCATTTCTCAGCACAAACATCATAGAGGCCCCGCGCACGCCGATAAGACCGAAGCGTGTTGAGTTTATCTTCAGAGACTGGAGCACCAGGCCTGACCACTGGTTTGTCCCCAACATCAGTAGCAGCCGGCAACGGACGTTGAAACTGTCCTGCCGGGCGTGTTGTCCTGAAGCTTGCTCCACGATCATAAGCGTGGAATTCACCCTTCTTGCTTGAATCAGCCATCTCCTCCTGCAACAAAGCAAGGGTATACGCAGTATCCAAATCGGAAGGGCGCTGCAACGCAACAACCATGCGAATGTCATGCTTAAGGCCGTCCACAAAACGATTGGTGTAGTAGTGGAGGTCAGGTTGGGCTTGATATGCTTTGAGCTGATCAAACAAGGTGGAAAAACGCTCAACATAATCGAGGACAGTTGTGGTTTGGTGGATGTGGAACATTTGACGTGACAACCGATCATGTTGGTCACGACCAAACCGATCATGGAGAAGTTTACAGAATTTAGGCCAAGGAATTCTATCAGGATGGTTAATGGCCTCAATCCAGCGAGCGGCAATACCCTTGAAATGCATGCGGGAAACTTTCACCCAACGGCGGGGAGGAACGTCATACATCTCAAAGTAATCCTCAGCTTGGGAAATCCATAACCTAGTGGTTTCTCCCTCATAGAAAGGAAAAGTGAGTTTAGGTAGGCGGCCATTGTCAGTATGGTGGGTTGGGCCAGGAACAAAGGAATGGACAGGGTCTTCAGGATTAACAGCATGCATCATTGTGGAAACAACACGAGGGATCCAGTCCATACCATTGGCCGGGGAATGGAATTGAGGAGAATTCCCCCCAATCCCATCCACCCGTGTAGTCGAGAAGACGTGGTGCCCACTGGGCCAAGCAGCCGTGTGCTCCGCAGATGTTGGCGCGGCGGCCTGCTCCGATGGACCTGGGGATGTGGAAATCACTCCTGGTGTAGCCGAAGTGGCACCGACGAAGGAGCGATCCCAGTACTTGGTCAGCTTGTCGACTTTGAGCTTGAGTTCATCGACGGCGCCCTCTGAGTCCTGACGCCAAGCCTGCAACGCGCCCGCCGCCTTGGTGAGGGCGTCGACACGAGTGTCGTGGCGTTTGTCGACCTCGGTGATGATCTTGGACTGGCGGAGCTCAGAGTCGGTGATGCGGCGCTCCAGGTTGAGGTCGGACTCGCCGAACCGCTTGGAGATGGTTTCGTCGAAGTCGGAGAAACGGGTAGTGACGGCGGCGTCCATCTCCTGAAGGCGACTGTCGAACTGGCGGGAAGTGTCGGCGAACCGCGCCTCGAGCTTGCGATCCGACTCGGCGAACTTCTCATCGATCTGCACCTTCTGCTCCTTGAAGAGACGATGCATCTCGTCCAGGAGCAACTTGGCTTCGGGATTCATGGCGCCCTTGCTACGAGCGAACCGGGTGAAATGGGGATGCGGCGGTGGAAGTGGTGGTGGCGGTGGTGGTGGTGGGGATTGGCGATCCAGCGCCTAAAACCGAATCGGACCTCGCGCTGCCTGGGGATTTAGGCGAATTCCAGATCGAGCGAACTCAATCCAGAAGCAGCAACCCGAGGCTGTGGCACGAGATCGACGAAACGGCGGTGGCGGAAAGTGGATTGGATCGGGAGATCTCTGATACCAAGTGTAAGCACAGACTAGAACATAGATCGGAGAAGCAAAGCAGCAGGATAGTTCAGACGAATATTACTAGTACAGAGGAGTGCTTAGGAAATAAGAGTACAAATTCATTCTTCTTTTTCTTCCCCCTCTCCTCTCACAGCTACTGAACATTTATCCTCCCTCTCTCTGGCGTAAGCCAGCTTCTCTTATGCCCATTCTGGGCCGTGGGCTCTTGTACTGGGCCGACGTTCTTGTCTGCTCCGTCTTGGCCCACGAACGTTGTTGCCGTCTTCTTCAATTGGTGATGCCGTAGTCATGGTACTGCTGACAATCCTGTAGGAGGGAAAGAGGTCTTCAACTGGAGCTGTTCACTTGCCGCTCAGAATGTGATGAAGCAGGGTTAACATTTTTGTGTCATGCAGGGCAGGGTGTCTCAAACACTAAGGGGGTGTTTAGTTCCTCCCCCCAAAATTTTTCACCCCGCCACATCGGATGTTTGACACATGCATGGAGTATTAAATAAAGATGAAAAAATAACTAATTACATAGATTGGGATAAATTTGTGAGATGAATTTTTTAAGCCTAATTAATCCATGATTTGACAATGTCATGCTACAGTAAACATATGTTAATGATGGATTAATTAGGCTTAATAAATTCGTCTCACGGTTTCCAGGCGAGTTATGTAATTAGTTTTTTTATTAATATCCGAACACCTCTTTCGACATCCCATAAAACATCCGATGTGACACCCTAAAATTTTTCACCCTAGAAACTAACCAGTTACATGAAGAACCCAAGCTGTCGTGTACTCATGTGTGTATTATTGCCAATTTGCTATTGCCAAGTTCTCCATGGGACCATGGGTTACCTGATATAATGCATGCTAAGTCCGCAAACAGAACGACATACGTAGGTAGCTTCCTTGCTTGTGATGCTGCTTCTGTGGACTAGTCATTTCGTGCTGGATACTTTGGATGTGAGGTGGACGGTAGCACACTCTTCAGTCCTCATTTCCCTTCCCGAAAGCCACAGGGTCGTCTCCTAGTGGGGGCAACTCGAGGGCCCTCGCCAGTCGCTGGCTTGCCCCCCCTTCCCCGTCGGCTCGGCCGCCGCCGCCGCGCCTCCGCGGCCTCCTCCGCGTCGGCGGCGGCGGCCAGCAGGGGAGCTTAAAAAGCCCCCCCTGCGCGTCCCCCTCCCCTTTCTCCACTTCCCCCTCTCATCCCCCTCCACCCCCACCTCCTCCGACGGCGGGCGGCGACTGGATCCGCCAGATCCGCGGCCACTGGGCCCGGATCCGGCGATCCCCACCGCGGATTTGGCGGGCGGACTGCTCGGCGGCCGGTTCACATGCGGTGCGGCGTAGGTGGCAGGCGGCCATCCTACCGTGGGGCCTGCCCACGCGTCGGGGTGCGGCTCGCGGGTTCCTTGTGCTGCCGGCGCCGCATCCCTCCTCCCCGATGCAGTGGCGGCAGGGCCGGATCTGGCGCGGGCACGGTGGTCCTCGTGGCCGGGCCCCCGGATCTGGTGCGGGCTGCCCCTCCTCCCCCCTCGCCCCCCGATGGTCCCGGCCCCCGGCGGCCGTCCTCTCCGGCCCCAAGGGTGCGGGCCGGGCAACTGAGGTGGCGGCGGCCTTCATAGTCTACGCTGCTCTGCGGCCATGGGCAGGCCGTCGGTCGTTAGCCTGGCGCCTTGCCCCCGCAGCTGGGCGTCCTCTCCGCCCTAGTGACAGTGGCCGACTTTCCTCTGGGGGCAGCTGTGGCCGACGGCGGATAGGGTGAAAAACCCCCAGGCTTCGTGCCTTGGACTGACGACAGTGGCGCGCCAGCATCATCACCTTCTTGGAGGCATCGTCTCTAGCTCTCTTCATCGTCGGCGGCTGCTGGGGCAAGTTTTGGGAACGTAAGT
Source organism: Saccharum hybrid cultivar R570 (assembly GCA_038087645.1). NCBI lineage: Eukaryota > Viridiplantae > Streptophyta > Magnoliopsida > Poales > Poaceae > Saccharum > Saccharum hybrid cultivar. The sequence goes on from JAQSUU010000469.1 coordinate 48,451, forward strand.
TCCTTTGGGTGGCAGTCTCAATGAAGTTGGCATCTGCGGGCGCCATCTCCTTCTTGAAGGCTCCGTTGCTGCACCCGCCTCCTCCCTTGCGCCATCCGTGGTTGTGCCCCGCCCCTATCGGCGGAGTCTTGCCTACGTGAGCTGCCTGCCGGCGGTTCGTGGCCGTGGTCGTGTCCGTGGGTCGGGCCTATGGCCGACCGTCTCTTGCCGGAGTTGTTGCTACTTGTGCTGTGCCTGCATGTGCTTTGGTTTTATGTTCGCTTTGGTCTGCCCAGTTCGGATGTTTGGTGTTGCTGCAGTCATCGCTTGGGCTCCGCCATGCGCGTGATGCTCCCTGCCCGCGCATGCTTTGCCGCGTTGGCCCTGGCGGATGCTTTGCCGCCGTTGTCGCTTGGGCTCCGCCGTGCGTGTGATGCCCCCTGCCCGCGGATGCTTTGTCGTGTTGGCCCTGGCGGATACTTTGTCGCCATTGTCGCTTGGGCTCCGCCGTGCATGTGATGCCCCCTGCCCGCGGATGCTTTGCCGCATTGGCCCTGGCGGATGCTTTGCCGTCGTGTTGCTTGGGCGGATGCTTCGCCGTCGTTCCCGTCTCTTCTCAGTGGATACTTTGCCACCACGGCTTCATCTCCCTTACTGGCAGTCCTTTGCGTTGTATTTTTTCTTCCAGTTCCAGTTGGGTAGGTTGTGGTGGAGGGCCCCCTCCCTCCCATGTTTCTTTCTTTCATGTAATTTGTTCTTAACCACTGTTTTTGTGGTTCGTGTGTTGCGCTATGGGTTCTCCCATCGTGTCGTGTAAGCCGTTCTTTTGACTCTTCTTCTTAATGAAATACGCGTGAAGTCACGGTCGCGAAAAAAGGTGGACGGTAGCGCCATAGCGGCCTCCGCCATTCTTGCCGGCTCCCTAAACCACCTATATGTGATTTTCTGAAGAAAAAAAGTTCCATTTTGATCTGGATTTTGGTGTTAATTTCCTGAACCAATCTCTTTTTTTGTGGTGAATGCTGCAGTTTGTGGTGCCTGCACCAGAAAAATCAGATAGGGTCTACATTTTGGACATCTTCAATGAGCTGAATGTTTCACCGTTCACGGATCTGTTAGTGCTTATCCAAACATATACGCCCTGTTCACTTGAACTTATCAGCCAGAATCAACCAGCCATTCAGCAGTATTTTTCTATCACAACAAATCAGCATCAGCACTAGCACCAGCCACCATTCAGCGAACAGGGTGTAGAGGTGCTTCATCGGTTACAATGTTCAGCTATGCATATAGAGGAAGTGTTTGTGACTGCTCCACGAGCTCTGCTCCACAAACTCCACCGTTTAGGAGCTCTGCAAAACATCTAAAGTTTGTGGAGCACCTCTTTAGATGCCCTCATAATGCAACTCTATCTTTTTTCCTCGGGCATAGTGCGTGGAGCTAAACCTGTTTGACTAAAAAACGTGGAGGAAAGCTAAGATCTACAGTGTTCTAGGTGGAGGATCAGATGGGATACTATTGATCTACAGGAAACACCTCTACGTTTAAAGATCTTTACGCATACATACATAGTTATGCATATATAATATGTGTAGAATATGGTTTTTTATATATACACTAGTTGAGTGCTCGTGCATTGATACGGATATACAAAACATCTCATGACATACAAGCACACGAGTAGAATATATGTAAAATCCAGGGCCCATTTCATCACAAATAATTAACACCCAAACACATAATTCAAACCAATTATACACGACAATGTTCATGTGTCACTATTTCATAAAAGTAGCAACCGTAAAAACACATAAGCATACATCTGCAGTAGATGATGCAATTAATGTCTGCACATGCTTAATGAAATAATTGTTTCCCCCCATTATGTTTAGAAAAAAGAACTACAAAATAAATTAACATTTTGGTCCAATAGAATTGTACTAAATATGGGATCTGAGACTTTTATGGGTGCTTGATGGGCTAACTCAGGCCTTAAATAAATTGTAGAAAAATATATACGTTCCTTATACTTGTGGACATCATTAAAGTGTTTTCTTATTTCGTCTAGAATCCCCTATATTTCAAGACAAATTGCAACGTTAGAATTCCTTCTATTTGTGTTTTGAATCGAGTTATTTACCAATTACTTTGACATGCATACTTTATTTATTCTTGAGTGTTAGATTATTATAAAATTCAACAGTGCTACTATTTACTTTTTTATGATTAATCTCGTAATTTTAGACCTCATATTTGGCATGGATATTCTATTTATTCTCTGCCATTAAATCATCATTAATTTTAACGGTGCATATTGCTTTATTTTTTTCCCCATGGATCTCATAATTTCTAGGTCTTATATTTGATGTTTAGCAAGGCTTTGGGTGGGCCAAATCATGTACCCCTAAGCTACTGTGTTTTGGGCCGATTTTCGTGGTCTAGCATTCGTCTATCCTTCCCTGCGATGTTTTTCTCTTATATGTACGGGCTGGTGGATTTGCAACTCGCGAGTCTTGTGCTGAAACTGAAACTCAGGAAGGCCAGCCCAGGACATCCCACGCAATTCAGCCCATTAGCCCATTGACAGCACGTTTACAAGTGAGCAAGCTTTTTCTGTAATTTGTTTATTTGCATATGGCTACTACACCCTTTTGATCACCTGCTTTCAATTAAAATGACTCACTAGGACAAGATCCGCTTTCAGTTCAAGAATTGCTATGTAAGTCATATGAAATAATAAATGGTGTCTTTTTCTTAGGTGGATTTTTGTGGTGAACGGCACTCTCTTGTGCCATCGTTTCTAGATATTACACATGTTTTCTTGAGTATGAAATCTTTTTTTAAAAAAAAAACTGCTTACAATCTTCTGTTATCCAATTTGGCTTTGGCTACTGGCTAAAGGGAAGAGGCCAAATGAAGAAAAGTTTCTATTAAGTTTTAGGAGCCTATTCAGGACCAATTTCATGTGACTAATGCCTGGATATATTTGTTATGTCTATAGGTTATTGTTAATGCTCCTATCAGAACGTCTGTCCGTCTAGACGGGATGGACCTGCCACCCCCCCGGCGCGCCCTTGCACCTCCCGACTCGCACTTTCCTCAAAAAAAAACTCGCGCCTCGCACTGTTGCACGGACCCGCCTCGCGCCGCGTGCGTCCCGCTCCTCGCACCATGCGCTCGTGCGCCTCCCCGCCTCACGCAGTGCGCCCCTGCACCTCGTGCCTCATGCCACGCACCCTGCCCCGTGCCTCACGCTATCTGCGCCTCGCGCCTCAGGCCCCACTCGTGCCTCGCGTCGCGTGCCACCCACGTCTTGCGCTACGCTCCCCCGCGCCATGTCAACTAGCCTCCATTGAACGGCAACAAGTAGATGAGCACATGTTGTAACCGTATGTTTCATGCGTTTCAGATGTATGTTGCATATGTTTCATCTAGATGTTGCAAAAGTAGATCTGGTGTGGCATATGTTGCAATGGCTATACTTGCGAGTGTATGTTTCAGCTGTTTCAAACGTATTTTGCAATTGTTTTATCTGGATATTGCTTATATTGCAGTGGCTATACATGTATGTTGCAGGTGTATGTTCCAAATGTTTCACTTGTTTTGGACCTATGTTGCAAGTGTTTCATCTGGATGTTGCATATGTTGCAATGTTGCATAGGTTTCAGACATATGTTGCAAGCGTCTATTCAAAATGTTTCATCTGTTTTAGATATGTTGCAAATATGTTTATCTAGATGTTGTAGTCGCTATACACATATGTTGCAAATGTATGTTTGTAAATGTTTCACCTGTTTCAGACGTATGTTTCAGAAGTGCTTTCATGTTGCAACATTAGCAGGCGTAGGAAGCAGGTGCATGCAGATGCGGTCCCCGCTTTCGTAGTGCTCCCCGCCTGCATGCGCATCAGTAGGCATGAGGCGGGCATCAGCAGACATAAGGTGGGCATCAGCAGGCACGAGGCATGCACAACTGCATGCGTAGGCGCCCTAGCATGTAGAGGCTATTTTACAGGCGCAACAGTTGCATGCGAAACATGCAGGCATAGAGTTGCATGTGGGGTAGACGGGCAGCCTTTTTTTTTGGAAAAGGCTAGGCGGGCGTGACGGGCGCAGCAAGCGGGGCAGGTGCGGGCGTCCGGACGCGTCCTCGCGCCGGATGTCCGGGCGCTAGTTGTTTCAGTAACTTATCGATTCTATTATGATAACTCTACTGAAAATTGAAATCTTTGGAGTATATATAAGGTTAATTACCTATAAACATTTTTTTTAATTTAGTCGTTTCTAAATTCTGAAGCTGCATCTGGAATTCTGGACTGCAGGCTGTGATCTTTGGATCTATGCTGTGAGTCCCAGCTGCACAGGAACAACTGTAACCCCCAATTGATCTTCCGAACCAAGTATGCTGCTTTTGCAATGTGTATTTTCTAGTGGAATATACGATGTTTGATACCAAAAATGGGGGTTGCTGAACCAGCATGAGTAGAACGCAGTGATGATAGAATCATACAAAGGTTGCATAGCAAAAGTACCATGTATGTTCTTTTGTTAACTTAGATCCACCACATAGTTCGAAATGAAAGTACAACATGCAAATAGCATTTGCCTGCCTCTGCAACAATTTGGATCAGCCTGCCATCTTGCAAAGAGGCATCTGCGCCTGTGTTCTGAATGATAAATAAATACACAAAATAAATAACAGAAGATATGATACACAGGCAGTACAAGCTGCTGCGTACGTCAAGGAAAATGCATTTGGCGGTCTGTGGGTGATCGGATGGGAATGACGCTTTCTGTGAAGGGCATGACGTGGAAGTTGATGAGATGCTTCCACTTGCGCCCCTAGTACCTGATGCGAGCCAAGTTGCACACCGGGTCAGCTCGGAGCTCTTCAAGTCGTAGAGGAAGATGGTGTCGTCCTCGTCCAGCCCCGCTGCTGCAAGGAGGAGGCATAGCCATCGGATGGTAGAGGCCCAACATCCGGGTAGAGAGACGCCGCTCCCACAGCGGCGGCGACTTGGTCGTCATCAAGATCAAGGCCCCCTCGCCGACCATCAGCAGCGTCCAGATGTTGAGCATAATCTCATCCTTGGTCCAGGCCGTCAGGCATAGCTCCCGCCCGCGCAGCACGTCCAATGCCAAGACATCGTCAGGAGAAGGTTCTTCTAGTGAATCGGGCAGCCCGGTGATCCCGAACTTTTCATCAGCAAGGCTAAGGTGGAGGATCCCCCGTGGCCGCGGCCGAGGTCGATCATGCTCAATATGCTTGGTGAGGAACCAGAACATGAAGCCACCGACGCTGCGGCCGGCCTGAGCCGTATCAGCAGGGTACGACAGATCATCCGCAATCCGCTTCCAGCCACTAGGATCATCGTCGCCGCCGGCAACGGTGAACACCTCCATCCCCATGCTTTGCATGTAACCGTTTGCGCCCACATAAGCAGTAGGATCGTCGTCCCAGAACCACTGATGGCGGATGTGGTTGGAGGAGATGCTTGGCCAGAGGTCCCCTGGGAGGTAGTAGTCCATGGTGTGGGGGCTGATGATGAAGCATGGGTCCTGCTCCCACTTGGAGGCTGACCACTGAAGCTGTGCGCGGATGAAGGAGGGGTCGCAGATGGTGGCGCGCCACGCCTTGCAGACGGACTTGAACCGCACCAGGGACTTGACAGGCAGCCGCACCAGGATCTCTGTGACGATGATCTCCTCCGGCAGCTCAGGATTCTTCTGCCTTGGACCACTGCTCCTCTTCCTCTTGGTGCCTGTCTTCTTCTTCTGCTGTTTCATGGCGTATGTACATACATGCAGCGAAATTAAAGAGCAAGAATTTTGATTAGTACGTGATGACTGGAAGACATTGGTAGTGCGTATGTGTGTACATATATGCATTGGCAACAGCGGTGATATTCTACTCCGGGTAGGACACGGTTTCCGCACAAAGTCTCGTCTACGATTTCCCTCTTTGTAATGCACTCATATCCACCTCAATCCATGTGCGTTGGGGTGGATTGGGATGAAAAATAGTTTAAGTTCCACCCCAATCCACCCAAACACATATGGATTGAGGTGAATACGAGTGGCCGTAACGGATTTTACGATTTTGTACGTGCCAGGAGTCTTGGATTGATGTTTTGGCGTGGAAGACCATACCCGCAAAGGACAGCAGCACCATCCAAGTGTGTAGGCACTAGGGAACAGTGAAGACAAATAATTCAGCACCTCCAGAACGCTCCTCAGCAGCTTTAGTACGTGATGGCGTTTTTGTTTGTGTGGTTGGCTGCGCTCCGACGCCAAATCGCGACCAATGCGAGCAAGAGACGTCCGTACGTTGTTTCCCGTGAGTGACGTCCCCAAGTCGTATTCAACCATATTTATTCATTTTGTTTATGTTTTTTTTATTTACTTTGAAACAAAAATGAGCAGCGGCGGTCGTTACTCCTCGTACTCTATTGATTGCTTTGTTTTGGTTTAATTTCTTTTGAAACGGCGGATCCAGAGGCAATCAGGCAAATATAATAAGGTGTCAAATGATGGCACGCACACGTACATTCACACGCAATGGTCACTCGTTGTACTGGCTGATGTTTCCATTACCGACCTACCTAAGGCAACCACAAAGAGAGAGCCGTCGTCCTATGATGTCAAGACTAATTAATTAATTAATTGATTGATTAATCTATTTTGAATAATTGGTCTATATTTATGTACATGATACATCTAGGTGAGGTTGGACATGCGCTACAACTATAATGTTTTGAATACTCCCTCTGTCTATAAAACAATGCAATTAAATTTGTAAGTTTATAGTAAATATATGTTTCCAAATAAATTTATTATAAAAATATATTCTATAACTAATCTTATAGTATTTATTTTTTTGTATCATGAATGTTATATAAATTTAGTTAAACTTTAAACTATTTGACTTCTCAACAAATGAGAATTGTATTCTTCGGTTGACGACAGAGAGGTGACGAGCCAAATGGTAAACCTTGGCGACACACTGGCGAGTCAACTTGGGATAGCTCCGATCCATCCCTAATGCAAATAGCAAATCTCTCTCTCTCTCTATGATTATTATCCCTCACCCTCGATCCCATGCATGCATCCATCCATTTCCATCCATCGTTATCAGGCCCGGAGCTACCTAGCTAGCATATAGCGTGTGTGTATGGATGGATCGGACAAAATATTACTTTTTGATGGCCGCCAAGTTGCTCCTTGTTTTGATGTACTCGTTCACAGTGATTGGACAAGGACAACTTAACCACTCGAGACCTAGAGCGAGATTATTATCAATTGGTCCAATAGGCAATATCTAGCAATAAATATAAATGCGTGCTATTAATTATAGGCCAGTTTAGCATACCTCTACCTCCTTCCAAGGATTCGGCTTCTCTTGTGGAGCAACTTTTATGGTGGAATTGAAGCTACTTTGAAAAATATTTAGACAAAACGGCTCCGATGACAGTTTTGTAATCATTTGTGACAAAACGGATCCCAAAGAAACCACATTCTTCAATTTCGACTTAATAATAGTACAAAAACGGCTAGGGCTCCTTCGAACTCCTTGTACGAGCCACCAAGAAGCTTCCGAGCTCCGCTTGCAAGGAACTATTTTCTGTATACCTAGCAGAGCTCCTTGCAAGTAAACCAAAGCTGAAACAATGTCAAAGGAGGCCTATATATATGTTTATGATATCTGATGCAAGTGGGGTTACTGACAAGGAGGAAACCAATACTCTTATTACTAGTACGTTCCATATAGTCACATTCGTATATTACCTACTAGTAGTAGTCCATGCAATTAAATGCCAGCTTATTCATCCATTGAACAAGAGAAAAGGTAGGTTGTCACGCACAATGTCTCTCTCTCTCTCTCTCCCAGTAATCGTTTACCTGGTACTAGTCCAAGGGGTTAGGTCGGCAGGTTTGGTGTGGCACCTCAACGAAATTGTACTATTTGTATGTATGCACATGCACACACACCGGGCAGCTAGCTAGTGTGCATGCGCCCCGTGCAGATGTGAATGTGATCGGGGGACTTGATTGTGAATTGCTGCAAATTTAGACCCCAATTGGTTTTTGGCCAGTTCTAGCTCTGTCTCTTTTTTTTTTTTTGCACTTTTAGCAAATAGGTACTCTTATACTTTTTCAAAAGAAAATAGAAAATGTGGAACCTATTATTTTTAACTTTGTTGTCTCGACACTTTCGCAATAACAAAGGATGTGAGCAGAAACCAAAACCATTTGGAGCCGTATCAAATGGGGCCTGCCTTAAGGGATCAATAGTGGCAAAAAAATGGAGGCCTCGAGTCCTATGTGGGTTAGGGTCTTATGCATTAAAACGGTGGGTTTTAGAGAAACTCAGTGAATTCTGGAGCAATTCTGAACCAACATATATATGCCATTCGTTCTCTTGAAGCTTCTAGCCAACGAAAGTGTAATGAATCCAAATCCATTTTGCTAAAGCCTGGTCTAAAATAAGGCAAATAGAGAGAACTGGGTGAGAAAATTGGTGTTATACATAGGAGAAATGTGGGATTTATATGAAAATCTTATACATAACATGTGTACCATAGTTTATGTCCTATACGTACTGCAGGTACTGTTTTTTCCTTTATTTGTTTTATAAAAAGAAGTAGCAACGCTATTTTTTTAGTCACCATATATATGTATGATGACTTAATCAATTTTAAGATGGGTTTTGGTCAGTCTTTCTTAGACATTTTGTAGCGTTTGTTTCTTGCATAAAGAAAAATCTACTACGTACCTAATAAGGCTATGAAAAGAAACTAGTCCTTTACCTATAGTAGTAGGTTAGCTAGGTTCGGTAGATATCCGTTTTTTTTTTACAACAAACAATTTCATTATCAACAGCAACGTGCTGAGGGTAGGGTTACATTGGTCAAGCTTACAGAATGTAGAGCTTGAAGAAGGGGGCACTGGAGTACATGATGCTCATAGGAGCAATGAGACTGAGAACCTATATCCTGAAAAGCTGAGTCTGATAGGGCCTGACGAGCTAGTGTATTCGCCGTGGTGTTTAAACGCATGTTGATCTTGAGCATATGTTAATGTTCCTGCTAGTTGATTGGTTGGAGAACAATGAGTGAAGTATTTGATCCTCCAGTCAGGAGGATTGGAGTGGTCAGCTGCTTTGAGGAATTGCACCAATTGTTCACAGTCAGAAAGGAAGTTGATGTTTGTGAGTTTCATGTGCTGAGTGACATTTACAGCTAAGGCAAGGGCTGCTGCTTCTGCCATAAGAACAAAGAACAAGCAGTCAGCCTAGCTTTGATGTACCCCGTCTGGGTTGTCGGAGCCTCTGTGTTGACAATGAGGATCCCTAGACCAGCCTGTCTCAGCATCAGTGACGGCTGATCAGGAGATGTGGATGCATCGATAAAGCACCTGATTCCTTGGAGCAGGGCCGGAGTAGAGATTGTGTACCTGTTCTCCATTTGGTCCTGCATCATTGAGGTGTTCATACCTGCTACTTGGGCTGGCGATCTTGATGACCATCTTGTGTGGTTCAGCTGGGGTGTCCTGGTGGTGCCCAATGGCTCAAAGGGATTGGGCGTTCCTGCATTGAAAGAGTGCATACCTCGCTGGCTGTGCTCAGGGTATTCTGTAGACTGTTGTGGCTGCTCTCTGGACCTGTTCGTCGGCGCTGTGGTATTGATTGGTACATTAACAACTGACATACCTTCGTTGGTGTTGTTATTTTGCATGTGGTTCTGTTCGCCTAACTGACAGAGAGTCCAGTTTGCTGTAGAGAGGAAAGCTGCCATAGCATGGTATACCTGCCATGTAATCCATGTTTTCCTTCCAAATCTTTGATCATTCCTAACTTTCCAAAGGTACCACAAAGTTGTTAAAATTCATTGCATCAAGGAGTCATCAACATTATCAGAGATTACCAATGGAAGGATAACCTATACACCATCATCCTCAATTGTAAGGTTGTCTGTACGCAGCGGAGGGGTGGCTGAGAACCAAACTGCACGAGCAAAGTCGCAATGAAAGAATAAGTGGGCGTCAGTTTCAAGTATACCGCAATATGTGCAATGCTCATCAATGTGTTGGGAAAAACGCCAGGCGAAGGTCTTGATGAGAGGAGGCAGCGTTTTTAGTAGTTTCCAAGTTCGCTGGAGGATTTGGTTGGCCTGGGGTAGGATGCTTCGGGATCCGGTTGTTGTTGTTGGCAGTTGAACCTGGACCTGTGACATTAGAGTTCTATATATGTTTTTGGTGGTGCAGTCACCTTTCTTAGCCGGCCGTGTGCGTGCACACGTGACGTGAGAGCATGCATGTCTTCGAGCGACTCTTCTACCATTTGCTCCTAGTTTTGTCTCGCCTGCAGGGAACACGCGGTCTGTACACGACGCAAAATTCACGAAAAGAATGACAAAAAAAAATGCACATGTTTTTGGTAACTCCGAAACTAACATTTTTCCTGGTGGAGAACCGTGCACGGCAAATCCAAAATTTGGCTTTTCAAAAGTTGCTCCTTGGCTTTTCAAAAGGTGCTCCTTTTGAAAAGGCTCTCGCCCTGATTTATCGGGAAGCCTTATCAAATGAAGTAAATAAGTGGCAGCCGGGTTTGAACTAGGAGCCAAGCTAAAACTTTTAGTTTCCTAGCTACCGATTTCTCCTTAAACAATACTCTCCAAAACCGTTTTGCTAAACAATTTTTTTCATAGTGTTTTTATCTCCATTAGAGAAACTAATCGGAGTGGAGGGGTGCCATTTTAGGAGGATCCAGAGCTCTGCCAAATAGATCCTAGGGTAGCTTCCGTGAGAGTTCTAGCTAGTTTGGTCCTCAATCGAATGGTTGTTAGAATGCAAATAGTAACAATAGGCTAAAAAAGATATTCTTGGACGCATCTATAGAAAGTTTTTACTACCTCCAGCCCAAAAAGATATAATTATATAGGTTTGGATTGAGTCAAACCTCTTTAAATTTGACCAAGTTTATAAAAAACATTATTAACATTTACTATGACTTTAAATATATTCACTATAAAAAGATATTCCATGATTAATCTCCTAAAAGAAGTGAGAGTTTCTTTTTTCTTTAGAACGGAGGATGCATGTGTATATGTCTTGCATTGGTCAAACCTGCCGAGCGAGCCGTCTCCGCTGTCGTCGACCAAACAAGCTACTATATCTTCTTGACTTATTGGCTTCATCGAGAAGCGCCCCGACTCCTCGCTGTTCGTTTTGCGCTGAGGCTCGGACACGGCGTTCCTACTGCTCTACTCGACGACATGGTGCTGAGCGTGTCCACAGACGCTCTCCTTCAAGACATCATCGCCCGACTCCAAGCGGAATTTGCCATGAAGAACATGGGGCCTCTACGCTTCTTCCTCGGCGTCGACGTCCAAAGGCTCAGCACCGGCTTCTTCCTGTCGCAGACCAAGTACGCCAAAGAACTCCTGGATCGGATCGGGATGACACACTGCAAACAGGCAACCACTCCCATCGACACGAAGGCCAACCTCTCGTCCTCGACAGGTGCCGCCGTCAGCGACCCCAGCGAGTACCACAGCATTGCCAGCGGACTTCAGTACCTCACCATCACCCATCCGGACAACATCGCGTACACTGTGCAGCAAGCTTGCCTCCACATGCATGATCCTCGAGAGTGCCATCTCGCCATCATCAAGTGCATCCTACGGTACGTGCGGGGAACGACGACGACGTACGGCATACACCTGCACGGCATGGCTATACCGACGATCACCGCCTACTCGAACACCGACTGGGCCGACTGCTCGGACACGCGACGTTCCACATCCGGCTACTGCATCTTCCTCGGCGGCGTCCTCGTATCTTGGTCATCGAAGTGCTAGGCCACAGTGACGTGTTCCAGCGTGGAAGCCGAGCACCGGGTTGTGGCCAACGCTGTGGCCGAGTGCATCTGGCTCCGGCAACTCCTTCATGAGCTTCACTGCAATGTTCCCGGCGCTACTGTGGCCTACTGCGACAACGTCTCCACCGTCTACATGAGCAAGAACCCCGTCCATCACCAACGCACGAAGCACATCAAGCTGGACATCCACTTCGTCCGTGAACACGTTGCTCTCGGCTATCTCCGTGTCGTTCACGTCCCGACGGACCAACAGTTCACGGCGTTTCGATCCAATCTCACCGTCGGGTCACCCAACGCAGCCACTGCGGGGGGTGTTAACGGACTCGCATGGTCCTCCAGCGGTTCCCAAGATAGACGGCCACGCGGTCCATGCACTCGCGCACTCGCCGCACTCCCGCTACGCCGCAGGCTAGGTTCCTGCGTAGTGTTTTTCAGTGGAGATTGCAGAGGATGTACATGTATAAATATTCATTCATGAGGTCAATACAACTTGAGGTTTTGATCCACTTTGTTTCGGGGCTGGCTGATAGCGTGTAGGGGTATAGACATGTATACCCTCATGGCTGCTCATGGGCCGCGCCGGAGGAGGTGGCCCAACTTGCCAGAACAGGCCACACGGATCACCCAACTAATCGGTGTACCGCGCGGGATATACGGAGACCAACTTGACGATCAAGGGAACCTAGTCGGTTACGATAGATTTTGTATCCCATGCGGATACGGTTGTTGTAACCGATTGGAACTAGATTCCTTAGATCTGTAACCTTGCCCCCCGTACTATATAAGGCGGGCAAGGACTCCCCTCAATTCATCTGATAAACAATCAATACAATCCACAGAGACGCAGGACGTAGGGTGTTACGCTGCTTCCGCGGCCCGAACCTGGTTAAACCCTTGTGTTTGTCGTGCGTCACCATCTCATTCGTTGTCTCGCGCACCTCCACCGATTAATCTACTACCGTGGGCGTACCCCTTGGTAGACTGCCGACCACATCTCGTCGACAGTGGCGCGTCAGGTAGGGTGTGTGTGTGCAGATCCCATGGCGAGCCAGATGGTCATCTTCCCTGCTTCCATGGACCTCCCGGCGGGCCAAACCTTCACGATCGGGACGTTCACCTGGACCACTGGCGTAGACGACGCTGTCGAAGTCATGGAGGCGGTGCGGGCTCCTCCTGCGCCAACCGAATCTACACCAGCACCGGTGGATCTGATCCAAGGATTACTCTCAAGGTCATCTTCTCCGGCAACTCGTCGTCTGCTTCCCCGCTACCAAGGGAGATGACTTGACAATTTCGATTGGGTCACTGCGGACCTGGCCGAAACCCTAACCTTGGTAGAATCGATCAGAGATCAATCTGCCGAGGACGGCTACGGTCCCATCCGTCATCACCGAACCGAGGACCTGCTCGAGCTGGCTGCCAGAGGCGTCTAGGTTCCGATCTGGTGATCATGACGACTCCTGAAGGGCGAACGGTCCGTTACCGACCAGCTCCCGCCACCGGCCTGAGGTCGGCGGACTATGAGGCCCCGACGGAGCATCCATCCACCGTTTACCCGTACGGGCTGGCGAACGTGGCATCTGAGTACATGGTCTGCGTCCTGCATCTATTTGTGGATCCCACTGAGCGCGGCCACATTTCGGATCTATTCTTGTTAGAGCTGCCTGAGATCGACGACCCTGCCCTTGTCATCAACATGGTGGATATCAGGCAGATTGGTGGGGATTCGCTCTCTACCATCCCGGAGGAAAGCACCGAATCTACCGGTCCTACCCAGACCCACACCATTACCAACCCATACAAAGAGGAGTTCCCGGCGTTTCCCCCGACTTTGGAGGCGCAATCTTCGCCATCAGCACCGACAAACCATCTCGCGAAGGGGAGACGGACCAAGAGAGAGCTGCTCGGGTTGGCAACCATGTTGTGTTGCAAACTCTGGTCGGCGAGGCTTTCCGAGTAGGTTTTTATTGGCCCTCGACCGTCACCGATGCAAAGAAGCTGGTCCGCCATTGTGAGGGGTGTCAGTTTTTCGCCAGGCAGATTCATGTTCCAGCCCATGAGCTCTAGACCATTCCAGCTTCCTGGCCTTTCGCATGCTGGGGACTAGACATGATTGGGCCATTCAAGCCGGCTCAAGGAGTTTTTCATTGGGTCTACGTAATTATCGATAAAATTTTCAAGTGGATTGAGTATAAACCTTTAGTCAAGGGAACTGCAAAGAAGGCAGCCGAGCTGCTCGATGAAATCATTCACCGCTTTGGCCTACCCAATAGCATCAAAACTGACCTAGGATCCACGTTCACCGGAAATGATTTCTAGAACTTCTGCGATGACAGAGGCATAGTGGTCAAGCATGTTTTGGTGACGCATCCTAGAGCTAACGGACAGGTCGAACGGGCCAACGGCTTGGTTCTAGACGCATTGAAGAAGAGATTATATAAGGAGAACGACAAGCATCCTAGGAGATGGTTGAACGAGCTACCGGCCGTAGTCTAGGGACTGAGAACCCAGCCCAGTCACAATACTGGCGTCTCCCCGTACTTCATGGTTTTTGGTTCTAAAGCCGTGCTACCAGCTGATATTGCTTTTTGGTCGCCCAGAGTTGAGAATCATGATGAGGAGAAGTCAGATGAAGCCAGAGAGCTTGAGATTAATTGCGCCGAAGAACAATGCCTTGGCACTTGCGCACGGATGACAAAGTACTTAGAGGGCTTGCGAAAGTACTACAACCGCAATGTCAAGGATAGGTTTTTCGTGGTCGACGATTTGGTTTTGTGCAGGAAACAGAAGACAGAAGGCCTCCATAAGTTATCATCGCATTGGGAGGGCCCCTATATGGTCAAGGCGGTCATTAGGCCTACATCTTATAGGCTATGTGATCTCAATGGAGTTGACGCTCCTAACTCATGGCACATCGACCTCCTTAGGCATTTCTACGCTTGATGCGCTCCTAAATAAAGATATGTACTTTTTTGTATTCTAAGCATTCAATAAAAGTACTTGTCATGCGTTTTGCTACAACCTAACTATGTTTCCAGAATTCTCCTATATTTTCTAAATGGTTTGCCGACCAGTTCTTTCTCCTACTTGAGTTTCTCAGAGCCGGTGATGTCTCCGACTCCTCCCCACACGTGCATGAGATCCGCTCTCTGCATTCCAGGTGGTCGGCAGTAGCTCTCTGGCGAGGCTGGTAGTCTTATGCATGCCTGGGCTCTGCGCCTCATGCTCTGGATTGTTGGTCAGACTAGAGCTGGTGGAACTCTAGGATGGGTCAACTATTCGCGCTAACTATAACATGACAAAACGGCTAAAAAACAGAGTTGTTTCGCTTAAAGTCACGACTGCATATTATACTAAGTATAATACGTGGTCTGAGTTGGCACCAAGTACTCCAACACAACTTACTTAATGATTTACAAAGCACCAAGTGCTTCATCACAACTTAACTACAAGAGTACTTCATTACACTAACTTACTGACTAGTCTGCCTAGTCTTGCCATATAGGTCTACATCAACAATCATCTTCGTAGTCGTCGCTTGGGAGGTAGCTCTGAGCTGCTCTGCCTTCCTCTAGTCGGTGTTGCTTGACACGCCGGCCTCAAGCCTTCTTAGGTCCACGCCGGGGTAATGTGACCGCACCATGGCCAGGACATGGGCGGCCACATACTCGCTGGCATCCCGGATGTATTGCCTAAATCATGACCAGGAGTTCTTGCACTTGTCGACGATGGTGCCTGGTCAGGGTGCTTGGCCGGCTGCTAGCTCTTCAGGCTCCATCCCGATCAAGTTTAGAACTGGCGTGATGCCATCCTCCATCGCCTAGCACTTGTCTTGGTACCGTTTGACCTCCTGAGCGAGGACATCAAATTGTGCCTTGCTATTTTGGCAAATAGTTGCATTTAAAACAAGAAAGCCATGCTGAGCATGGTGAATTAAGAATTAATTTACAATTGACATGCCAGACACTTACTCTGGAGATCCTTGTCGAGCAGGTCCGCCCGTTTCATCAGCTCCTTGTTTTCATTGGCCAAGCGGGCCACCTCCTCGTGCAGCAGGATTTTCTCTGCTTCCATCTCTACCGAGTAGGGCATGGTTCATCAATAAGTCAAAAGATAGACATGTTCAGAGTTTTTCCTACGCACCTCTCTTCTCCTGGTTGAGGCGGTTGCGCTGCTCGGCCATTGTTTCCCTCTCCACGTCTAGCGTAGCTTGCTCGCCTGGGCCTCTTGCAGCCTCTCCTAGAGATGCGCTATGTCAGCCTTGAGCCTCTCATTTTCCTCCACCGTCGAGACGATGGTTTCAAAGCATCATCTGCGATACTCCGATGTGTTCTCAATACTCTGCGATACAGCAATGGGTTACTCCTATAATACTACAAAACACTCATCTACACAAGATAGGGCTTGTGGCATTTTTACCTTGATCTGGCTCATCAGGTCGTCAACGGTGCGCTGCAGCTTACGCACAGCTCTGTTAGAATGGTCTTCCTTGTGGAACCCACTCGCCGTGGCGTTTCCTGGCCACGCGGATACGCTGCGGTTGCACTGTTTCCTTTGGAGCCTGGTTGATCTTCTCGATCTCCGGCTCCTCTTCGATCGCCGCTGCCTCCGGTGCATCTTCTTCTGCTGTAGGATTGTTGTTGCCGGTCCCAGCGCCGAGCACAGCACCCATAGTACCGCCAGAGGCGGCATCGGGTGTGTTGGCATTGGGCACTGAGCCCTCACTACGCTGGTCGGCGCCGTGCTGTTCGGCACTACCAGCGTGCTCGGCGCGCTCCTCTGCACGACTGCTTTCTGCAGCCGCTGGCTCTTGGTCGCCAATAGGATGTTCCACATTTTTCGTGGACTCCTGCCTGCAGCACTGTGAATAAGAAAATACTCAAAGATAACAGTAAATGGCTACAGAGTTACTCACATGTCAGAATGTCTGAATGCAGCTCTGAATGGATGACCGCTGCGGCTACCACTCCCCATGGCACGGGCATCAGCCGGTTGACTGTTGCCTGCCTGTCCTGCTGTGGTCTGCGTGTACTCGGGGACTGCTGAGCTTGTCCCACGGGTGCTCGACGGTGGTGTTACCATGCGGGGCGGCATTGCTGCTCGGGGCGGTGTTGGCGCCCTCGGCGGCGTCGGTGCTCGGGGTGGTGTTGGTGCCCTCGACGGCGTTGCTGCTCGGGGAGGTGTAGGCGCTCTTGGTGGCGTCAGCACGTGGGGCGATGTTTGCGTCCTCTGCCGGCGCACCAGCGACGTCTTCTCCTCCTCCACCTCCTCGTCGTCTAACAAGCCGACCATGTCCTTATGTCATTTCCGGCTGCTCTCCTCATGATCAATATTCAAGCGGCCCCCTATGCCTAGGGGGCCAGTGGATTTCTTCTTTCGGGAAGGCCCCTATGAACCGTCAACCTTTCTTTCATAAATGATCAAAATGGATAAATACTATAAAGTTGGAGGTTATTACTGATAGATTCTACGAGTTTTGGTGAATTTATATTTTCTATAGGATTTACATAAAAAACCGCCAAAGAGGACCTAAATATCAAAAGATATCGTGGGATAATTTTGTGGCGTATACACGAGAAGATTCCAGAGGACTCCACACCGAGGCAGGGCTTGAGAACCTGCCAGGTGGGGCCGGCCGGCCCCACCCCTGTGCCGCCCGGCCCCTGTGGTGGGAATCCACCACGAGCTTCTGAAGTATTCTTCCACTGCCTCCAAGGATGCATCTCAGCCATACGTGAAGTCGGTTTAATCCAAGAGCTCGTATTCAACCTCCTGGGCTATAAATAAAGGGCAGAACCCCCTGAAGTCAAGTCAGATCCAGAGCCAGAAACCCTAATTCCTATTCCATTAGGATTTAGACCAGCAATCAAGAGAAGATTAGTCCTCCATAGGATTTAGTCTTAGTTAGAGATAGAGAGATAGAGTGCAAGAGTAGAGTTCTATTGGAGTTCCAGCCTGTCGGTGCTCTCTTCTGCTGTATTCTGCGAGGTCAAGTTCTTCTGGAGCTTGCTTCTGAGATTCTTTGGTAATCAACTTCTGATTCAAGCAAACAATTTGTCTCTATTGTTCTTCAAGTTTGTAACTCTCTTTTAAGTGCTTTGATCTTGGTAGCTCCTTGATTGAAATAGTATTCGTAGTGTAAGTGTAGTGCTTAGACTAGGGTTACTTGTGAATATCCCCTAATTGACCGGAAGGTGGTAGATCGCGTAGGTGACAGCTGTGTTGAGTCTTTTGCAGTCCATCTCCCGTCGATAGGATTTGGTAGACCAATTGGTGCTCGTAGAAAAGGAACTCTGATTTTATTCCTTGGGAGACATCGCCCACGAATTGAGCTTTAGTTAATAAAGTTTATCGAGATTGGATCTAGACGGTCCTTAGTAGTCTTCTTTATTTTCCTTTTATTGTCTGACATTGATTGTGAATTCGGATTAAGTTTATAGACCAGCTAGTTAGAACACACTCACATACTGTTTCTTTGGGTTTGATATTAAAACTGGGATTATCTTGATGAAGTGCTACAATGGGATAAATTTATCTGTGCGCTTGCGGATACCTTATAACATGTGTGCATTTAATTTATACTAACAGGGCGCTTCCTGGCCACCTTCCTCGTCATGTGGGGCTCGGTGTCTTTCACCCCCTCTTTGCTTCTATCACTTGAGCTCGGGGCAGTATTGTTGTGCTTGGTCACCCTCTGTCGGCGTTGCGCATGGGTCTCCCGGACATCCAGGCCGGCCGGCCAGTCATTGGTGGGCACGTCGAAGACGTATACCTCTGCCCGGTCCTGGCCACGGATCTTGCGCAGATCAGATTCAGCGTTGTGATTGCAAACCAGCAACTATTAGGCATGGAGTTAAATTGCAGATGACTTTGCACATACCTGTGGCGGAGGCGAAGTCAACTTGTACGCCCTCATTGCGTTCGGCAGTAGGCGGTATCCCGCCAAGTCGAATAGCTGCGCCAGCCACCTATCTATCTCCACACTTAGGAGCTCCTCCAGTGACTCCCGGGTCATGTCGTCGGACCCGGAGTACTCGTACATCGGATGCACCCTATCCTTACAGGGCTGCACCCGTCTGAAGGTGAAGTTGGTCACGACAATTGGACCATCGATCCGGGTCTTGTCAAACAACTCGAGCAGCTCCTGCACTTGCACCATCTCGGCGCTGGTCGGTCTCGCCGACCAGCTCTCCTGCTGCTCGGGAATCTGGCTAACGTCACATGCTGCAAATGGTTCCTGCTCTTGCTGCACGTAGAACCATTTGCGGTACTAATCCCTCATTGAGGTGTTCAGAGGGACATTCAGATACTGTGCTTTCATGTGATCTTGGAGAAGCAGATACGCTCCTCCAGCTATTTTGGACCCCCCAGACCCCCTTTCTTTTTGAGGCAGAAGAAATGACGCCATAGATTGAAGTGGGGATAGATTCCAAGGTACGCCTCACAGAAGATGATGAAAATGGAGATGGACAGAATAGAGATGGGATGCAGATTGCACAGACTAACTTTATAATAATCAAGAAGCTTGTGTAAGAATGGGTGACAAGGATTCCCAAACCCGCGCTAGTAAAAATCCTCAAAAACAACGAGTTCACCAGGGAGGGGGTCTGGGTAGCTCTCACCGATAGATGGTCTCCACCCGATGGCGGCGTCAGGAAGCACGCCGCCGTCAACGAGCTTGCGGATGGAGCTCTCTGTGCTTGTGGATTTCGTCCACTCTGCCGACATCATCTGAGCGGGTCCATGGGATCCGTGGGCCATCTCCCTCTTCTCCAGCAACAAAATGCGACCGCAGTGTACGAGATGGATGCGGCGAGACTAGATCTGGCGGAAATGCAGTGGCTGCGAGTGGTTTGGATCTAGGTTTCAAGATGCAACTACAGTGGCTATGCGGGAAGCGGAAGAGACGGCGTGAGCAAGGAAGAGGAACCGACGATAAATGAGAAGTGGAGTAGTGGGGCGGCGCCGCACGGGTATTTATATGAAATGGTGTGACCCTTTGACTTCTAGAGTTTTTGGGTAACCGTGCCCCGTGCGCTGCGTCCGTTTCCTCAATTATTGGCATCGAGTGGGCCGCTAACTGGGCCTCGCCCGTTGAGTATCATGGCACAGTGGGTCTGAGGCTGTCATCTTTGGGATATTCCGATTGCTGCAAGAGGTCCACAGCGGAGCTGGGGACTGGGTCCATAGCGGAGCTGCGGATTGGGCCCTCAGCTGAGCTGGGGACTGCCCCAAAGACAAAAGCTGGGGACTGCTCCATGGCAGAGCCATGGTTTGTTTCTCTGGAATTTTGAGGTCAATGCTCCCGTCTGCAGCAAAGCTAGGGACTGGGCCCACAGTAGAGCTAGGGACTTGGCCTCCAGAAGAGTTGGGCGCCGTGGCAGATTCACGGTCTGTTTCTCAACTGAGTTGGGATTATTTCTTTTTGGACCCTGGCACCACGTGACGAAGTCACCTACTGTCAGGCTCGGAGACTAAGTGGGCACACTTCAACTAGATTCCTCAGATCTATAACCTTACCCCCCGTACTATATAAGGTGGGCAAGGACCCCCCTCAATTCATCTGATACACAATCAATACAATCCACAGAGACGCAGGACGTAGGATGTTACGCTGCTTCCGCGGCCCGAATCTGGTTAAACCCTTGTGTTCGTCTTGTATCACCATCTAGTTCATTGTCTCACGCACCTCCACCGATTAATCTACTATCGTGGACATAACTCTTGGTAGACTGTCAACCACATCTCGTCGACACAGCGCCCAGCGTCTCTGTTATGAAACCCACGCCGCAACGGACTCGGACTGATGATGCTAAAAATCGCTAATCGAGTGACGAGGTAGCAAAGGCAGCGTACGTGAGGATCGGAGCACGGCTGCCATGGCTGATAAGTGATAACTCTCTCCTCGATCTCGACCTGTGCCTGTGGTCTGCCTGACACCTTCAATTCTTCATGCATGCGACTGGAAATTATGGCCACATCGCAATTCACTCAAAAAAACATATAATAGGTAGTGTGTAATGAAATTTTGGCCACGCACCTAACTGGAACATAATTCATGTCAGGACACAGTATTCAAAATTTTGGCTGGTAGTAATCATCAGCTATTTTCGTCATTCAACGAATAAATATATACCGGCTTGGTTTCGATTGTAAACCAGATGAAATTTAACAGATGCTCCGCTTTGGGCCGTCGATCGACGAGACGAGCGATCTCGAAGCCGTCCTGGTGCATCGCCAGCGAATCGCAGCAGATATAGGCAGGTCGCCCGCCTTGGTGATTGGTCACCGCCGACGACGAAACCGGAAGTGGAAAAACTGGAATTAATTGGAGTTGAGCTGGATGATGAGTGCGTAGTCGGCGGCGGGGCCGCGCCGGCCGGAGCAGCAAGGCGTCGTCGTCGTCCCGGCGGGCTGGGGTGGACCAGGAGCAGGGCCAACTGGTACGGTGTCAGGGAGACGCCCCGGCCTGGTATATGGTATATTAGCAGACTAGCAGTAGTGAGCCGGCCGCGGAACAAGCATCTGCAGGTTGACGCACGCGCAGTCCCGGCCCGTAGAGCACCCTGTGGGCTGTGGCGGCGCGGCGGCGGCCTGGAGCGCGGTGGCGGTGGATCGGAGGTGCCATCGTCCGCCGTGCCAGAGGCGGCGGCCGGCGGGCTCCCGGATCTCGGCGACCCGACCCACATGCCCCAGGTGCGCTGGCGGTGGCGGAGACGCCGAGCGAGTACGTACGTAATGCATTTTTTTTCGAGTACGTACGTAATGCATGTGTTATTAGGCCCGTTTGGTTTGGGAGGAGTTAAAATTTAACTCTCATTACATCAATGTTCCCTCAAATATACGGAGTACTAAATATAAACTAATTACATGCATGTCGGCACAGATTAAGAGTAATTTACGAGACGAATCTATTAAGTCTAATTAGTCTAAGATTAAAAACTTTTTGTCAAATAAGATGAAAGTGCTACAGTGTTTATTAAACTTTAACATCCAGACCAAATAGGCCCTTAACTGGTGCCTGCAATTCTTCATGCATGCATGCATTGGCACTTGGCAGGCACGCAGCTGCTGCGCCGCCAACACGCATGCATGTGTTAACTGCCCAGCTGCCACGACACATGCATGCATGCAGCTGGGAATTATTCGCACGTATACGTGTATTGTAATTCTGATTCAGCAAGGATTACGTAGTAGTATATATATACAACTCCCATGCCACTCGTTCCCAAATCACAATGTGAAGGAAAGCACTCCATGCCCCCATGTCAAATCTTTTTTCTTTGCTATTGTTTGTCTATGTGTACGTGACTTGGTAGATGAACTTTTTACGCTTGTTTTTTTTGTCCTATTATTAGTCTTAGACAAATCCTAGTCTGTCGCTATTAATCTCTCTATTTCAATTGTAAGGCGTTTTGGCTTTTGTAGGTACATTAATTGTTGTTTTTATAGTATATCTAAGTATTGTATGTAGTACAGTTATATATTAGAAAAATAAAACGTCTTACAATTTCGAATTGAGGGAGCACTGCTTATATAGACTAATTAATAAGTTAAGTTTGGAACGCAAGAATGCGAAACAAGAGAAGGAAGAAAAACCCAAGAATGTCAAATGATGACTGGAGCTGTAAAACAGAGTCATGAAAAAAAAACATTGAGAGACGTTTCAAACACAACAATTGAAAACACATGAATGAATATAATATAATAAAATAATATATCACGTTTTGTCAAGGTATAATATAATTAGAATTATACTTAGTGTTTCTCTGCAATATTGGCCCACACAACAAATTAGATTGCTATCTAGATAGATATATCATGGGACCTCCACATCCATGGATCGCACTGGATCGCACTCTAGGCTAGCTACTATATATATCGTTCACTTTCACTCCAATAGCACAAAGGAAATGTCTTGGTTGCTACCCATAACTTGCCGTGAATGTCTAAGTTTCATCAATTGTACGTGGTGATTGTTTTCTTACATTGTCTAGGAGCATGGTTGCTACCCATGACCTGGCCATTATCAAGCGTTTGCTTCGTGTTCAGAAGCTGCGCAGATCGATGCTTGCCAACCTCATGCGCAATCGATTTGTTGGGTCACACGAATCCTGTATCCAAGCAGGAGTAGCGTTGTTGCATGACTCCGGTAGAGAGAAAATACGCATGACTTGATAATGGCATTCCCGGCCTTTCCCTCCAAAAACAACAAAACATGCCCGAACAACCATTTTACCGAACTTTTTTTTCCTCACAAAATAGGAAATTGCAGTGGTACGTGCTCCATCACAACTTTTTCTTTGTTGAACAGGAGCACAACTATTTTGCATATATAGAGTAGTAGTAGGCTAATTAATTCGGATTGTGCACTTTGCATGTGAACCTGAATTTAAACCCCTAATAATCTATCTTGCTTTTTTCATGGCCTGACAATCTTCATTCACGTGGCCATACAACACTGGCCCTTCTTTAGTCGTTGCAACATGTTTATCTATCTACCTCATGAAGACCAATGCAAACTAAACATATTGGCGCGGTACGGTGGAGAGATTTCTAATCTTTGAAATGGAACGACACTACGGGAGAGGGAAGATTTGCCGAGTGTCAAAATCTTTATCGAGAGCCAAAACTCGAGCACTCGGCAAAATCATGCTTTACCGAGTGTTACACTCGGCAAAGAATTGCACTCGGCAAAACTGGCCTTTGCCGAGTGCCACAGTGTCCTAGGCACTCGGCAAAGAAAAGCACTCGGTAAAGGCCTTCTTTGCCGAGTGCAACACTCGGTAAAGAAGGCTCTCGGCAAAATAAATATGCCACTTAACGTCCAATACATGACACGCCGTTGAAGGTGAAAAAAAAATTATTTTGCCGAGTGCCTGGCCGAGGCACTCGACAAAGGGGCCATCTTTGCTGAGTGCCTTGCACTGGGCACTCGGCAAAGGTCCTCTCTGCCGAGTGCCGCGGCCGGCACTCGGCAAATTTTTTTTTTGTTTTTTGGCCCCTTTTTTGTGAGGCCTTCCCACATTATTTAAAACTCCATGTTTAAATTTGGGATAATTTTAACTTTTCCTGATATATTTCCTTAGTTTTTTTCTTTTGTTGAATTTTATGGAATATTTCAAATTTGTACTGCAGGTGCATGGAATAATCGAATTTGGTCGTTCAAAAAATGATATTCATGATATTTGGTGTCTTTTGAGGCCATATCCGGGAACTCAACATACAATTTCAAGCATCTTCTTGACGTAACATGACGAGGTTATTGCGGGGAAAGTGTATTTAAATTATATAAAATCCAAACAAAGGCGGAAAATCACGAAACTTGTCGAGGTGTCATGTTATTGAATGTGGAGGTTGTGAAAAAAAATTAAGAAAGTTCCGAGCGAGTTGTGACGTCGGATACCTAACACCCACAAATCTCACATGTGTAAACAAAATTTAAAAAAAAGAAAAAATATAATGAAAAAAGTTTGTCGAGTGCCCTATCACCTGGAACTCGGTAAACGAAAATTTTTTAAAAAAATTGCCGAGTGCCCCTGACCTGGCACTCGGCAAAGCCCGGCCGTTTATTGGGCCCGACCGCCGCGGCCCACCAATCCCGTGCCCTATTCGATCGCTAGCGTCTCTCCCTCACTCCCGCCGCCGCCGCCGCCGCTCACCCGCCGCTGCCGTATGCTCCCGTCGGCGAGCCCCGCCCCGTCCCCGGCCCGTCCCCGCCGTCTGCTCCCGCCGACAAGCCCAGCCCCATCCCCGGCGCGGCCCCGCCTCCCCGCCCCGTCCCCGGCGCGGCGCGCCCCGCCCCGTCCCGGTGTGGCCCCTGCGCGGCCCCGGCGTGGCCCCGCCTCCCCGCCCCATCCCCGCCCGTCCCGGTGCGGCCCCGGCGCAGCCCCGGCGTGGCCCCTGCGTGGCCTCGGCGCGTCCCCGCGCGGCCCGCCCCTGCCGGCGCGGCCCGCCCCCGCCGGCGCGGCCCGCCCCCGCCGGCCCCGTCCCCGCGTGGCTCCGTCCCCGGCGCGGCCCCGGCACGGCCCCGGCGCGGCCCCGGCGCGTCCCCGCGTTGCCCCGTCCCGGCACGGCCCCGGCCCGGCCTGCCCCCGTCCCGGCTCGGCCCTCACGCGGTCCTGTCCCAGCGCGGCCCCCGTGCGGCCCCGGCCCGGCCTACCCCCGTCCCGGCATCGGCCCCCGCGCGGCCCTGTCCTGACGCGGCCCCCGCGCGGCCCCCGTGCGGCCCCGTCCCGGCATGCCCCCGTCCCGGCATCGGCCCGGGTCTCGGCTCCCCCATCGGTCAGTAAGGAGGAGGCCGGCGAGGAGAGCAGTAGAAGGCCGAGGAGGAGAAGGCGAGGAGGTGTCTCCGTCGCCACGTCCTGTCCCGTTGTCGGCGTCTTCTCCGCGTGCACGTCCCGCCAACGTCCAAGGTATACGAACCATCCCTTTATGGTTGTCGGCCATCGCGCCGGGTATGTGTTGACGGCCAACGTGCCGGAATGGTGGATGTGTGGGCCATCGTGCCCCAAATGTGGACGTCGGCCATCGTGCTGGCTTTTTCTTGCAGGTTTTGGAAACCTCCCTGTACAGGGGAGGTTCTGCCAAATTTTTGAACTTATATTGTTATGTTTTTTTCTTTTGTAGAGTAGGACCTGTCGGAGGGGAATTGGAGCACCTAGGCTGCGGTCCTTCCCACACAGCGCCGACTCGTCACTGCGTCGCTAGCCTGTCTCCACCGCCACCCTAGGTATAATTAACCTCTCTTCCTTACCATTGTCGTACGTAGACCGCTGTAGCCCAATTAGGCGTCTCCCGTCCGAAATAGATACGGTTGGAGGTATGTAGATCTTTGCATATCTATGACCGTATCTGTTTCGGATTGTCCATGTTTTTTGGACAGCCCGCGGATGCGTAGATGAGGTTAGTTTCTATGTTCTGCTCGGATCTGAGACGGAGTTTCGGCACCACCTCCCTATTGTTCTCTGGATACACACTCTCCCTTCCAGGATGTGTATCAGGAGAACAATGGGGAGGTGCTGCCGAAATTCTGTTTCGGATCGGAGTAGAGCATGGAAACTAACCTCATCTATGCATCAGTGGGTGGGATTAGGACCTATCCTTACCTATTAGACTGTAGGCACGCCGTGCAGATGCAACTATTGGTTATATTACTCCGTTATGTGTATATGCTAGAGGATGGATAACCGTGAGTGGATGTACACGGGACGCCCAAGTCAGGCTCGAATCACCCCTGAATGGATGGCTAAGACCGAGAAATTCTTGGATCAAGCATTTGGCAAGGCAGCTAAGGGAGCGAATGACATGTTCTGTCCGTGCAGCGAATGTGAAAACAAGAAAAGAAAAACAAGGATAGTCATGGGGCAGCATCTTTGCAAGTATGGATATATGCCAAACTATACCCGGTGGGTGTACCATGGTGAAGCCTATCGTCCTAGAGAGGAGGTCGTGAGACCACGCTTGGAGGCATTTGATAGTGATGGCGGTGTAGCAGGATGGTTAGGTGACTATCAAGATGCGACTTTTGCTGAAAGACCTACGGAGGAGGAGCAAGAGGATGAGGATGAGGAGGAGCCAGAGCCAAGCGCTAAGGCGTTCTTGGCCATGTTGGAATCGGCACAGAAGCTCCTACATGAGAAGACAATGGTTTCTCAACTAGATGCCATTGGGCGCCTACTGGGATTGAAGTCACAGTACAACATGACTCAAGCCTGCTTCGATGCTATGCTGGCAATTATTGGGGGGCTCCTTCTAGAGGGTCATCATTTGCCAAGCAGCTTGTACGAGTCAACGAAACTGCTTCGGGCACTGAAGATGCCATATGAGTAGATACATTGTTGTCCGAAGGGGTGCGTCCTATTTAGGAAAGAACACAAGGATGCAAAGTACTGTCCAAAGTGTAAATCCTCTAGGTATGTGGAGGTAGACAAAGGTGATGGCAAGAAGGAGCAGAATGAGGAGATCCCCATGAAAGTCCTACGACACCTTCCGATCATACCGAGGCTCCAACGGCTATTCATGTCTGAGGAGTTCGCGAAACAGATGAGATGGCACAAGAATGGTGTTCGATACAATCCTGAGAAGATGGTACATCCAGCAGATGGTGAAGCATGGAAAAGCTTTAATGGCAACCATCGTCTCAAAGATGAAGAGGCCCGCAATGTACGTCTTGCGCTGGCAACGGATGGGTTCAATCCTTATGGAATGATGTCGGCCCATACACTTGTTGGCCTGTATTCGCTATCCCCCTCAATCTCCCCCTGGGGCCCTACTTCAACGCCAAAACATGTTTTTGACGTTGATAATTCTTGGACATCCGGGAAATAAAATGGGTGTGTACATGGAGCCTGTTTATGATGAATTGATCAAGGCTTGGAATGAAGGCGTATGGACTTACGACCGAGCTACAAAGAAAAATTTCAAAATGTATGTCTGGTACCAGTATTCCATGCATGACTTCCTGGCGTATGAGATATTCGCCGGCTGGTGTGTCCACAGGAAGTTTCCATGCCCGGTATGCAAGGCAACTCTACAGTTCATTTGGTTGAAGAAGGGTGGCAAGTTCTCGTCGTTCGACAAGCATCGACAGTTCCTCCCTCTTAGCCATGCATTCAGAGAAGACACTAAGAACTTCACGAAAGGTGTCATGGTGACCGACCCTGCACCTCAGAAGATGACTAGTGCCCAGGTTCATGCTCAGATAGATGCTCTCGTGGTCCAGGTGCAGAGTGATAATCCAACAAAGGGTAAAAGAAAGAAAGATAATCCGAAGAAAGATTGCTTTGTGGGCTATGGTGTGGAACATATGTGGACTCATAAGTCGGGATTGGAGAGGCTTCCCTATTTTGATAACCTTCTCCTTCCGCATACCATAGATGTAATGCACACCGAGAAAAATGTCGCCAAAGCACTTTGGGCAACACTCATGGACATTCCTGACAAGACAAAGGACAACCCTAAGGCCAGAGTAGACCTGGCAACACTATGCGATAGACCAAAGCTACATATGCTGCCTCCAAGAGACGGCAAACCATGGAAAAGGCCTAAGGCCGATTACGTCTTGGAAAAGAAGCACAGGACGGAAGTGGTACAATGGATGGAGGGGTTAATGTTCTCTGATGGGTTTGCAGCGAATCTGAGGAGGGGAGCGAACCCAGAAACTGGCCGAGTCTTAGGGATGAAGAGTCATGACTTTCACATATGGATTGAGCGGCTTCTTCCGTCGATGGTTCGAGGCTACGTCCCTGAGAAAGTCTGGCAGGTGCTGGCAGAGTTGAGCTTTTTCTTCCGCCAGCTTTGTGCCAAGGAGGTATCTCTGAAAGTGGTTGAGGAGTTGGAAAAAATGGCACCCGAGTGGCTTACGCTTCCTGTAAAAGGCGTGTCTCGGACTTGTATTACGAGGCCCGCATCCAGGCGCACATTGACTACAACGCCAACTTCCGTAACAGAAGAATCAACAAAACTCAGGCAAGAAGAGAGACGGAGACACTGACAAGGGAGGAGTACCTACAGGTAAATAGAAAACATCTCATATTTATTTCTTTTGAGATTAACTATGACTAATTTGATATTCTGATGGCTTGTAGGTGATTCCAAGCTGGTGCGCCACCCACTCCGATTGCTGGGCACTTATAGTGGACAAATGGTTGGACACGGACTGGCAGAAGATGCACCAAGAGAAAAGCGAGCATCGTATGCGCATGCCAGGTGTACCTCACCATTAGGGCAGTGCCAGCCTCAGCAAATACGCAAAGACATATGTAAGTCTCCACCATTTATCTAATCTAGCCGCACTCAATTGTGCATGATTTCTAACCACCTGTTGTTGTCTTTGTCACAGTCGGCGGCGCACGGTGGCCAGCCAATTGGCCAACTCACGGCGTATGCTCTGGCGCACATGGGCCCGGCAAAGTCCAACATCCAGTACAACCCGGATGCGGGTCCAGAGGCGTACACCAACTCCATCATCCACACCTGCCTCACTGCGTACACGGAGGCGGCAAGGTCAGTCAACAGGCCAGACTACGATCCGAGGACCGAGGAGCGCCTTGAACCTGAGATCGTGATGAGGGTGGGGCAAGGCAAGAAGCATGGGCGGTTCTGGATTGGCGACGGCATCCTCAAGACAGGCTCTACTCTTCCTCTCAACTGCCTCCGAGCAGGGAGCATGAGCTCTAGCGTGCCCATAAGCCAACGACCGATAGCGGTGGCGGCACTCCAGGTAAGTATTCCAATTTCATTCGTCATTCTTTGTCTTTTACGTTCCTTAGCTCTGCATTATTGAAACATTGGGGTCAAATGTTGCAGACCGAGCTGCAGCAACTTCGGGCCTAGCAGGAGGCCCAGCTGGCTAAGCGGGAGGCTGAGCGGGTCGAGCGGGAGGCCGAGCGTCAGAGGCTACAAGCTTTGGAGGTCCAGCAAGAAGGTTTGCTCAAGTTCGTGCAACAAATTGGGCAAAAACAAGGTTGGGAGATCCCACCAGAGCTGCTTGCACCACCACCACCACCACATCGTCCAGATTCTACTCCGGTGAGTATGTACGGATGTTTTACTTTCTATGCTCATGCTTAGTGTCAAACCTAATGATGGCCTTCGTGCCGGATTTGTTGATGTGTCGGCCTTCGTGCCGGAAATGTGGTTGTCAGCCTTCGTGCTGCCGTTTTTCTTGCAGGTTTTGGAAACCTCCCCGTGCAGGGGAGGTGCTGCCGAAATTTTCAATTTTTCTTTTAACTCTTTACATTTTTATCTTGTCACTAACGTGCAATCTCTTATCTTTTGTGCAGCATCAATCGGGGGCGGCGTCGAACCAATACGGAGGATCGCCGGCATCGCACGTCGGGCCATCCCAACCCAGACCATCGCCAGGATCGCACGTTGGGGCGTCCCAACCATCACAGTCGCCATGATTCGGTTGCGGAGTCTGTTTATGTCACGAACTTGTAAACTTTGAACTTGTGGAGTTCGAACTTGGAGTTTGTAAGATATTGTGGATTTCGGACTTTTGGTGAAAATTTAGTCGTTTGACTAATAAATATGTGGTTTGTGATATATTACTGTTGAATTGTGGTTTCTGATATATATATATATATATATATATATATATATATATATATATATATATATATATATATATATATGAATTGTTGTTTGCATGGAAAAGAAAAAACAAAAAAAAGAATTTTTCTGGAGGCTTTGCCGAGTGCAATTACCATAGCACTCGGCAAAGAATATTTTTTTTTAAAAAAAAAGCGACAGGGTTTGCCGAGTGCCAGAGAAGCAGCACTCGGTAAAAGAAAATTTTTAAAAAATAAAAAAAAGGCTTTGCCGAGTGCCCTTCCTTCGGCTCTCGGCAAAGAAAATCGAAAAAAAAACAGCAGGATCTTTGCCGAGTGCCCTGCCTTTGGCACTCGGCAAAGAAAATTGAAAAATAAAAAGCAGCTGAAGCTTTGCCGAGTGCCTGAGTTGAGGCACTCGGCAAAGATTTTTTTTTAAAAAAAAATATTTCTTTGCCGAGTGTTGCACTCGGCAAAGAATATAAAAAAAAATCGCCGTGACCTTGACGGACGGCGTCAAATATTTTCCGAGAGCGTGGGCGGCACCCGGTAAATATTTTGCCGAGTGGACTGGATTTAGCACTCGGCAAACGAAGGCTTTACCGTCAAGTAATTTGACGGAACCTCTTTGCCGAGTGTTGCACTCGGCAAAGGCTTTGCCGAGTGCAAAGCAGCCTTTACCGAGTGCAGCAGACACTCGGCAAAGTGGGGACCTGCTGTAGTGCGACCCAAGAGTTTTCTAGAGGAAACCCTCTTCATTTATCGAGTTAGTCGTGAATTGAAGATCAAGCACGCAGTGAGATGCCACTGCATGAGAGAAAAGAAAAAAAATCAATTAATGACACTTAGTGAGTTTCATACCGTACATATAGATATGATAATTATTTATGTTCAATTAGAGGGAATTATTAGCTACTAACAAGAATTAACAATATGATAACAAAAGCAAATTCACTATGTCTTGATACTAAGTAGTAAGTACGGTTTCATTTAAAGCCTCCACGTTAATCCTCACAAAACACACAGAAAAAAAAGAAGAGAAAATTTAAAACAAAATCATAACATGCATCTGCTGTCGATTTTGTGGACTTGATAGTAATAGCCATGGGACGTAATTTGCTTCTAATAATATATCCACATATGCCATTATGATGAGAAATAACGACATGAAGTAACCTCCTCATTTTGTATTTAATTATCCACCTCTGTCATTAAAACACTAAACATGCACCATCAGCCCGAGCAGCCGGTGCACGCCCTTGAGGTCGGCAGCCCCGGGCGCCGGTTAGGTGCTCCATCAGGCCGGAGAAGGTCTGCAGGTCCGGCAGCACGCCCCGCGCATCATCTCCATGACGAGGGAGTGCCACACCGCGTCATCGCCCATGGGCGGCATCCCGTAGTAATGGTGGTGATGCGCCGTGGAGTAACTGGCGGCGCCGCTGTGGTGACTGCTCATAGGCGCCGTGGTGATGCTGGAGGCGTTGTGGTGGTACTGGTACGTGACCAAGGTTTTGGGATTCGTTTTGGAAAAAAAAAATCGGTCCTAACTGAATTGGACGAATTTCGAAAAAAATCGGATGAATTTTGGACTCAATTCGGTGAAATTTCGGAATGTAAAACATAAAATTCGTTTCGGACCTCACCGAAATAGACGAATTTCACCGAAATTCGGAATAATTCAGTCGAATCCCAGAATACGTGACCATTTCCATGCCGAGCTCCACCCCCATGGCCGTTTCCCACTCCGACGCCAACGAGCTGGACGCTAACGACGACGACGAACGACGAACGAAGCCGACGAACGACGATGAGCTCCCGTGCCGCCCGCACGCAGACGCAGGGACGCACGCACACAGACGTAGGGCCGCACGCACGCAGACGCCGGTTGCTGGACATCGCAACGGAGGCGGCCGGCGCGGCGATGCTGGAGCGGCAGCACGCGTCCCGCTGGATCGGTAGCGCGTGCTGATCGTGGAGGTCGACGCCGCGCACGAGGCCATGGGCGCCATCGAGCTGGAGCTCGATGCACCACCGTCCTCGCCCTCGCCCGTGGGCGGCATCATGAAGGTGACGGAGCTGGCCATGGCGCGGCGCTGCCACCTCCAGCCAGTCCGCCGGTCGCCGCCGCCGTGCCAGGCAGACACGACGACAACGACAACGACGACGTCTCCGCCGCCGCCGTCGCTGTCCGTCCCGTCCCGCGCCGACCGGGACGAGCTGCGGTCGACGTGGCCGCAGCGCGCGTGGACGCTGGCGGGCACGGCGGCGATCCTCTCCTCGCTCTCCACGTCCGCCTCCCTCGTGGCCGCGGGCTCGAGCACCCCCGCGGAGCCGGTCGCCGCGGCGCTGGCGGCCTACTCGCTCGCGGACCTCGCCACGGGCGTCTACCACTGGTTCGTCGACAACCACGGCGACGCCTCCACGCCCGTGTTCGGCGCCCAGATCGCCGCGTTCCAGGGCCACCACCGCCACCCATCCATCCACCGTCACGCGTCGGGAGCCCTACAACCAACAACCTGCACGCGCTCGCGCTGACCTCCGTCGACGCCGCGCGAGCTCTCCGCTGCAGGCTCGGGCTCGCCGCCCCCCGCGCAGCACACGCATTCGTCGGCGCCTTCGCGGCGTGCGTCGTGCTCAGCCAGCAGTTCCAGGCGTTGGCGCACGAGAAGCGCCGCAGCCTCGTCGCGGACGGCGCGCTCCGCCGCGGCACCGTGCTCCGGGTCCTCGACTTCGTCTGCAACAGCCAACAGCATCGGCAACCGCAGGTGAAGAATCGCCCCCGCGGGATTCCCTTGTCCATTTCGTGCTACGTTGGTTGGCCACTATGTGTGAGGGGCGTTTGCATCAAACATCGTGCCACATATACAAAGTGTTCGGGGGTCTCTTTCCTTTTTCTCTTGTAATTGGGCCTTTCCTCCAGCTCCGTTAGGAGTAGGAAATGCAGTCTTGAACATATATAGTTGATTCAGTACTGCCGCATACAGTTCTTCTTCGAGAGAAATTGGACTATGCTGCAAAATTAATGAAAAGATGTTGGCTTATTTTGGTAACGTACGTGTTCTGGACAAGTATATTTCAGGCGCTCATGTATAGTTTCAGTCTTTCTGTTCAGTGTAATGAAAGCTCGTAAAGACGCATAATATGCTGAAGGACACCGCTAACAGCGAAATTTGCCCAGTACCATTACAAAATCGTGTCCATTTGCTGAAACACGTCGCCTCCATTATTTTATTCATTTCTCGTATTCACGGAGAGAGAAGGTGGGTGAAATGACATTTTCGCCCTCGTCTTCAACCTTCAGCTTGACGACAGACGAGGAAAGGCCAGAGATGGCAGGAGCAGCGAGGAAGGTGACACCGTCCATGGAGTCCTCGCCGGATTTTTGGAAACAGAAAAAAGGAGAAAACCGGAAGAACGATGAAACTGTGATGGATTTGACAAATGAACAGCATGATGACGTACGGAGGATTGAGATGAACCTTGGTAGAGGCGTAATTCATCGGAACACGAGCAGCAGCAGGCGAGATGGTGGTGCCGCCGCTGCGGTGTGTTTCGGCAAAAATCAGTGGCGAGCGGAAGGTTGGAGACGAGGGCAAAAAAAAAAGTCATTTCACCGACCTTTTCTCTTTGCGAATACGAGAAATGAATAAAATAATAGGTGTGGTGTGTTTCAGTAAATGGACACGATTTTTATATTGGTATTGGACAAATTTCGCTCACCATATTACGCGTTTTTACAGTGTCCCCCGAAAAAAAATTGGCAGATGATACATCGATCCGGCTGCCGGGTACCCTCCGTACGTGCATGGGCATACACTGCCTAGTGGCTCCCACCACTTTACTTGCCTCTACCCAGAATTCCATCAAAAGAAAAAAAGAGTCGCTGG
Source organism: Saccharum hybrid cultivar R570 (assembly GCA_038087645.1). NCBI lineage: Eukaryota > Viridiplantae > Streptophyta > Magnoliopsida > Poales > Poaceae > Saccharum > Saccharum hybrid cultivar. The sequence continues at coordinate 82,250 of JAQSUU010000469.1, forward strand.
ATTTGTTGGGGTTTTGCGGAAGCGGGGCGACGACGGCGGCGGCGGAGGCGCACCCTGGTCGTCGCTGTCACCAGCAGCGGTGATGGCGCGCAGGATACAGCCGCAGCTGCCCGCCCGTGATGCCAGCGCGGTCTTCGAGCAGGTTGGTGCACTGCACTACCACCCCGCCGCATTTCGATTTGTTTCCTTCCAAGAAATTATTGAGATCGCGTTGTCTGTTCGGTTTCTCTGTGTTTAATATTGAGGAGATATTTTTAAACCATGCCAAATTAGTATTGTGTGACAACATAGTGACTTAATCTAATCTTGTAAAATTAATTATAGCATTTTTGTATTGTGTGACAATATAGACAGAATGTAATCTCATTTCCTTTTTTTTCTTTAGGAACCCCACGTGTACCTCAACCTGAGCCAAAACTCGAAAATCCTTGCGTGTGGTTGTGACTCACTAATTAGGAAAATTGAATCAGTGGTAAGAGTGAGAACATCCAAAGAGAACAACGGAGTCCCTCGTCTTGTCTGTGAAGAACCTATGGTAGTCAACCATGAAGAGCATTTTCTTGCAAGGGCTCCAGATTGTCTCTACGTACATGCCACACCCGTCCTTCCAAACTCTGGGCTAATGGTCCTGGTGATTCGCCCACCAGCCGAGTGGGGGTGGTACGAGAAAGGTACAGATGGACAGCTTGTACTAGGTGATGATAGGAGACCCAAACTGAAGAAAGTTGAGGTACTATTCAGATTATCAGATATGTATGTCCTTGGGTTCCAATCCAGTAACTTGTGGCAGCTCTTTGGGGATGCAATCTCAAAGGGGTCATTTCTGAAATCAATATCAATCGCTATGTAAGAAAGCTTTCATTTGACTCAAGCTATGGCCATAAGGGAATGAATGTAGACTTCAAAAAGTCGAAGCTTGGTCAGACTGCCATGTTATGGACTTATAAGGTGTTGTCAAACAATGTGTCCTATTCTGAGAGTGATACGATGAAGGCCTTGGCAACCATCTCCGTGACAGTATCAGAAGGAACCAGGCTAAGGTTCTTTGAACGTAGAGTGGTGAACATCTTCATAACCAACAAGACTGAGATGGTTGACAAAGACTCTGACAACCCAGATTCAAACCGCTTTCATCAGTGGAGTCAGGACTGTGATCGCGTGAAGGAAGGATTGGTCCTTGATGGACTTAACACTGCTGATGCTGACAAGGAAAGGAAGAAGCATCACCAAATCCTAAGAGACTTGGGTGTCATAAAAAATTGAGTGAAGATTAAGTGAATCCGGCTCTATCCTCTTTCTGGCTCAGAATCTTGTAAAATATGGTAGCAGACCAGAGTTACTCCTATGTAGAAAATTGTCTTCTCTCTTGAGATGTCCTATTTAAACTGAAACGGATGATGATGCTGTCTCTTGAAGAGACTCCTCGGCAAAGTAGGAACCTGTTGCATGTATCATAAGCCAACTTATACTACTAAGATGATCGGCTCGCTTCGCCGCGCCCATGTTCAATGCGCACGTATTGCATCCAGGTCAATTTACACGTATTGCATCCAGGTCAATTTACTTTTCTTTATAGTATATATTCAGCATTGCATTGTCACGTGAGTCATGGAGATACAGTATTAATTAGTAGACCAAAAGAGAGGAGCAAGCAATTTGCAGCAGATGTCGTAAGAAAGTCTAATTTGATCGAATAGAACGTTCTGCACAAGAAAATGTTAGCATCTTTTTGTTAGTATATAAGAATCAATTTTTTCTAAGAGTAACACAACTATCAGGTTGCGCCAAAAAAAGGTTTTATCATTGCTGTGCGTGACCAACAGTTAACAAATGAGATGAAAGTAACTGAAAATGCTACATCAGTTACAACAATAATCATGTCCGCTATAAACAGTGTTTGAGGTACCTTGATCCCATCACAATTAGTTACAGCATGGTAGCGTACGCTGCATGTCATCTGAAAGCTTTTACAAAAAAAGAGGAATTTCCTCCCTTAGTCATATAGCCTGCTTAGTCTAAAGAGGGTAACCAAGTTACTATTTTGTCAAAGAGCCATCAACCATGTATTTATGTGTAGTTTGGTCTTGGTAGAGGGAACTGCAAAAGGAGAAAATAAGTTGTTGATTGAAACAATAGAGATGGCAAAGAAGGAAACATGTTATAACAGGTTAACGGGAGGGCACAGATTAACTCAAGATACCAAACTGAAAATTAGAAGGCATTTATTTTGACCTCTGTTTATATCACTCTGCTCTTGTGTGCATGGTACATTGAAAAAAGCACACTAAGACCTTGCAAAGAAAGGAATAAGATCCTAAGAAAAGGGTTTAGGAGTATCTCCCTAGCATGTTAAGTGGACGGAGTGGGCAGGCTGATCGAGGAACGGCTGTAGAGCTGGCGACCCTAGAATAGGAAACCAGATCAATTTTGGGAAAAATCAGAGGTAGAGCAATATTACAAAAGCAAAGAAACTGGATTACCGGAGAGAGTGGGGAAGGGATTGCCTCTGGTGTGGCCTTTGGAGTACATAGACGTTGGACATGGCCAGCTCGTGCTAGATGCGAAGGTAAACTGCCTGGACGATGACTATATAAAAGAGTGTTTTTTTTTCTGAGATGATCGTGGAGTTAGGCATGATCAATCAGAAACAAACAAACCATGACTAATGCATCTAAGAAAAATCTAATGTTTATTTAATTTTGCAAATGCATCAAGATGCAAACAGATGTCTGTGGCTTCACTATCCTATTGCCACTAATGGAAGGCAAGACAGGGCATGATGTCTTTGACAGATCTTGACGTCTACATTGTTTCTCGTGTTCTGTATTTAAGGACTCTATAGACAGAATGATGACGGTCTATTTTGGTAAACTAATAATTAACAATGAAAGCAGAATGACACCTGTCTATTATGGAAAACAGTAGATGAAATGGATATGTTTACCTGCTCTGCAAGTCAACAAGCTCAGCTTTGCAAATCATTTGCGTAGCATGGATCCGTGAAGTTATGTTTTCTGTAGAACATTGGAAGTCGTGAAGAAATAAGACAATCAAATCAAGACCGCAACAAAGATATCAAAATACACATATAGGTACAAAAAGGATCAATGCATCACCTTCAATATCAGCACATGACGACCGGGAAAAAAGGAAACCCACTGACCCCTTCTGTCCATGTGCATGAAGTGCTGGACACCAAAGGCATCTGCATGTTCATTCCATACGAAAATAACCACAATGGTAGGCATAAATGAAGAGCGAGATCTGAATCTGCAATTCTCCATATATATACGGATATACCTTCCGTCACTTATATTATGGGTCCTGGTCTAATGTGTGGAACTGAACGAAGTCTATCTATATGCAAAGCTATCTTCCAACTTGAACTAAACGCACACATGGCTTGCAACTGTTGTCTGATTGCAAAGTAAGAAAAGTGCCTCTATTATCTTTAGAGGTCTGGAAAATGCAAACATAGAATTGTACGCTAGCACCATAAAAGGCTCTAGGTATGTTCTCTTGTACTAAGTTAATTGCAGGTATGAGTCTTATAAAAAAAACCTTCAGGGATGATATTTCATCCTATATCAAGCAAAATTAGACCATCAATGCTAAACAAAAGGTGTCTTCTGAATATTTCAGCGTATATGAAAGTCAGAATCAATTCTGAACATGACTGGATCATTAATTAATCTAAATATTCTCATGAATATTGTAGTCTATGTGAAGCCAGAGCATTTCATTGTTTTCTGAAGATTTCACAAATCTGAAAAGGTCCTGAGTACAGTCCAATTATCAGCTTATTAAGGGAAAAAAAAAATAGACACCTCTCAATCACCTTGCATGAGAAGAAGTATGTTAACTGATGCTAACATGTACACATTGAACCAGAAGAAAGGTGAACTGAAAACGATATTAATGTTGTAACCTGGGTATGATCATGTTGAGCACAGAGAGGAGTGGAAGTTGGACGGAGAGGCGTGGAAGGCGCGCGGGAGGAGGAGCGGACCTCCAACGTGGTACCCTTGGGCAGGAGCATCGCCGAGGAACCAGACCACTATGGCCGGTGGGGAGACGAGCAGATGGGGAAGGTGGGCACCGCAACTCGTGTCGTCGCCGTCGCTAGGGGCAGCGCACCTTGCTGGGGCGCGCGACGGTCGCCGACTCGCCGGCAGGCGGCGCACCTCGATCGGTGTCGTCGTCCAGCCGCGCGAGGTCTGACGGCGGAACAAGTTGGATTGGACGCTGGGCCGAGGGGCAATCCTCCTCCTGGAGACATCGCCGGAGTAGTGCCGCGCGTGGGCCCTGACGTTTGGAGTCGCGGACGCGTGGAGGGCTGCCGCGAGCGGGACTTTTTTAAACGCAGGCTAACCCGAGGAGGCAGGTGGCCCAGCTGGTAGACTCGAGATCGAGCTTTTATTTATTGAATAATAAAAAATCACTGTCAATGACTTCCTTTAGCCATTCTGCAAGGTCATTGAACCTAGTACAAATGCGACTCATACCAGGAGACTTCACAGGAATGTGCTGCTAAGTTAGCCTCATGCCTAACAAACTGAATATCCAACGAAACAAGGATCCTGCTTAGCTTTCGAATTTCTACCAATGTCCAGCAATTTGTGATCTGCGTGCTCCCACAAGACATTGAAGCAGCAGCAATTTGTGATCTAGCTTATACAGTACAAGTTGGGGACGCAGGAACAACTGAACAAGCAAATAAGCCTTAAATGGCCTCTTAATAATTAATAAATCTATATCTACATTACTCACTCATGTCATTATTAAATTTAAGGGAATTTGATGTTTCTGCCCCTACTCCAGTTTTCAAGGGTAATTTATCCCCACTTTAATTTTTTGATTTTAAAACAAAGCAACCATTTTACCCCTACTTGGTGGGTTAAATTAAATAGCAAAAAAAAAAGACACTCACATGAAAAGACAACAATACCCTTTAGAAGTTTTCCTCAGGTCGTGTTCTCCCTCCCTATTCGCCCAACCGCAGACATGCAACGCAGGCGAATGGTTGGCGTGCCTAGGGTTTCCCTTGCCGACGGCCTTGCACGGCGTGCCTCTCGGCGAAGTACTAGGCACTCCATAGGCGCGGCGACACCAATGACCTCCCTCCTAGGCTCCGACTAGCGGCTCCTCCACCCTCGCCCCTAGCCACCTCAGTAGCTGCAGGAGAGCGTGCGACATCACAAAGAGGATGCGTAGGGGACCCACAGGCTGTGCACAGGCAGCCTCCCGGAGGCCACGTTGGCCGCCTCGAAGCAGCAGCCGGCCAACTCTAGGACATCCGCGACAGCCACCATAGAAGAGCCTAGGTATTTTCTTCATTCTCTAGGATTTGTTAAGCTATATGTTCATTGTTGTGATTTATAGGCCAAATCACAGAGAAATAAAACATGATGCTAGAGTTCGGTCGTTTTTCAGTTTGCTAGATGCTGGTCCAAAGTGGTGGTGGCAAGGTAAAACTTTGCCAACCAAGGTTGTTGACACGCATAGCTTTGGGTCGCTACATCAGTTGATTTCATTGTTGAGCACTGCTTGTGGGGTTCGAAACAATACATAGCTTTGTGGTATGATTTGGAGAATGACTAAGATACATTCCGATGAAAATCTGTTATGGTGGTTTCTGATCAATGTTAGAGAAGATATTAGTATACATTAATGCTCAAATAGTAAAATCTGTTGTAACTAGTGTTTTTTATTTACCACCTTTTACTACCACATTATTACCCCAGTGCCAGGCGACAGATAGTAAAATCTGTTATAACTAGTGTTTGAGTGTTTTTATTATCAAATCTATTATTTTATTATTACTAGCAAATATGTCCGTGCGTTGCAACGGGAGAAAAATCTATCAAACATTCATACAAAACGATGACGTGAATGGCACGTGTCTATTTTTGTTTTATCCTTCTATAATTTATTTTATGATGACTATGACATTCATAACATAAGTTAATGTTGACAATAATATATATAACAATGTCATATTAAACTTGTATCAAATTAAAATACACCTTGATATATTTTCCTTCCATTGCAAAGCACAAAAATATTTAGACATAATTATTTCATAATTTTAACTTTTCGTACTATCCATATGTTTCTACAACTCAATATCAATCTTTGTAGCTTTTTTACACTTTCGTGTCTTTTTTTATGGATGTGTCAACGATTGGTCTGTCCACCGATGATTATGACGGGAAACCTCTCTCGATTTTCCAGATGGTAGCCATCGTCAGGAATTACATAAATGCATTTGTTTATACTTGATTATTAGACAATAATCAGCCCAAGATTCAAATTCATGAAATAATTAGTTGGACCATCAAGTAATGCATATTTTAATAAACATAAGTTTTTTTCTGATCAAAACTACATCAGATTTTTTTGAGGAAAAAAACTACATCAGATGGTCTAAATCTTTATTTGAGTCAATAGGTTTAAAGACCCATAATGTTGTATCTATTATTAGTTCATCACGTTTATATGAAAAAGGCCACCAGAGTGAGTAATAATAGACGGCGCCCCCTTCGCCTCTGCTCCGACTGCGCTGAGGCCGTCAACACGTTCCGTGATAGCAACAGCGACCTTGGCTGTGGAAAAATCAATTTTTTTATTTCCTAAGGTGGCCTCAATCCGGTGCTTTTGTTCATTGATCTACTCCGTGATGCTTCAATTTGACTTGATTCGGTTGTCTACTCCTCTTGTATCTATTTGGTTCTCTATACTTTTGCCCCTCAGTCTAGTCCACGATGAGGGGACTCCGATGGTTCAAAAATCACAAGATTCATATTTGTATTTATTATTAGTTTCTTAGCTATTTGTCCTATTGGATTTTGTAAGGGATTCGATTTTGGTCTTAGATTTTAATTTTAATTAGCCAAAAGCACGGTCTATGGGGTATCGAGTCTTGGACTTGCAATAGGACACGAACAGAGGAAAAAAGAACGCGGATTAGGCTGGACGAGAAAAATGCTAGAAATTTTGCATCTTTATTATTAAGGGTAGATTTGAGAGTTTTAATTTATTTGTGGCGGCTATGACATTCAAAATATAAGCCAATGTTGGCAATAATATGACAATGTCCAATTAAGCTTGCAAATTAAATTATGGATTGATAATTTTTTTCTCCTGTTACTAAGCATAAAAATTTTTGCTCCTAGATATATCTTAGGTTTAATTTGAAAATATCCATATGTTAGTACAATTAAATATCAAGTTTTATGAATTCTCTCATGGACACCAATTCAAGTTAACGTCGATTTAGTTACAGATGGGTAATATGTCGAGGGTTGGTATGTTCGATGATGATTATGACATAAGGACTCTTGCTATTTTCCACGCCGTGTAAACGTCTCGGATTGCACCAATGCATACATACAACATGCACTGGCACATTTATTTAGATAAGAAGACCGGATAGATCTAGTTTCACGGTTTGATTAGTTAGACCATTGATTGGTTAAACCAGGTTATAATAGTACAAGTTTTGCATTTAACTAAAATTGCATTAATAATTTGGACCATCATCGACTGTGTAATATTATGAGTTTTGCTTTCAATCAAAATTACATTAAAAATTTGGTTGTAGAAATAATTTGTGTTGGTTTTTTCGTTATTTTCATGGTTATTGATCATTCACTTGTTTGTATTTTCACAATCACATTTTGTTAGACGGGAGAATCGGAATAAAACACAAGTTGGGATATCCCTATGTGTGACAGACTCCTATGCGTGACGGACCCTATATCACATCAGAACCAGAAAAGAAATCGAAAAAATGGCATAGATCACGCACCCTTAGACTACCCGCAGTGGGTACTCTAAAACGATACTCTAAAGTTTTAGAGTATGAATATAGAGTAAAAAATGCTGCACTGGGTACTCTAAAACGATACTCTATATTTTCTCTCACTCTATATTTAAAGTGGTACAGTGCTTACTCTATATTCTATAGTGGCGGGCCCCACTAGCTAAACAAAAGAAAAAAATGCTATAACTCACAAACCAAAAATCCAAATTAAATTTCGATTGCACCATTAAATTCGTCTCAATAAATCCTTCAAAACTAGATCACATATAGATATATTTAGATAAAGTGACAAGTGGGTCCCACAGTGGATAGAGTGGATAGAGGATGATATAGAGGATGGATAGGTGCGGAAGAATTGAGTATAGAGGAGAGAATCATGGTGACTAGGACGTATAGAGGATGAATATAAAGGTCCATGAGTGTGGATAGTCGTATGCGTGACGGACAAGGACTCAAAAGATCACAACAATATCCCTGTGCGTGCGCGACGGACTCGGCTTTTAGTGGCTTCAGCCACGGAAAAAAATGAATTTGGAACATCTTTAGTGAATAAAAAACAGAAAAAGTGAAAAAGAAAAAGAAAACGACAAAACCAAAAAAACTGTTCCGGTATTAAGTGAAAAAGAAAAAGAAAATGGCAAAACCAAAAAACTGTTCCTGTATTAAAATCAGGTAAGATAAGATTTGCCTATTTTATTTGGTTTTGGCTTTATACTCAGCAGCAGATCGGAGAAGGATTTATTTAAATGAGAACTCCTCGTCAATACGTTTTAGAATCGGATTTCGTATTGTGCTAGATAAGAGCTATTCTAACTCGCTTAAGCACGGGTTATTATCTGTACCTAATAATAAAGAGGCAAAATTTCTCACCCCCTGATTTTGGTTTGGTCCGGCCCCTTCTTGTAAAAAGAGAATAAAACGATTTGGTCTCCACCAGCATGGACGACCGAATCGAATACAAATTTCTTAACGTATGGTATATGGACTTTGCTGCACGAGAGATGAGTCCTACGTGACCAGGAGTTTCAATCCCATAAAAAAACACATGGAATCGAATCGAATCAAAACAATATCACCTCCACCCGTGCTGGATCCCAACACGGCTAATATACATGAAGGTATATCAATATCAAATCAAAACGACACCAGACAGGGTCGAGCCTCCAAGCCGCCCGAGGCACCCATGCCGCCTGCCATGTCCGCTTGTGCGCCGCCTCTGCGCTCACAGGCCAGGGCACCCGCGCCGCTGCCTCCCACCGCATGGTCCTCTTTTACCTCATCCGATTGCATCTGTCCTTAACTTCGGATTGATTTTTTCCGTCCTTTTCAGTTTTCCGATTGCATCTATCATATAAATATTTAAAACAAATAATAGATATAATAATAATAGTATGAGCAGTTGAAATTCATCTCTTCCTTAAAAAATAGAGATTTACACCACTAAAGTTATCGATACAATTTTGATTAGAAATAAAACTTATCTTATTAGTCTGATTTAGCCAATTGATCCAACTACAATCTAGAACACTTGTTGTCCATATCAGTTTAAATAAATGTGTCTAATATGCATGTAACAAAGTAATATTAAAGTGATGATATAAAATTAGCTTATGCTATGAATGTCATAGTTATCATAAATTAATAAATTATAGCTTTAAAATTTTATACAAAGAGTGAAACGTAAATAGATAGGTATCATTTCAATTCTCGATTTCTATAAATATTTGATAGTTTTTTCTCCTGTTGCAACGCACAGGCACATTTGCTAGTATATATAAATGCCCGTGCGTTCCACGGGGTCAAATTTTTTTTTAGTGAACCTTAGTAATTTGATGTGAATATGTTAGCTATGAGGACTTTATATTGGATGTGGACACGTATCTTTTTCTTTTGAATTTGTTAGGACGCGGATGTGTGAGCTTTGAAGACTTTGTATCGCACGCGCACACGTAGATTTGGTCTTTGTATCATAACTAGGTAGAACATGAAAGAGTGAAGGATGAATAGGTCTTTACATGATCACTTGAAGTCGATTTAATCCAGTTTATAGTACAACACTTGCGGTATGCACATTTTATTCCCCTGAAGCATCCATTCACTACATTTCAAGTGGCCCTGACATTTATGGATAATGTCTTCAAGTTACATGGTCTCCCTGAAGCAATTATTTCAGATGGAGACAGGATCTTTACTAGTTCAGTCTAGCAAGTGTTGTTCAAAATGACCAAGACAACTCAAGATGAGTACTGCATATCATCCCCAAACTGATGGTCAAACTGAAAGGGTTAATCAGTGCCTTCAGAGCTATCTTAAATGCTTTGTCCATGCTTGTCCTAGTCATTGGAAGCAGTGGCTGACATTAGCAGACTTTTGGTATAATACAAGCTTTCATACTTCATTGAATACCACTCCATTTGAAGTTCTCTATGGTCAAAAGCCAAGACATCTAGGCATTGATGTGGTGCAATCTTGTGCTGTCCCTGACCTCAAGATGTGGCTCAATGAGAGACATGTTATGGTTCAACTGTTGCAACAACAGCTACTCAGAGCCCTACAGAGACAAAAACATTAGGCAGATAAAAACAGGACTAAAAGAACCTTTGAGTTGGGTGATTTCGTATACCTCAAACTCCAGCCATATGTACAAACTTTTGTGGCAACCAGGGCTTGTCACAAGTTATCCTTCAGGTATTTTGGACCTTACCAGATCATTGCCAAGGTGGGCAAGGTGGCTTACAAACTACTTCTGCCTAATTCCATAACTATGCATCCAGTTTTTCATGTCTCTCAGCTTAAGAAGGCTATTCCACCGAGCTTCTAGGTTTCTCCTGATCTTCCCCACTCAATCACTGATGATGCTTATAGATTTCCTGTTAAAGTATTATAGCAACGGCTCAAGCCACATGGAAATTGACCTGAAGTTTTGATCCAGTGGCCCTCTTGGCCCAACTCTATGGCTACCTAGGAGCTGGAGGAAGAACTCAAGCTTCAGTTTCCAGGTGCACCGGCTTGGGGACAAGTCGATTCTCGAGGGGGAGGATGTCAGGAACCCTGATGGCGCCAACCCTGATGAAGATGATCAGTGTCCATTGGTGGGAAGCGACAGTGGAGAAAACGAAGCAAAGATGTCTCCTGTCAAGAATGGGCCAAAGAAGGAAGTTCGGCCCAAGCGAAGCCGGAAGCCCAACCCCAAGTATTTCAGGCCCAACTAGGTGACGTAGCTGAGTTGTCTTGGAGAAGGGTTAAGAAGGGGAGAGCGATCAAAGGAGAGGCAAGGAGGAAGAGAAAAGTGAATTGGCCGGCTGCGTCCGGAGAACTAGCGGCGGCTGATGGTCGCCGGCCGATGTAACTTACCTCCGTTGTTCTAAACTCCTCCCTAAACGCTACCTACATACTCGTATCGTGAACCTATATCGTTGAGTGCTGTGAAGTGAGATCGATAGAGCTCACAATGTATATATCTAGTTAATAATCAAATCGCTTTGTAACTTCACTTTCTGAATAGGGTGGAAGGAAAATTTCAATCCGATTAAAATTCAAAAGGTAAAAATGAGAAAAATGAGAACCGGGCCAAGAAAGGAAGTTGACAACCAGCCCACTAGGCCACTATAAACATGTACCCTTGGTGGGCTCACCGAGAGCTTCCGTGAACGTCCGATCCCCCTTCTCTTGCGAGGCATGGCGGCGGCTTGCGGCGGCGGCGGCGGCGGCGGCGGCGGCCAGAAGCCTTTCTTCTCCGACGAGTTGGCGCGTGGGAATCAGCTGAACGATTCGAGCCCGCAGGTCCACAAGGCGGCCCCGGATTCCAAGAAGGACGGCGACCTCACCAAAATTTCCTTCGACTCTTGTAAGCAATCGGTTCGAAGCATGTAAATTCCGTTCGGGTTGGGCGGTGGATTAGGGCGTTTGGGCCGTAGACGCGGCGGGGGCGACGAGGTTCAAGGGGTTAGTGCCTCCTAGATTAGCGAAGGGGGCGGTGGAGGGGCTGACGCGGGAGGTGAGCGGAGCGCCTCGGAGGCGAGGTCGACGTCGCCCGCGGGCGGTGCGGTGGCCGTTCTATGCGGCCGTCGACCGTAAGGTGGAAAGTAAATGGCCAGAAAGCTATTTTTTTTTCTTGCCTGTTAGATTCCCAAACTCAAAAATAATGTATTCTAGCTGCTGTCGGAATGCTAAAAATTGTTTTCATTTCACCTTTTTTTATGCATATGCACTGACCAATTATCCAGTTTTTTCATGAATCTCAATTTGTTCACTTTCAATCTTAATTCATTATTTTTCACTTGTGTTCCTGCACTAGTAGTATTTCCTTACTTTTCACTTGTTTTTCTTGTACCACAGCATCTCCTGGTCCAGTGATATCTACGTCGACATCGACGTTGAACAAATATAACGAGGAGTTTGCAAGCCTGGAACCGTTCTTCTTTGACGAGGCAGAGGCAGTGCACGACCATGAGAGGCAGATGCAGAGACTGCAGGAGGAGGAGCGCAGGAAGGAGCAGCGCGACCGTGACCTCAAAGTCCACAATGCCGCGATGGATAAGATCCGAGAATATGATCCCAAGCTGGGGTCCACCTACTTTACCCGCATACACTTCGTGAACCTCAGCAAATTCAACCTCGACGAGGAGTGTAAGTCCACCCATCTCTTGTGAATTAAGTGCACATAGCGTAGTTACCCATCTGTTTGGTTCGTTCCAGACTGCATTTTGTATCTTAATGCTTTGCCATTCATGAGCAATTAGTGTTTGCTTAAATGATGTCGTTTGGATCAAATCGTTCTACTCTGTGCATGAAGAAAATTTTCAGTACTTTATCGTCCTCAATCTCTTGTTTTTTGTTTTCTGTTGTTTATTCAACTGTTTCATTTAGGAGTATCTAATTCCCATTGCCGTAATTTCATTCCTCTTAAGTATGTATGACCTACCACTGCTTGGATGAGTACTTGAGCATTAATTTATTATTATCAAAATTGAAATCATGAATTTAATTTCTAATGTTTTCTTTTTCTTCCACTGCAGCACCCCTTGATCCAATGAGGGACACCAATGCATCAATCAATGTGCATGGCACTGTCTGCAAAGAGGTCAGAAAACAGTTTATAGGTGGTGAATCTACAGACATTGAAAAATGTTTCATTCCCTGTATCTCAGCAAATGTCCTCAGTGTAAAGATAGCCTCCTCAGATGTTGGCTTCCCGATCAACGTATATGGCACTGTCATTGCGAGAGACAATCTTGATCTCAAGTGTGTTTATCTGTTCCAGTGTGACAGAGATCATTGTCAACTCATCGTCCCTAAGGTATGAAGGTGTACAAAGTGTGTAACTTGACGAGGAACAAATCCTAGCTGCTAGTATTCATATATGCGAACTAACTTCAGGATGTCTTTTTTGTAAGAGGTAGTCACCAAATTTGCTGCTCTGTAATATCAATGTAGCATAGCCATATCACAGCCAGAAGAAGTCATCTGCATCTAGCCTCTAAACAGCCTTCGTGATACTAGCATAGCATTTTCAGGCCTAATGATATACTTGCACATGCCTGTATACTCGTAGCATTGAGCCTATAACAGTTTGTCTTACAGCGGCCATATGCAGTGGCTGAAATTTTGAGTACTTTCATCGCATCCATGCACATTCAGAGAATGATACCACTAACCTGTTATGTGAACTTTTTTCACAGGATACATCGCTGATCTTGACTGGGCCAAAGCGAGGACTTGCGCTGATAGATGGTATATATTTTGAGGTCGATTTGAAGATCAAGTGTGATCAGGGGCAGAAGGACAAACAATTTAGTAAAGGACTCATAACACTGGATGGCAGAAAATCTAGATCGGAGGAGGAATTCGTGGTTGAAAGGGTCTCCCTTGACAGTAGACTCAGTAAGGTGGTGGTTACATATGCAGTTGTGAAACGTGCAATCGAGGCAACTATTGCAATTGAAGTTCTCCAGGGAAGATTCTCCGGATCAATCACTGCGTGCACCACCAGTATCCGGAATAGCATCATTCTTCATGATAGCAAACTGGTTAAAGTTATGTCCGGCAATGCTAAAGGGGCAATCCAACTGTTGCGACGCGTTGTAGCGGTCTGTTTGGAGGAGAAGCTGATACTAACTGTTGCTGCTCGGAATGGTGATAAGACCACCATTAAGTTTACTCCAAGAGTCAACAGTGGAGATGAGAATGAAGTTACTTGTGGTTCCATCAAGATGCGTGTGAAGGTTACCTGGTCGATAATTCATCGCAGCTATTTGCCTTGAGTTATTATGTTTTATTGTTATGTCTAAGTTATATATATATTTACCAGTGTGGTTGTTCTGTTAGAGGAATGTTTTAGTACTGTGTTGGACTTTATGCTGTAATTATGAAGGTAACGGTTGAGATGACTTTTGTGTTGTAATCTGTGTTACCGTCTGTAGGTATACAGTGAACAGTTTTTTTTAAAATTTTTAACCAACAACAGTTAGGCTCGTAGTCTCATGCGTGAGTTCAATATCTCAGCTTTTTTTTATTCGTCAACGGGGGAAAGGCTCCCACCTGAGATTTTTATTTCATTGATCTAGGCAGCTGAGATTTTTTTTATTCGTCAACGGGGTACATCTTGTTTTAAAATTACATCGCCTTTTCTGAAACTTAGTTCAATTACATATCGAAACTAAGAATTGGCACCAAGCTTCTGCTGTCATTCTATCTTTATTTGGCAGCCCAAAGCAAATCTAGGTTCGGTTTTAGTAACCAACCTATATGTCAATGATCGTAGGAGCTTAAGCCTTTTCAGTTGACCTGTAACACAATATGTTTTTTGTCGTGATAAAAACCACTACAAATTTTGAATTTTAAAACGTATAACTAAAATTTGATTTACCTATTTATTACGTACATACAAAACCGTATTTGAAAATATTTTTAAGCCTTGCATACAATTTCAACATATGTATTTTTTGTTTTTTATTTATGTGTTTCTTGGAATTTAGATGGGCATTAGCCATTTTGAAACCCTTCCTAAATCGAATTCAAGTTTAGCTTGAGTCAAATCAAATCCGGAAAAGAATAAAACCTGTCACTTTCCCATAAACCCTCTCGGACCCAAATCCTGTCACCCTTTTCTTTTGGCCTGCTTGGCCCACTAGCTCCTCTGTATTCTCCTCTTGTTCCCAGCCCAGGTAGCCTCAGCCCCAACTGCCAGTGCCAGGTCTCCTTCCTCCTGCCAGATCATCAAGAAAAAACCACAATCGTTTTCTCCTATCACCACACGTGCAGCACCGCTGTCCAAACTTGCTGGTAAATATCCATGCATGCTATCCAGGACATTTCCATCATCATCAACCTAGTGGGCCACCGCCTTATGAGTGCATAAACTTGATTAGAGAGTGCATATATGGCGCAACCGCACTGCATGCCCGCAAGTCAGCCACCCAGACATCTCCAAGCTACCCAATTAACATTGTCAACCTATAGCCATGCATGCCATTAGGTTGACCCATGAGGCCACCCCTTCTTTTTCTCACCAAACATGGTGACCGCCTGTTCCTCCTCTCCCTTCCTCGGTGACGCGGTGGATCAAGGACACGTACAACTTCAAAGACCAAATCTCAAGCGATATTGATGTCCTCAAGTGATCGTATCTAAAGTGCCATTAACCTCCGGCGAGGCCCTTCTCCATCCCGACGGCGATGGAGCACGGGCCTTGATCAAAGCGACGGATCTACACTACACATCCGAGAGGCTTAGAGAACTATTTGATTTTCAACAGACATCTATTGGTGTGGCGGTAGGGGCGAGTGAGTCGCATAACCATCCATCTTACCACCACCACCCCTCGTCTCCTCTCTCTCCCTATCATCACACAGCACCTCATGCATGCATATCCATTACAATGAGCAGGAGCGGCAGTGGCATGCACAAGTAACAGTACAACTAGAGCAAATGTAGATGAAACAGATGGGAATATGAACCTTGGGGTTAGCGAGTGAGAGGAGAACCACTCCTTACAAAAATGTAAGCTAGGGCCACACTTTCTTAAGTTTTTGATATATACGTGAACTTGGTCAGGGGTCAAAGCATCTCCAAAAAGGCCTATACTTGCCTCATCTAGCATGTCTCATTCTGGTTTGATTGCATTGCATGAAACTGATACATTGTCATACTTGGAGGCCTTCACTTCCCCGATTACATAAAACTTAAACTGCTAATATTTAGGACATATAGAGCCAGTAGATATGCTCATATCCAAACAAGTTGGGAAGTTATATTTTTCTGTATATTCTTTGTTCTCTCTGCTCTGAATCTTGCAGGCCGATGCATGAGATAACTTTTGCAACTATTGATAAGCCAAAGCTCCTTATAGTCAAGTAGTTGCACATATTTCCCAAGTTTAATATCATATCTTAATCTTGATTACAGCAAGGCACGAAGTAGCAACAGGATGCTAATGGTCTACAATCTAGATTAGTGATACGATCCGAAGCCTTGCATCTCCGCAGCTATCTCCGTGCGCGCCGTCAGATCTGCAGTAATCTTCTTCTCATCTCCGCACCAACCTTACTGCCTGGCTTCTATTCCTTTTTTCTATAATTCCCTACACGACTACACCTACCTTACTGCTTATTAATAGCGGCCTTAGAATTTTGCTTAAGTAATGATGAAATCTGATATCGACAAACAAGCGATACTTGAATAACCTGAGAAGAATAACAATATATCATTCAGTTCAAATGTTTATTCAATAATCACTGCAACGTGCTGTCTGAAACCTGAATGATGAAAATATGAGTATACCAATGTGTGTCTTACAGAGGAACACACAATATTCACCAATTATGGATGATGAATAGTTCCTTTATGTAATATTCATTTGCCATCTGCATTCACCAATAGGTGCAACTCCAGCATGATTCTTAGAACTACCATCTTTTTTGTCAAAAAAACTGAATTCCATTCTAAACTATCTTGGTATTTAGTTATCTCCTTGGGTACATTGATCCTTTATTCTGTGTCCACTTTTTATCCTGTGCAACAGCTGGGTAATAGATTTTCAACTATGCACATTATGTATCTATACTTTGGTCTTTGTAATAAGGCATCCACTTTCTTTTGAGATGCTAAGAATTAGTTGGAGCTTACTAGGTGAGTTTTGTAGGTATACGCTAACTGAAGAAGGGGAAGGCACTTCATGTGACTGTCTTTCACAGTCTGGACAATATGATTTTGCATGGCCTTTAATGATAATCGGTGCTCACAACACATCTGCTATAAATCCTCTGTTGTTAGGCATAGTCCTGGGCCAGTAGCAAAGGGCAGCCATGAACCTCTCAAGGTATTGGTCATGCTATCTACTTTGCAATTTGCTTCTACATGTCTTAGGAATGGTAGGATCAGAGAAAAATTCGTGTAGCTTCATTGATCTGATGGCCTCGGGAACATAGTGTTGGGCTATCCCTCCACATGGAGGATGACTTTGGAGCCCAGCAAAGCAGCCCAAGTTGCTCACAGGCCCAGTTCTTGTGACTTGTGAGCCATTGATTTGGTGATTGAATCAAGGGTTGAGATTACTTCTTGGGAAGTATATAACCAAAAACCCTAGCCTCCATTCTTAGCTGAGCAAGAGTGAGAGCTGCTGCTGCTATGAGAAGGGAGAGAGAGAGAGAGAGAGCAGAACACACACACACACCACAAAGAGAGAAGAGAGGAAGAAGCAAGAGAAGCAAATCTGTCCAGATTTGGTTGCTCTGAACCGGTGTTCTTCAAGCCAGTGATTGGAGGCTCAAACGTGGTTGGATTGGAACAGAGCAGTTTTGGTAGATGATTTGTTTGGGTGGTCAAACGGTGTCCGATTGAGCTGAAATTTGGTCAGTGGTTAGGGGACTCGTGGATCTACTTGCCTACCAAAATTCGTGCACATTGGACCTGTAATTTGTGAGATATGAACTGATTACCGAAGGGGACAGAATCTGTGACTTCTCTGTTTTGCTTGTGGTTGCAGTTGAAACCAGTTGTAACTTGGTTGTAGCAGTTGATACTAGTTGTAACTGGTTGGTGTGTTGCTGCTGGTGTAATCCCCTAGATGTTCTAGGGAAGACACCTTGTACCCATTTGATTATAGTGGAAGTTTGGCTTGGAGTGGACCGGTTGGTCCCATGGTTTTTACTCCTCACCTTGAGGAGGTTTTCCACGTAAATCGCTGTGTCTATTGTGCATGTGATTGTTTATTTCCGCTGCTAATCTGGTGGTTGATGTTCTCCTCATGATTCACCATAAGATGAGGAATTAATTGTGCATTGTTTTCTGCCCTTTTATCCCAACACTTAGAGCTTCCTGATCCCACTATCAAGAAAGTTGAGGACTAAGCTACTTAATTGGTTGACAAGGTGTCGCAATTTCTCAGGCTGTCAAGAAGGATCCCTCCTTTGTGAAAAATGTTAAGAAAATTGTTTGTTGGGTGGAGCATTTTTTGCAGCTGGAAGCCTAGAAATGCCACCCCTTCTACTGAAGCCAATGTAATGCCAATCATGCATGTTGATTTGTTACCAGAAGTCTCAACGATTTGCTGGGCCTAATGTATTCATTTACCCTTTGCAGATCCACAGTTATCGCCGAAGGAAACCAATATGGTTTTCACTTATGGGGTCATCTACGTGGTTGGCCTCAACATCACAACGCAAGTTAGCTTCACAGGTCCTTGTTCTTTCCTGAATCCTGAAGCAATATGAATATGGCCAGCCCTTTCATTGCAGTCACCATGCATGTGTCATATGATGTACCGAATCTGCTAATACTTGTAGATAAGGATCTCCTGGAGATGATAAAATCAAAAGGGAAGTACGCATGGTTCCTATGCGATGTATGCAAGTTCTACTTGGATTGGCACATCAAGTCTTATTGTTCTCCTTGTAAGTTGCAACAGTAGATTTGTGTTTTATATATATATGCTGCTATCTTCAGAGCCACGACACTTTCAAATCATGTTTCTGGTTTGGGTCAGTGATTTTCCTCCATGATCTGGTGATCCAGGCAGAGGAGTGCACGCCGATGTCAAGCCGTGGAGGTGTTGGTGCTGGCCGGCAGGCGCATTGTGGCATTCAACATGGTGAGGAAGGTGGGCTGGTGACGTAAGGCCATCCGGCTGGAACGGCTGTTGCCAGGCACAGACTGGGCACCACAGGATTGCTTTCCTGCTTAAATTAGAGATAAATCAAGCCGGTGCTTGTGCATGGTTTCGGTAGAGGTATCAATTGTTTGGTCTACTTCATATTTAATCTGTATGTCTATAAATTTTGTAGATTTTTGGGCAAATTCTTATGTGCAAGCAGCAGACAACAGAAAAGGCTAAGTGCTGCTTCGACGGTAGAGTCTCCGCCACGATGACCTCCAAGCACTGCGGTGGCACTCCAGTTAGGCCAGACCAATAGTTAGTCTCACTGAACTCAACCCAAACCAAATCGGTCTAGGTTTAAAGTTGTAGCATTTTTTAAGGAATTTGAAGGTGCAGTGTAGCATTTTTTTTAGGTTACATTTCTTTGAGTTGTAGCGATGAGGTGGTATTAAAATTGCACTTCCATTGGTTAGACAGGCATTCACGACTTTCATCTGAGCTTGCGACGCCGTGCTCTCCGTGACTATATTAATTTTGATGAACTTTGTTTTTTTGTATTAAATGTTACTTTAGCGTCCGTATTTAATTTTAGCATATTGTTATCTTATCGTGCGATCCGTGTTTTTTTAGTATAAAAATTTAACTGTCTCATAGCAACGTACGGGCATGCTACCTAATTGATGTAAAATTACATTCTATCCTTTATGAGTGAGATTCTTTTGGAGGAAGCCAACAAATATGCTCCCAACTTTATTTAGTCACTTGAAAAACTCATTAAATTACCAAGTGATTTTTTAGAAACCATTGGAGATGCTCTTAGTAGTAATACTTTTAAATATATTTGTTTAAATTTAAAAACATTTCATTCTTCGTTGATGTATATTTATTTTGAGACGGGGGAGTAAGATTTTTTTTTATAGAACATGACTTTACGCGTATTTCATTAAGAAGGACGAACTTCAAGCGCCAACTCCCAACTAAATATATAGTATGTGTATGACTTGCACTTTACAAATTAGTGATGATACGAAGTCATATTATTCTAATAAGTTTAGGTTTCATTGTAATATACGGGCACGTTTGCTAGTACGTGCATATAAATTTAACGAATAATCTGGTTCCATCTTTATTTACATTTCTACCTTTGATTGAGTTGTTATCGTATTCACTTTTGATCGATATGTGTGTGCGGGCGCGACATGTCAATGTCAGAACAGGATGGGAGCTGCAAGCTGATTTGCAAGCAGGCCGGCCCGGTGCAGCTCGGGCAGGCCGGGGCATCCGCACAATAATATGCCCATGGAGGCCCGGACCACGGGAGATACAGCCTCGTTCCGGCCCACAAAACCTCTGCTTGCCACGAAAAGACAAGTGGATTATACTTGGGGAGAATTAGGAAATTTGGCCCTGGAACAAAGTTGCTTTAGGTATCAGGCCCTTTTTTTTTGAATTTGGGTATATGGCCCTGGAAAAAAAAATTCTTAGTTATTAGGCCTTCCGTCAGGTCTGGGAGTGAAGTCTGTTAGTTTGGGCACTGTAGCTCGAGCGAAAAGACCACTTTGCCCCTCACTTCCCATACACACGGCAGAGTCTGTTATTTGTAGTATGAATGCAACAATCATTTACAACTTATATCTTATTAGTTTGATTGATTCATGAAATATTTTTGACCTCTAATAATTATGCATGCATTAGTGCTAATTAATCTTGGAAATTTAATTTATTGCAAAAACTTACAACGATTTTTAAAAATCTTGGAATTTTGATAAAGACAACATTTTGGATGTCGGTGCCTTAAAAAATACTACAAATATACATATGGAGGAACACATTTTCTTAGAATTTTCATACGGACAACATTTTGGATGGTTGTGCCTTAAAATAATACTACAAACATACATATGCGAGAATATATGTGTGGTTATATATATATATATATATATATATATATAGAGAGAGAGAGAGAGAGAGTATAATCACATTCAACCACACACACATATATATATATATAGGGAAATTCCTTTCTACACGCGCGTGTAGGAAAAATGCACCATATATATATATATATATATATATATATAAACAAAACTCTGTTTTTTTGTTTTTTACTCAGGGGTAAAATGGCCTTTCTACCCTGTAGTTAACACCGTTAAGTGTCAAAACTGACGGAAGACCTGATTCCTAAGCGATTTTTGTTTTGAGGCCGGATTCCCCAATTCAAAAAAAAGGGCCTGATTCCTAAGAGCAAGTTTTTTTGGGGGCCAAATTCCTAATTCTCTCTTATACTTGAGACATGTTTGGTTCCAACTTCCCAAGGCAGAAGCTACTTCTTTTTGTCATAAAAATCTGCCACGTTTGTTTTTTTAAAAAATAAAGTTATTGCTAAAAATAGACAAACTATAGAGTTTATGATTTATGAAAAAACCTGATGATTAACAAATATGGGCTTTTGGGCTCGCCTCTAGAAATAGTGAGGCAGGCCGCTCTGCTAACGTTGTGGGCCCGTCGTCGCGAATCACCCGCCCTCTTCTGCAAACCCACCTGCATTGCCAGTTTCGCTCCCTGCCTCTAGCCGATCGAGGGTAGAGGTGCTGGTGTTGCTGCCCTGTGTTCTAAGGAGATCTACGTACAATACAGACATACTAGCTCTTTGCATTGCATTGGTCAACTCTTACCGTTGCGTGCTGCGTGCCATTATTAACGGTTTTTGGAACTTAGAATTTTTTATTGGAATCATGCAGGAATTTCATGGAATCTAGCTAGTTTTAAGGAATTTGCAATACAGTTACTCGCAGGTGGGTCTGATTACAACTATTAAAAAAACAGTGAAATGAGAGGTCTGACTATTTGTGAATGGATTGATTATTCATAAGAGAGACGACATGCATGCTGGTCGAAACGTCTGCTATTTTTTTTAAAAAAAAAGATTCTAGAAGGGATTTGGGCACTAAAACATACGTACCAAGAAGAAAATGCCACTGGTAACCCGTAAGGGGTATCATGCATGTATGTATGTATCTGTGGAACTAGCTAGTGGCCTGGACGCCTACTCTCAAGTTTGTATCTAGTCTCGTGACAAACGAATGATATGCATTGCATGCGGTACAAATGAGCAATATAAACACACTTGTGAATCCGGCCGGCGCACCGGGATCGAAATATACCAGTAGTTAATAATTAAGTTTCATTCAGGAATTCATTTAAGTTGGATTGGAGAGGTAATAATCATGAGATGAGAGAGTCCATTGTGGCCTCAGCGATGGCCTTGTTCGGCTGTGCTGATAAGCCGGCTGAAAATAATGTTGGTTGATTTGTTATGAGAGAAAAATACTGTTTCGACTGAAAAAAAAAACAAGCTGAAAAGTATGGATTATAAGCCAGATGACATCACCGTATCTACCACACTATCCGTCCTAGATTATAGCCTGTTTTGGCTTTTTATTTTTAAATACTATTTGAACAGACTAAACGGCTGTTTAGTCGTTACATATAAATTTTGACGAATTTGATCCCATCTTTCTACATTTCTACCTTGGTTTTTTTTGAGCAATTTCTACCTTGGTAAGCTGTTATCGTGTATTCACCTTTTGATCAATCCGTGTGTCGGGCGATCGAGGCTGTCAGCTGCAACGGCAAACCCGATTGACGAGCAGGCCGACCCGGTGCAGATCAGGTAGGCCGGGCTGTCCGCGTAATATTGCGCCGATGGAGGCCGGACCACAGGCGATAGAGGCTCATTCCGGCCCAACTTTTGCAAGACATGCCTGCTTCATTGTTTTATTAGTTCCCACAGGCACAATTACCACCGTTGGCCATAAAACTTACCACCCTTTGCTATTCAAAAAAAAACTTGCCACCCTTGCTTAAGCTAATTACTTTACTGTACTTGTAAACAGGCATGAGAAGACAAGTCTTTCGAGAGATTAATATTATTGGGCGCTGCCTTTGGAAATGGCCTCTCTAGGCAAATAAACATCCATCTCTCTTAATATGTTATCAAAAACCGTTGTCTCGAAAGAGACCACTTATGTAAATAACTATTTTCCGAGCGAGACTCTCCGAAATGGCATATCTAAAAACAGAGGCATATATTTTTAAGAGCTCCACCTCTAGAAATTAGAAATACTTCCTCCATGCCCCATGTTAACCGTCGCTATGTCATTCGTCAGTTTGACTAGGTTCATAAAAAATATTACTAATATTTGTGTCTCTAAATAAGTTTGTTATAAAAAATATATTCAGCAATTTATCTAATGATGCCAATTATGCACCATAAATATAAATATTTTTATATGTACTTCATCAAAGATAAAAATATTTAACTTCTCAAAAGTGATAATGGCAATTTATATGGGACGGAGGGAGTAGTTGTCTAAAAGTTTCACAATTTTTTATATGAAATCCAAACAAGAAGAATTTTATGGCCCTCTTTAGCTAGGTTTCCTAACATGCTTTGTCTTCCTATAAAAAGCTAAAAGCTAACCAAAAGGGTGGAAACCCATAGTTGTTTTAGAGCAAAAGGTTACAAAACTCACAACAGCCTTGAGTGTGAATGATCTACTATCTACGTAGGTAGCAATCTAATTTGTCGTGTGGGCCAATATTGCAAGAAGCACTAAATAGAATTCTATTTTTTTTAAAGAATCAGATAGAATTATATTATACCTTGAAAAAAACGTGATATATTTTTTTATTTTTATTATATTCATTCATGTGCTTTCAACTAATGTACGTGTGTTCGTCTATCAATGTTTTTTTTATTACTTTGTTTTACCGCTCCGGTCGTCATTTGACATTCTTGTATTTTTCTTCCCTCTCTTGTTTTCACATTCTTGGATTCCAAACTTAACGTATTAGTCTATATAAGCAGTGCTCCCTCAATTCAAAATTGTAAGACGTTTGCTTTTTCTAATATAAATTTTACTACAACACTTATATATATATATATATATATATATATATATATATATATATATATATGCAATGAAAACTTCAATTAATGAACCTACAAAAGTCAAAACACCTTATAATTTGAAAATAGAGAGATGAATAGCGATAGATCTAGGTTTTGTTCCACAAACAATCCTGGTAGGAAACTCGGAATGGTTTTGGGTCACCATTCGTCCATTCCCTCACAACCGAACGCAGCCCTTTTTTATAAAAAAGTTGCGAAGTACGAGTACTTCATGTGTCGCTGAGTTTGTAAATGAAAGCTGGCCTGGGTTGATCGAACTAAGGTGAATGAATATGCACGTGTGCACGTGGTGATTATACTAAGGGCCTGTTTGGTTTGCATGAGTTAAAGTTTAACTCCCATCACATCAATGTTCCCTCAAATGCATGAAGTACTAAATATATATTAATTGTATACATGTCGGCACAGATTAGGAGTAATTTACGAGACGAATCTATTAAGCCTAATTAGTCCAAGATTGGAAACTTTTTATCAAATAAGACGAAAGTACTACAGTATTCGTTAAACTTTAACTCCTCCAACCAAACAGCCCGTAATAATAACACTGCTGAAACCAGCTGCCTTAACCTTTGGCGTTGGAGTACGTATTGGCCCCACCACAACAACAAATATCATAAAATAAAAATTAAGCTTCACTGTTTGCACGACCGATCACAAGAATGGCCCCCACCTGTCGGTCCGGGACTTGCACTTCCACCTCAGACTCTCTCCAGCGTACCCGGCGCGGAGACATGCGGATCTTCTGCGCCATCACGTTCGCAGGCATCTCGTCGAAGCGCTAATCTGAATTCTGATTGGACCACGCGGCAGGAGGGGGCCCAATGATTGACCAAACACGACGGAAGAGCGCCCAGGTGGAGCGGAGCCACGTCAGCGTGTTATTAACTGGTACACGTGTGAACTGCCTTAATTGCTAACTGCTGCTGCCACGACACCGTGCATGCATGCAGGCATGTAAGGCGTGCAGCTGGGAATTCGCACGTTTACGTACGTGTATGTATTGTTCCCATTCCCATATATGCCACTCGTTCACAAATCACAATGTGAAGGAAAGCACTCCATGCCCCATGTGATTTTTTTTCTTTGCTATTGTTCGTCTATGGCAGTGTTTAGGTGCTTCAAAGTTTCAAAAATTTTTATAAGATTTTCCGTCACATCGAATCTTTGGACGTATGCATAGAGCATTAAATATAGGTTAAAAAATAACTAATTACACAGTTTGGTTATAAATCACGAGACGAATCTTTCGAACCTAATTAGCCCATGATTGGACACTAATTGCCAAATAAAAACGAAAGAGTTATTGTGCTTCCAAAAAATTTACACCCCCATCTAAACACAGCCTATATCCGTTTCAAAATTGTTCATCTATATGTGTACACGTGACTGACTTGGTATATATATGAACTTCTTACGCTTTTGTTTTTGTCTTAGTCTTAGACAAATCCTAGATCCTGTCGCTATTAATCTCTCTGTTTCAAATTGTAAGGCGTGCTGACTTAATTTTCTATGTACTACATTAATTGTTGTCTTTATTGTACATATCTAAATAATAATATAAAGTATTTCTAAGTAATTTATACATACTAAAGTTATATATTAGACAAATAAAGTCTCTTACAATTTCGAATTGAGAGAGCACTGCTTATATAGACTAATAAGCTAAGTTTGGAACGCAAGAATGTGAAACATGAGAAGAAAGAAAAAACACAAGAATGTTAAATGACGACTGGAGCTCTAAAACAGAGTAATGAAAAAAATCATTGAGGGACGTTTCAAACAGAGTACTAGTTGAGAACACATGAATGAATATTATAATAAAAATAAAATAATATATAACACGTCTTTTCAACAAAATTAGGCCTCGTTTAGTTCGGTGAATTGGGGAGAAAAACACTGTATCAGAATTCCTGTATCATTTCGTTTGTATTTGGTAAAAATTATCTAAATTTTGACTAACTAGACTTAAAATGTTCATCTCGCAAAGTACAACAAAACTGTGCAATTAGTTTTTGATTTCATCAACATTTAGTACTCCATGCATTTACCGACATTTTGATGTGACAGAAAATCTTCTTTTTGCATAGTAAAATTTGGGGAGAATTGGGGAACTAAAGTGCTTAATTTGATTGCCACCTAGATAGATGCATGGGACCTCCACATCCGTGCAGGCATGCCTCCCACTCTAGGCTAGCTATTATTAGTCTCCAATAGAATAAAGGAAATGTCTTGGTTGCTACTAAGGCTGGTAAACGAGCTGGCTCGGCTCGTTAGGATAACGAGTCAGCTCCGCTCGGCTTGTTATCTTAACGAGCCAGAAAGCCAGCTCGGCTCGGCTCATTACGAGCTCGAGCTGGCTCGTTAGGCTCGCGAGCCAGGAAAAAAAAATACAAAATATAATATTTGTATTTATCTAAAGCATAAAAATATTAATAATATAAAAATAATATATTCAATAGCTTTAAATCGAACAAAATATTCATATGAGCTAACATATTATCTATTTGTGAAGTGCAAAACATGAAGTAATACAAAACTAATATAAGTTATGATGATTTTTTCTCTAAAACTACGGCTCGTTTGGCTCGCGAGCGGCTCACGAGCCAGCTCGAGTTGGCTCGTTATAGCTAACGAGCTAAAATCCTGGCTCGGCTCGGCTCGTTATCCTAACGAGCCGAGCCGAGCTGAGCCGAGCCAGCCACGAGCCGAGCGAGCTAACGAGCTTCGAGTTTTTCGTCCAGCCTTAGTTGCTACCCATGACTAAGGCTGGTAAACGAGCTGGCTCGGCTCGGCTCGGCTCGGCTCGGCTCGTTCTGGCTCGTTAGGATAACGAGCCAGCTCGGCTCGGCTCGTTATCTTAACGAGCCAGAAAGCCAGCTCGGCTCGGCTCGTTACGAGCTCGAGCTGGCTCGTTAGGCTCGCGAGCCAGGAAAAAAATACAAAATATAATATTTGTATTTATCTAAAGCATAAAAATATTAATAATATAAAAATAATATATTCAATAGCTTTAAATCGATCAAAATATTCATATGAGCTAACATATTATCTATTTGTGAAGTGCAAAACATAAAGTAATACAAAACTAATATAAGTTATGATGATTTTTTCTCTAAAACTACGGCTCGTTTGGCTCGCGAGCGGCTCACGAGCCAGCTCGAGTTGGCTCGTTATAGCTAACGAGCTAAAATCCTGGCTCGGCTCGGCTCGTTATCCTAACGAGCCGAGCCGAGCTAAGCCGAGCCAGCCACGAGCCGAGCGAGCTAACGAGCTTCGAGTTTTTCGTCAAGCCTTACCCATGACTTGCCATGCATGTCAAACAAGAGGTTAGACAATAAGTTTCATCAACTGTGGTTGTTGTTTGCTTACAGTGTCTAGGAGCGTGGTTGCTACCCATAACTTGGCCACCGTTCCTATATACCAGGCGACTGAATGTTTTAGTTCAGACGATGCAGCTCTGCTACTTGCTTTTGCTTTCGCCCAACCTACACCAGTCATTCAATCAATCCAACGACTATAAAACGTCGCGTGAGGAATTGACTAATTTTCAGGCACTTGTAAATTAGCATCTCCCTAACTTGGCCATTAGCGAGCGTTTGCTTCGTGTTCAGAAGTGCTAGCCAACCTCAGGCGCAATCGATTAGTTGGGTCACATGAATCCTCTATCCATAGCAGGAGTAGCGCGCGTTGTTGCATGACTCTTTTTTCACGAACGCGTATAGACCCATATTTCCGGTAGAGAGAAAATACGCATGACTTGATAATGGCATTACCGGCCCCTTTTTCCCTCCTAAAACAACAAAACATGCTCGAACCATTTTGTCGAACCTTTTTTTTCCTCACAGAATAGGACATTGCAGTGGTACGTGCTCCTTCACAACCTTTTCTTTGTTGAACAGGAGCACAACAACTATTTTGCATATATATAGTAGTAGGCTTTTTTGTGACTATATAGAGTAGTAGGCTAATTAATTCGGATTGTTCACTTTACATGTGAACCTGAATTTAAATCCCTAGTCTATCTTG
This sequence comes from Saccharum hybrid cultivar R570, assembly GCA_038087645.1. Classification (NCBI taxonomy): domain Eukaryota; kingdom Viridiplantae; phylum Streptophyta; class Magnoliopsida; order Poales; family Poaceae; genus Saccharum; species Saccharum hybrid cultivar. The sequence continues at coordinate 110,171 of JAQSUU010000469.1, forward strand.
CTTTTTTTTCCATGGCCCGACAATTGTCATTCACGTGGCGATACAACACTGGCCTTCTTTAGTTGTTGCAACATGTTTATCTATCTTGCTCATCAAGACCAAACTAAACATATTGGTGCGGTATGGTACCGTGGAGAGCTTTATAATCACTGAAATGGGAGGACCCAAGAGTAGAGTTTTCTAGAGGAAATCCCCTTCATTTATCGAGTTAGTCACCAAGATCAAGGACGCAGTGAGATGCCACTGTATGAGAGAAAAGAAAAATATCAATTAATGACACTTAGTGACTTTCATACAATACATACAGATATGATAATTATTTCTATTCAATTAGAGGGAATTATTAGCTACTAACAAGAATATAATTAATAATATGATAACAAAAGCGAATTCACTATGTCTTGATACTAAGTAGTAGGTACACGGTTCGTTTGAAGCGGACCCAAGTGTACCTACACATTTACGTAAGCAAATAAATGCATTGTACTACATGTAGCATCATCAATATGAATGGATTACGTTGTTTTTATGGAGAAACTTATCTTGTTTGGTTGAGTTGATTCTTTGCAATTGTCATGTAAATATGATTGATGTCCCATTGCAACGCCCCGAGCTAGTAGGAGTATATACTCACCGCAACCACGGGCGGAGCTAGGACTTGAGCATAGGGGGGGGGTGCAAACCGGCAACAACCATGCATGTTAAAATGTATACACGCAACAAAGATGTACATAACACCCAAATAAATGTTTATGTTGCGATACAAATGAAATCAGAAAAAACTAAAAAATGAAGGGAGTTTAATTAGCCTCAGGCCTCTAACCTTTACCTGATCAATCTAATTCTTTGACCGAAAAAAGAATTACAGTAATAACAAGTAGGTAAACAGGGCCAAAACTAATTAGCACTAAATCCTAAATGTTAAATGGCAAACAATCGGTCACTTTCGTTTAGCCTCGGACAAAACGGTCACTTAAATGGTAGACGATTAAATAGAAACATCATACCACTGTGTAGCATTTAAATTTTAAATATTTACCAAACTCGCTAATGCTAATTGAAGATCAATTTTGAAGGATTAAACAAGAAAAGCACTGATTTCAATTAACTAGCTAATTAGAGTGTGTGGTATGGGGACAAATTAATGTTTGGTAAGCAATAATGAAAACAAAAGGATATGGAGAAAATATTAGGAAGACTTAATTTTTTTTATCTATGATACTATTAGATATTAATATGGAGTAAGAACAAAAAAAAATTATAGTACTAATAGTATCATTAACTAGCTAATTAGATAATTAAGCACCTGATTTAGGGGGTGTATTATGGGAGTTATGGGAAGGTTGGGGGTGCCAGGCCCCCTCAGCACCCCCTTCCCTCCGCCACTGCATGCAACCATTTAATTTAATAATTAATAAAGACCATGGAAGGGAGTGGGTTTCTCAATTTTATAATCCTCCGAGGATATCTCTGCAAAGAGAAGCATATATGCTTCGGTGCATACGTTTGACCTGTGGCGTAACGGCAAAGTGTTCACGCACGTGATGCATTAGTCCATTCAATTCGTGTGTCTTTTAGTATATATACTGAGTCAGTGCACCCATTTGTTTCACCTTGATGTCGTGCGGTTTCTTGGTCAACGTCTAGGCGCTGCTGTGACCCATGCATAATTGGATAAGGAGATATTTTTTTCCTTGAGATAAAATTCCCTTTTCCGGGGGACGTTGTATACATGGGACATTCCTCTTTTGGAACCTACCTCTTCCAGAAGTTTCTATTTGAACTTTTCATTTATTTTCTAAATCAAGCTGAGGAATGAGATTGTTACGTACGAGGAATGTGGAACCAACCTCATCCATGCATGTTTGTATTAAAACCCAGCCATGAATGTATCTATACATTGCTTGAAAACACAAATTTGTCCAAAATGTTTCATGTAATTTATCAAAGAAATCAATGACGACATGCATGCATGTTTGCCACTTTAAATTATGTCTTTACTAAAAAAATCAAGTAGAATAACAACCAAAGTAACTAATTAGTGAGAGACAAGTTAGTCTTTTGCCAAACTCTTTAATTGGTTCTAAAATTCTTTTGATGCCTCTTGTATTTAAGGACGGAGGGAGTACATTAAAGATGGATTATAGTAGATCTGTAGCCACTATTGAGGTGACAAATAAAGTAAATAAGCTCAGAGCTTTTTTTTTCTTTCTTCATATAAGGAAATAGCCTTTGAGTTGATAGGCAAGGAAACCGCGCGCATGACAAATAATCCATATATCACAATCCAAAGAAGACATATTTTGTGAGTGTTTCTTACGGTTTTGGCTTTATGCTAGGAGCTGACATGGGTGCTTCACTTTTCAGTTAATTTCTGTAAAGATAAAGAAAAACGGCTTCTTAGACAGTGTATAAAAGAGATTTCTAGCTAGAAGCCAGAAGTATTTTGAGAAGTAAATAAATTATTCCTTGCAAATAGGATCCCACCTCCTAAAATTTAGCTATTAAAGCTAGTCACTTAAATTTTAGTAACTTTGGTTTCCTTGACTAAAAGTGACTAAAACAACATTAAAGTGGTTAAACAAAGATTATTTTGCCCTTATTAAATGCCACTAGCTAGGTGGCCGGCTGGTCGGGCGACGCGCCACGCGAGAGCGGCAGCCATTGCATGCCACTCTGCCAGCAGGTGTCGTCTGCATGCGCAGTCGATCACGTAGCGCCGCTGTCCGGTGACCGCACGTCGCCCACCTGACCAGCCGGGCAGCCCGCAGTCACCATGACCACGGCACGATGCGGTGCTCGCTGCATGCATGCGCGCGGCGTCCTTGTTTTCTTCTTCCAAAATACGTATTCCATTCCTTCGACATCCACCACCCACGGCGTCCTTGTTTTCTTCTTCCAAAATACGTATTCCTTGTCTGTCCATGGATCGATGATGGATGGTCGACTTGATTGGTGTTTGTCCGTCGTCGTCGTCGTGTACTCCGTGCATGTCCAAAATAGTCTCTGTGCTGTGTCGGCTCCCAGATCCCAGAATCAGCGCTGCGTTAGGACTATAATAAATATAATGCAGTCATTTTACTACATTCCAGTGTGGTGTTTCCATAATTGCACTTAGTGAGGGTACATGTCCTAATTTGGGTTATGAAAGGTTCTGCAATTACTACTGTGCAATGTTCTAATTGGAGGGAGTATCTAGTACCATAATTGCAATGTTCTAATCTGGGTTAATACTAGTATGAAAGGTACGTTCTGCAATACTGTGCAATTACATTCCAGTACCAGCATCAAAGGTTCTGCAATCAGCGGAGGGAGTATCTAGTAGTAATTACTGTGCAATGTTCTAATTGGAAGGTTCTGTCTTTACATTGCGTAATTCACCACTACTTACCTAGCTAGTACCAACTACTTATAGTTACTGTACTCCTGAAGCATTGTCTATACCGAGAGCTGTAGAAAAAACTTGCCTCTGGCATGCCCTGCGCAATGATTTAAAACGGCTAGGCCTGATTTAGATCTCAAATTCTCCCCAAATTTCACTATGCAAAAAGGAGATTCCCCATCATATCAAACGGGCATGGTACCTAAAAAAACATCATAGAAAATAGTTAAATTTACAGTCCTTACTACCAGAATCTCATCAGATATCAAATCCTAAGTAAAAAACCAAATAACCAAAGAAAATCATAGGCAAAAGGAGAAGATTTAAAAGGATAAATGAGCTGTGTGCAATGTTGCCTCATTAAAAACCTTTCTGGGTAAAACTCACCCTTGTGAGAAACCCCAGAAAGAGAAAAAGAGTGCAGCACAGCTCTTATAATTAAAGAAAATTGTTCAAAGGTTCACAACATCACAAATAAGTCTCAACTCTCATCTCTCAAACCTCACAGTTCTCAACTCTCAGCTCACAGATTACACTCACACTCACTCAACTCTCAACTCTCAAGTACGAGCAGGTCCAGATGCAACAGATGCACTTGCCGAAGTGCTAGCATAGGGAGGTCCAGATCCATCATCTTCAGGAACATCAAGGTACAGATTCTCAAACTCTTCCACCAGTTATTGGCAGTCACTAGAATGCTGAAGTCTTCTGTCTCCCAACTCCTAGTCCTTGACGCAAGCAAGCATCTCCACATGTTCTGGCTTGAGTCTTCGGCGCCGCTCCTCGAGAATCCTACCAGTCATGCTAAAACAAGATTCTGAAGACACAATAGAAACAGAAACAGAGAATACATCTCTAGCCATGATAGAAAGAACAAGATAGGTTAGCTTGTGGTCACGTCACTAGAGAAGTAAATCAAAATCTTCCTCATATGAAGTGACATTGTCACTGTCCAGGTATGCTGTTAGCTCACAAGTAGCAGCAGATGCTGATAGGGATGGATTGGAAGCAGAGGCAGGTGAAGGTCCAACAACACCAGAGGCTCCAGGACCTCCAAAAATCCTTTCCCATACATGCTTCCTTTTACATGTGTTACTTGCAGGCTGTGTAGCCCTCCTCTGAGTCTAGCAGATCCAAACTTTTCCTTATACTTGCTAAATAGTTTATAAATCACAGTTTTAACATCAACATAATAGGCAGTGTAATCATGATCAATTTTTAGTTGCATTATTTGAAGAACATTAAACAAGCCTCTCATTTTATCTCTGGGATCAAGAATGAATGCAATTGAGTATAGGAGAGGTATCTCCTTCGACAAGTATGTATAGTTGAATATATTTTAAAATATTTAGTGATACAGATGTTGCTAATCTTTCCATTAACATGATCAAATTTAAGAAAGTTTGACTGATACTAAAAAATAATATTCTTTTGGGGACCAAAGGAGTAGGAGACAAAACAGCGTACTATGGTGGGGTAGAGTGTTGTGAGATCAAAGAGAAGGCACCACGCAGCGACATGACCACAAAAGCCGAACATGACAAGCAAATTTGTCATAATGTGACTCGACAGATATTCCCACTTACATAAGACCAACGACAGACCCAAGTCGATAAACACAGTTATTACAGACAAATATTCCATCATATAACTTGTTAAATGCCACCAAACCAACATTTGATACTCAAAAGTCAATTATTGACCATACAACACTCACGCCCAATGTTGCGGCACCAACGGTAATTTCATCGAGATCTGAACCATTGACTCTTGGAGTAATTTCAATGCACTTTGTAATTTCTCCATCATCAGTATGGGCAGCAACAGTCAGTAACAGCATCTCCTTGACATAGACAGCCACCACAGATCGCAAGAGTGGGATGACGGCAGGGGCAATGTTCTGACCACTACTAGCACAATGGTGAGTCAATCTGCTGTCATGAAGCACAAGCCTATTCTTGATGCTGCTGGTGCAGGCTGTGATTTCTCCAAAATACTCTCCCGCTAAAAGTTCAACTGAAATAGTAGCCTCCACTGCATCTTTCACAACTCCATACACCACATCCACAGTACTGAGCCTGGTAGCGAGAGAGCAGCTTTCAAGCTCACAGTTCTTCAACCATCGCCGTGCTATGCCTCGTATTGTTAGGATTCCTTTACTGAGTTCTCTGTCCTGCTGCAACTCATCATCACCCTTGATCATCAGATTAGTCTCCACATATGTATCACTTATCAACGCAATACCTCGTTTTGGTCCTATTAAGATCAGTGATTCATCCTACACAAGATTGCATTGGTAAGCTAGTGCTATATTCCTCAAGACATAGAAAATAAATAGCGCTGCAATCCAAGTTGAATAAAATTCGAGCCACAAAGCATAAAAAAGCTGCTACCACAGATGAAATTGTGAATGGTCCAATGCTATATACTATTGTAGGCCTCGTAAGAGTGCTATGATTAGACCGATCAGAAGCTAGAGTGTTGTCATGTTTGAAGCCATATTCAAACCACATGATATTACCATCTCCAAAAGGAAAACAGCAATTTCAATATATATACTTATTATATGATAATAATTGAACAAAGGAGAAGTTCCATCATATAATTCCACCAGTACGGTAAAAACATTTCATTCTGAAATGTGCATTTTGATAAGATCACTATGCGGTCATCTAACATTTCAATACCATACGAACTCAGAACGAGAAATGAAGATGTGTATCAACTTGACAGCCACTACAAGTTACACTGTCACTCAATTCACTTGTCTACATGCGCAAGGCGCGGGGGGTAATGGAGTTACATACCTTAGAGTTGATAGTTTGGGAGTCCTCTCTACCACGGCGGAAGAGATAAACACACTTTTTGTCAAGGCTGTCTCTGCCAATGACAGTGCCATAGACATGGATTGGGAACTCAATATCCAAGGAGCCCATCTTCACAGAAAAGATGTTTACTGCCTCACACAGCTCAAAGTCATTGTTGCTTTTGTAGACTGCATCAGTAAATCTCATCGGCGGAAGGGGTGCTGCAATGCAGGGGAAAAAACAAAAGGTTATATGCCTTTTACAATAGAAAAAAAGGCGGTGATGTGCCTTTACATTGAGGGCTGATTAACTTGTGACCCCCTTTGGCTGGACTTCTACAACATCAGTAACTAATGACACACTGTGGTGTTTGATACTTTGATCACAGATTACTCACACTCCTCGTCGTGGTCGAATGAGGCGAGGTCATAGACTTGGATGAGCCGGGTGTAGTAGGTTCCCCCCTGCTTGGGATCGTAGTCGAGGATGCGCTTCATGGCTCGCGAATCACGATCGGCAAGCGCCGGGCCGTACTGACTCTGAAGCTCCTTAAGCCTCTGCCACCACTCATCCTGCTTCTTATTCACCTCAACAACAACATCATCATCGTCATCCTCCTCCTCATCATCAAAATCCTCCTCATCGTCGTCATCATCCGGCGCCTCCACCAAGATCTGGTGCGCCATCAGCCTCACCCTCAACGCATTTTCCGTTCGCTCAGACTCGGTCTCGCCTAAAGGATTCGAGCGCGCGACATCGCTCGGCGGGGTCGGCATGGATCCAACGAGGTCCGCCATCGATGGGGGAAGGAAGGGGGAGTGAGGCTAGGGTTTCGTGAGTGGGGAAATCGATTCGATCGATCGACGGATTCACGACCATTATGTAGTATAGTACGAGTATATATAAAACCTAAATAAAATAAAGGAATCGTTGAAAGAGAACGGGCTCTGGGCTCTGGGCTGGTCGGTGAAAGAACGGCCTGGTCCAGATTTCCACGCAGATCTGTTAATGAATGAAATCAGCCCATGCCCATATGTCCGCCAACCTTCACCACGAGCAGGGCTTGGCCCACGGGACAGGTTTTTGCATAAGAAGTGCTGTAGGTGCATGACCTGCCCACGTATATGGCTTATGGCTTATATAATAACAGAATAAAATAATTATTGTTGAGTTGAGGCATAAAAAATAGGCAAAATATTCGGTGCAAACCATATCTTGGGTGCAATCGTAAATATTCTTTACAAAATTATACTTAGGAGTTAAAAAATAATAAAAATATACACACCAGGAGTGCATCTACAGATGTGCAATGTCACAAAATTTGGGATTCAAACTCGTTTTGTCAAAATTCATATGAAAATCATAAATTCCACTTGCATATGTACTACATGACACAATTCCTCCTCTAGTGCATATGCAAGTGTAATTTGTTATTTTCATATATGAATTTTTACAAAACGAGTTTCAATCTCAAATTTTGTGACAATGTCCATATGTAGGTGCACTATTGGTGTGCATGGTTTCAATTTTTTTAAAAAAAACTAGATAAATACCAGTGCATTGCACGAAAACATAACAATGGTATGGTAATTTGAGTATGAGCGCGTGTTGTATTTATTTTAAAAATAGTATGAACGCGTTAAAAAAACAATTTTTGTAGCAATTAGTAGATTGGGAGGAGGGGCACCAGATGTTGTGATGATCCCGTACACCTGTACGTGTCTTTTGAATAATTAAACTGATGAACCCAGTCCGTACATGTCTTTGGAATTATGGATAATTGAAGGACCAAAAACGGCGACCAGAGGGGGGGTGAATGGGAGCCTCAAATTTCTCTCGAAATATTTGGCCGCTGTCCCAATATCACCGTCAAGCACAAACGAGTTCACAAACTAAACATCCAAGAGACTTTGAAACATTCCTCGAAATAGAAGGAAGCTAATGCAAAAAGCGAAACATGATTCGGAGCACAAACGATCAAGCTGAGCGCAAAACAGAAAATCAGGGCTTGAACAATTTAACCTGAAAATTCCCTGAAAATTAATTCATCACGGAACAGAGAAGAGGTAGCATATCGGCCAGGACCTCTCGGGCCTGCACAGCTTAGTGCACACGGTGGTACGGCTGCCTCTGTTCTACCCAAGAGGGAATTAAATTCACAAACACTATTGCTTGATTGAGACGTTTCCAAAAAACAACATTAAAAATCACGAGAGCTGCTCCTGCTATTGGTGGTGTACAGGCACAGATGATTCCTGGGAGAGCATCGATTAGTGCTTGAAGCACTGGTGCTGAGTACGGGCAACCAGAGAAGAGTGAGCTCCGGAAAACACGGGAGAACACCAGAAGCTGTGATGAGCGAGCGCCTAGTCTGCCAGCGCTGGACCTCGGCTCGACGAGCAGCCCACCAGGGGCGAGCACACAGCTATGCTTGTTTGCTCGGCGCCGGTCCTCCAGAGGGAGGAGAACGAAAATAAGGACAGAACAGAACCGACGGCACAGGATTCCACTCACGCGACAGCAGGGCGATGGAGAGCTACGGCTCAGACCTGGGGGCGCACGGTGTGCGCAGCTGTAGGCAAGCCTGCACCGGTGGCCTCCAGCCCCTTCATCAGTTCACCCAATCCTGTGCGCAACGAGCACGACGAACAGAGAACGATGCCCTTCACGAACGCAAGAACAGGGAAAAGAGCGACCACAAAATCGATAGAATCCGACTCAAATCAAAAGGATTTGCTCCCAAACTTTGGTCAGACCAAATTCAAGTGACTAAGAACAAGATCCTAAGAAATCATCGCCTGAGATCAATCCAAACTCCGGGAAAATCAAATCGTGGCCAAGAACGAAAATAGGAACAAAATGAGAACGAAAATCACAGCTTCTAAATAAGAACCCCAGAGGGCAAGAGGAGGATTTGGGCCTCCATTCCCACTTCAAATCACCACAAACACAGAACGAATTTTTCAGATTTTTGGACCTCTCACATGAAGAGCTAACCCTAGGTGGAAGGAGAAAATGAGAGAATGGGGAGAGAGGTGAGGGAGATGGGGGCTCCCTCATCCTATTTAACAGGGCTATTACACAATCCCCGATTTGCCCCTGGATACAAATGAGCCAAACCATTTAGCCCAAGGGCGTAAAGGTCCAACCCAGTCTTCATCTTGATCTGACGGCCACCGCGCCTCCTCACCGGTAGCTTCGCCTCGACGCGACCTCCCCGATGCCGCCACGTGTCGTCCGTTCCTCCTCGGAACCTCCGCCCGGGTTTTGAGGCCCAAACCCGTAAACCCGCCTCCGATGGTTTTGAGGCCCAAACCATCAAACCATTCCGCGAGTAGCGTACTCCATACGCGTCCCCCGCTATTCGACGCGTGTCACCTCCACGGTCAACACGGTCACTCCCATGTCTTCTCTCGCTTGTCGATGTCCCAAGTGTCAGCCACCGCGGCTAGCCACCCGGCCTCTGGGTCCCTCGGTCCAAGCCTCACGTCCGTCCTTCACCCCTCCGGTCCATCGGCACGGCACACCCTCCTTGACCTTCACCTCGCCGTCGGCTACCGCCTCCGTGCTCCACACATGCACAACACAAGCCAAGAGACATGTCGCACATAAGGCTTTCGCCAAGGTAGGGTTAGTCACCACTCAACCTACTTCGTGGATCACATTGACAATCACTCATCACAAAACGAACACACAGGGGTACTTGTCAACCTTGTGTTCGCAATCTCCCCCTTGATGAGTGCATTGTCAACACCAATACACGAACAGCTTGAGCAAAAGAAAAAGAAGAAGAAGAGAAAATAAAGTGCTCAACCAAATGACCGAAAGCCAAAGAAAAGCTGAAACGAGTCATTTGAAATGAGCAAAACTTGGTCCCCAAATACATGGGCAACGGCTCGACGCAACCAAGTAAAACAAAGCTAGCCCTCAAGAAGAGGCAACGGGCTCAACACCACTAGCAAAGCTTAAAAAACTAAAAAACTGCTAGACCCTCCAGAAGAGGCAAAGGCTCAACACATCTAGCAAAAGCAACTCAAATGCAACTCCCCCTGAACAAATGCAATCTCTCTCAAATGAATGCACGAAATATGGAGACTTCTCCTCCTTGTTGACATGGTGAGTGTGACATATCTCTCCCCCTTGTTGACACATGCACTTATCAAGCTAGAGCCCAAGGATTATAACTCCCCCTCAAAACATGCTATGAATGCAGAAATGCACAAATGCATAAGCTTCAAGATTATAGCAAGTAGATTGAAAAGATGCTCTAGCTGACGCTGGCATGTATATATATAGCAACACATACAAGTGCTAGCAAATGCTCAAAATGACCAAATAAGATGAAATATGGCATTTTAGCAAGTTTGATCAAGTTTGAGCAATTTAAAAGAGGGTTCACCACCGAATGAGCACATAGCAAATATAGACAGGAGATCAACCTTGTGCTACACATGTATGCAAAGTGAACTACCCCAAACAAAGTTCACACATCATGTCATGAGACAAACTTGTGATTTGATCAAATTTTCAATCAATTGAATTTTATCGGAGTTATGCAGCTTATCACCAATGTTTGTCAAACAAATGTGTGCGGGAGGTTATCGATGCCATCAAAACCTGACTTATCGATCATGTCAAGCCTATGCCAAAAGCAATCAGAAGCTTAAGACAGTGATCTCGGTATCCATTACAGAGCTCAAGTTCACCCTTAAGTGCAATAGGGAGCTGTCTCGATACTCTGACATGGGACAGCAAAGACCCATCCCGATCTTTTCATACCTTGTTTTTTTTAAGTTTTAGCACAAATTTAAGTTGCTCAAGCAAGTGTGTAACTCAAGGTATGAGTCGTAGCAACTAAGCATATATATGAAGCAAAAGGGTTCTCGACACACCTACACCTGCTAGTTGCCACAAATAGTGGTGAACATGTTTCAAGTTTCATCAAGTGTTATTCAAGTTCACAATTGAAAAAGGCATTTTTAGCTCATATCAAGAGATCAAAGTGAGCCTAAGCAAAGCACATCATATATATCCATAACATCCCCAACAAGAGCATAGTATCAATCTAACTACTATAAGGATGAAGCTCAAGATGCAATATGATACATGATGATATGATATGCAAAAATGATATAAAAGCGAAACCAAAAACGAAACTAAAAACAAAACCAAAAACTAATGTACAAGAACCACAAACTTCCCTCTTCTAAAAAGGATAACAAACCCCAAGCTCTCCTCGCAAGCGAGCAAACTGGGTTTGGTCAAGGGGTTTAGTGAAGATATCTGCGAGCTGGTTGTGGGTGTCAACATGAATAAGGTCAATGTCCCCTTTCTCATAGTGGTCTCGCAAGAAGTGAAAACGAACCTCTATGTGCTTGGTTTTAGAGTGAAGAACAGGGTTTTTGGCTACACAAATGGCACTGGTGCTATCACAGAATAAAGGCACTCGCCTAAACTCTAAGCCATAGTCTCGCAAAGTAGCAACCATCCAAAGCAACTGGGAACAGCAAGCAGCAGCAGCAACATACTCAGCTTCTGTGGTGGATTGGGCTACAGAGGACTGCTTGCGAGAAGACCAAGACACAAGAGAAGACCCAAGAAACTGACAAGTCCCAGAAGTGGACTTCCTCTCAGTACGACAGCCAGCATAATCCGCATCAGAGTAACCGCAAAGAGAAAGAGAGGAGGAAGCCGAAAACCAAAGACCAAATTCGGGTGTGAACCGAAGGTACCTCATGATCCGCTTGACGGCTTGACGATGCGATGTGCGCGGTGAAGACTGAAAACGCGCGCACAAGCAGACCGCGAACTGGATGTCCGGTCTCGTTGCTGTCAGGTACAACAGCGATCCGATCATGCTTCGGTACTCCTTCTGGTCCATAGCTTCTCCTTCCTTGTCTTCGTCCAGGGCCGTCGTGGTCGACATGGGCGTCGAAAGAGGCTTGGCCTCGCCCATATCAAACTTCCTCAGAAGATCCTTGGTGTACTTGCCTTGGTGCACGAATATTCCTTCACGTGTTTGCTTGATTTGCAGCCCGAGGAAGAATGTCAACTCACCCATCATGCTCATCTCGAATTCCCTGCTCATAGTCTCAGAAAACTTTGCAACAAGAGCGTGAGAGGAACCACCAAAAATGATATCATCCACGTAAATCTGAACCAAAAGTGTGTCAGTGCCTTGCTTGAGGAGAAACAAAGTTTTATCTACTGAACCCATCTTAAAGCCCTTAGCAAGCAAGAAGGCTTTCAAACGCTCATACCAGGCTCTCGGGGCTTGTTTCAATCCATACAAGGCTTTGTGGAGTTTGTAAACATGGTTGGGATACTTGGGATTTTCAAAGCCAGGGGGTTGTCTCACATACACCTCTTCCTCTATGTACCCGTTCAAAAAGGCGCTCTTCACATCCATTTGATACAGCTTGAACCCTTTCGAAACTACATAAGCTAAGAGCATCCTTATAGCCTCGATACGGGCCACAGGAGCAAAGGTTTCTTCAAAGTCTACTCCCTCTTTCTGACAAAACCCCTGAGCCACTAGCCTAGCCTTATTTCTCACCACCACTCCATCCTCACTTTGCTTGTTCTTGAAAACTCATTTTGTACCTATAGGATGACACTCGGGTGGGGGTGGAACTAAGACCCAGACTTCATTCCTCTCAAAGTTTTGTAACTCCTCGTGCATAGCATTGACCCAATCAGGATCAGAAAGTGCGTGTCCAACATTTTGTGGCTCAAAATTAGCGACAAAAGCGGAATGAGCGAAATGTGAAATTTCATATGACCTTGAGCGTGTAACACGCTGACTGATGTCGCCGATCATGGTTTGAGGCGGGTGACGACGTTGGATGTGCCGAGGGGCTTCCCTCAAAGATGTCGCCTCCCCCTCAACAGCTGCTGGGGCCTCCTCAGGTGCAGCCGATGTAGGCTGAGGAGGTGGCTCGTGCGGACCCCATGTAGTGGAAGAAGATGTATCTGGTCCATGAGCCGAAGTAGTTGTCGTAGACTCGACTGGAACAGCCGAAGAGGTCGGCTCTGCATCTCCCCAATCAGCATCTTCCTCATTCTCATCAACAAAGATGCTCTCACCAATCTCCTGATCACCTGCACTTTCAAAGACAGGAATAGAACAAGGCATGGTCTCGTCGAAAGTGACTTCACAAGTCTCTACGACTCGGTTAGTTTCAAGGTTAAGTACTCGATATGCATGAGAATGTGAAGCATAACCAAGAAAGACACCATCCGACGATCGAGACTCAAATTTGTCTAAATTACCTTGTTTCAGAATGAAGCACCTGCATCCAAACACTCGAAAATGGCTCACCTTGGGTAGTCGACCGAATCGCAGCTCATAAGAAGTTTTCTTCATGAAGGCTCGAAGAAATATGCGATTGGAAACATGACACGCGGTGTTGATCGCTTCGGCCCAATATCTCCTAGGAGTCCTATGCTCATCGAGCATCGTCCTAGCCATCTCAACAAGGGTCCGATTCTTGCGCTCAACAACACCGTTTTGCTGAGGGACATAGGGAGAGGAAAACTGATGCTCAAGACCCAAAGAAGCACAAAAGGTTTCAAAGTGAGTATTCTTGAATTCTGTGCCATTGTCACTGCGAATCGCTCTCATAGCATTCTTAGGGAACTCATTTTGCAACCGAAGAATCAAATCTCGAGCAAGTGAAAAAGCCTCATCCTTACCCTCCATGAAAAACACCCAAGAGTAGCGAGAAAAATCGTCCACGATCACTAGAACGTACCACTTCCCACCCTCCGACCGAACCCGAGCTGGACCAACTGTGTCCATGTGAAGTAGCTCGCCGGGTTTCTTGGTCATGACTTGATTCACAGGTGGGTGAGAAGCGGCAACCATCTTCCCGTGACGACAAGGGTGACACACCAAATCCTTCTCAAATTTTAACTTGGGCAATCCTCGGATTAGATCAAGTGAGCTCAACCTAGCTAGTAAGTCAAAGCTCAAGTGACCAAGTCTCCTATGCCACTTCCAAAGCTCAGAGGAGGATCCGGCCACCAGACATTGAGAAGAGCCAAAAGAGTGAGAAAAATCAGCTCGAAAGACACGGCCAAACGGAACAATCTGACAAACAAGATTTCCCTGAGAGTCGAGAACTCGAGACAAGCCGGTCTTAAAGCGCACTTCAAAGCCATCTTGAAGGAGTTGCGAAACAGAAAGCAAGTTGAAATGCAAGTTTGAAACCAAAGCAACATCCTTCAAGACAAAACTCTCATTGACCCGAATGGTCCCACGAGAAAGCACTTTACCTTTGCTATTATCCCCGAATGTGATGTACTCCTTACATTGCACGGGGTCGAGGCTGGAGAACCATTTGGAACTTCCGGTCATGTGGCGCGAGCATCCGGAATCAATGAGCCATGTGTTCTCCAGACCTTCGTCCTGCATCAATAGAAAGACATAGGATGAGCAAATGGCACAACACTGGGGTTAGTAAACTGTGAAGGATACCAGTGTTGGCTCATTTGCCCTGGAAAAGTGTTAGGAAAAACACCAAACAAGCCATGTCCCATTTGAGGAAAGCGGGCACCACGTGGGAGAAAACGTGGTCCGCTAGAGCTGTAGGACTGAAAGCCACTATCACGAGGTCCAAAATCATATTGATCATGATCTGAACCACGCCGGGCACGACCACCATGACCACCGCGTGGTCTAGCAACCTGAGGCCTAGCACCTTGAGGCATTGCACCTCTTGGCCTAGCATTGCGCCTCTGAACAGGAGGCACATGTACGCCATGGGGCGGACGGTACATGTTCCGGTTGTTCAACTCATACTCCCGCCGCTCATCTCTCTTCCTCCTGAAGCAAAACTCAACAAGGTGACCATCCCTATGGCAATAGTCACAGTGATACCTCACCTCTCTCTTAGGTGGTTGTTGGCTCACTCTCTTGTGGGTATGGTTCACTCTTGGTAGCTTTTTGGCTTTAGGAAGGGGATCCTCAGAGATGTTTGGTAGAGTGTCAAGTGGGTTTCTGAGATGGTTCGGTTTTGGAACCCAAACTTGTTTCTGGGGTGGAGCTCTTGGAGGTTCTTCAAACACTCCATCTTTCACAGTGGGTTCGGTAGGCTTAGGTGGATTGATCTTGATTAATTTGGGAGTAGTGGAAGGTTTCTCACTTGGGCTCAAACCACTGAACTCACCAACTTTGCCATAGACATTTTCACCCTTCCCACCTAGAGCAAAGCCTACTCCCGATGTCCCAGTTCCCCGTCTGAACTGGCTCATCATCATGCCCAACTGCGGTTCACTACAAGACACCCAATTCAAGATGGACCGAAGGTATGTGTTGTCTTCCTCGGATCTCATCTTGTCATGCCTGCAAGACTCAAGCTCCAACACCAAACTCTCACAACGTGCACACTCAACAACAGTGCTATCTAAACTGGCCTTCTCAAGAGCATGGATCTTGGCATTCTTCTCTGCCAGCTCAGATTGCAAGCCTGAACAAGACTTGCACGCACCCAACAAGCTAGACCTAGCCTTCAGCTCATCGTTCTCATCTAACAAGGCAGCATACTTAGATTGCAACTCAGAAAAGCTAGTCATATGAACAGCACATTCATCGCACTCAACCTCGTCAGACACACGAACAACAAGCTTCTTAGCTTCCTCAAGTTCTTTCTCCACAACTTCTAGCTTGTCCTTAAACTCTTTCCTCTCACGAGCAGCACGTTTTAGCAACTTATCTTGACTCATCAAAGTATCAGTCATGATATCAAGCTCGGCAATAAGAGCGTCGACAGAGGGTTTTACCTCGGTAGAGTCGTCGTCGCCGGGAAGCACGTCCTTGTTGGGCTTCACACCTTCATCCACGGCCATGGTGCAGTAGCCTCCATGAATGGACTTGGCGACGAAGCAAAGCCCGGTCAACTTATCCTCACGTCTCTTCTCGGACTCATCATCGCTCGAGGGAGAAGAAGACTGATCGTCGTCGGTGTCGTTGTCGAGGTCGCTGAGGGAGGCGAGGAAGGCGCGCTCTTGAGCCTTGGCCTTCTTGAAGTACTTCTTCTTCAGCGCCTCCTTGTCGAATCCTCCGTTCGGCTTGTGCTTGGAGGTGTACTCGCGCTTGTCCTTGCGCTTGCTGGAGTCATACTTGTTGAAGGAGTGCTTGTTCTTCTTGGGGCAGTGGGCGACGAAGTGGTCGGGATCTCCACAGCCGTAGCATCCTTCCTTCGGACCACCACCACGTCGGCGATTCAAGCGGTTGTTGTGAAACCGCGAGAACCGGCTGATGATCAATGCCAGCTCGTCATCCCCAAGACTCTCCATCTGCTCCTCTGTGACAGACACCAAAGAAGACAAGGCAAAAGACACCTGTGAAGGGTTAGCCAAAGAACTTGAGCCATTACCTGAGACCAAGGCCATAGTCGGTGCAGAGGGATTCTTGAGCTTGGCTTGGGTCTGGTAGTCGATCTCGGTGGACTTGAGCTTGCTGAAAAGCTCATCCACAGTGAGGGTCTCATACCCTGAAGACTCAATGATGGCGGTCACCTTCACATCCCATACCTTCCGATCTAGGGCATATAGAAGCTTGAGTGCCCTCTCATGATCATCATAAGGTAATTGTGCCTTGTTTGCTCGCATCTTGTTGACGATGGTCTGAAAGCGAGAAAATATGGCATCGATGGACTCACCATCAAGCTGGGTGAAGTTCTCGTACTCCCTCTTGTACGTCTCGTAGAGTCTGGTTTTGACCTGTGCGGTCCCCTCGTGATAGCTCTGAAGCCTCACCCAGATCTCCCGAGCAGTAGTACAATCAGAGACTCTTTCGAACTCCTGAAGAGAAAGACTCGAGAAAAGAACTGCGCGAGCTCTGCTATTAGCGTTGTGTCGATCTCTTTGATCTTGCGTGACACGAGCACGGGGTTCAAGCACAACGTAAGTAGCATCCTCGCAAATCTCTCAAACAAGCCAATTAATCCCCTGGAGATGCGCGGACATGCGGATCTTCCAATAGGGATAATTTGTTCCATCGAAGAACGGTGGTTTGCCGGAACCACGCTCCATGTCGCCTTCGTGGATCACGGACCGATTAAGGTGGAATGATCCTTAACCGGCTCCGATACCAATTGAAGGACCAAAAACGGCGACCAGAGGGGGGGGGTGAATGGGAGCCTCAAATTTCTCTCGAAATATTTGGCCGCTGTCCCAATATCACCGTCAAGCACAAACGAGTTCACAAACTAAACATCCAAGAGACTTTGAAACATTCCTCGAAATAGAAGGAAGCTAATGCAAAAAGCGAAACACGATTCGGAGCACAAACGATCAAGCTGAGCGCAAAACAGAAAATCAGGGCTTGAACAATTTAACCTGAAAATTCCCTGAAAATTAATTCATCACGGAACAGAGAAGAGGTAGCATATCGGCCAGGACCTCTCGGGCCTGCACAGCTTAGTGCACACGGTGGTACGGCTGCCTCTGTTCTACCCAAGAGGGAATTAAATTCACAAACACTATTGCTTGATTGAGACGTTTCCAAAAAACAACATTAAAAATCACGAGAGCTGCTCCTGCTATTGGTGGTGTACAGGCACAGATGATTCCTGGGAGAGCATCGATTAGTGCTTGAAGCACTGGTACTGAGTACGGGCAACCAGAGAAGAGTGAGCTCCGAAAAACACGGGAGAACACCAGAAGCTGTGATGAGCGAGCGCCTAGTCTGCCAGCGCTGGACCTCGGCTCGACGAGCAGCCCACCAGGGGCGAGCACACAGCTATGCTTGTTTGCTCGGCGCCGGTCCTCCAGAGGGAGGAGAACGAAAATAAGGACAGAACAGAACCGACGGCACAGGATTCCACTCACGCGACAGCAGGGCGATGGAGAGCTACGACTCAGACCTGGGGGCGCACGGTGTGCGCAGCTGTAGGCAAGCCTGCACCGGTGGCCTCCAGCCCCTTCATCAGTTCACCCAATCCTGTGCGCAACGAGCACGACGAACAGAGAACGATGCCCTTCACGAACGCAAGAACAGGGAAAAGAGCGACCACAAAATCGATAGAATCCGACTCAAATCAAAAGGATTTGCTCCCAAACTTTGGTCAGACCAAATTCAAGTGACTAAGAACAAGATCCTAAGAAATCATCGCCTGAGATCAATCCAAACTCCGGGAAAATCAAATCGTGGCCAAGAACGAAAATAGGAACAAAATGAGAACGAAAATCACAGCTTCTAAATAAGAACCCCAGAGGGCAAGAGGAGGATTTGGGCCTCCATTCCCACTTCAAATCACCACAAACACAGAACGAATTTTTCAGATTTTTGGACCTCTCACATGAAGAGCTAACCCTAGGTGGAAGGAGAAAATGAGAGAATGGGGAGAGAGGTGAGGGAGATGGGGGCTCCCTCATCCTATTTAACAGGGCTATTACACAATCCCCGATTTGCCCCTGGATACAAATGAGCCAAACCATTTAGCCCAAGGGCGTAAAGGTCCAACCCAGTCTTCATCTTGATCTGACGGCCACCGCGCCTCCTCACCGGTAGCTTCGCCTCGACGCGACCTCCCCGATGCCGCCACGTGTCGTCCGTTCCTCCTCGGAACCTCCGCCCGGGTTTTGAGGCCCAAACCCGTAAACCCGCCTCCGATGGTTTTGAGGCCCAAACCATCAAACCATTCCGTGAGTAGCGTACTCCATACGCGTCCCCCGCTATTCGACGCGTGTCACCTCCACGGTCAACACGGTCACTCCCATGTCTTCTCTCGCTTGTCGATGTCCCAAGTGTCAGCCACCGCGGCTAGCCACCCGGCCTCTGGGTCCCTCGGTCCAAGCCTCACGTCCGTCCTTCACCCCTCCGGTCCATCGGCACGGCACACCCTCCTTGACCTTCACCTCGCCGTCGGCTACCGCCTCCGTGCTCCACACATGCACAACACAAGCCAAGAGACATGTCGCACACAAGGCTTTCGCCAAGGTAGGGTTAGCCACCACTCAACCTACTTCGTGGATCACATTGACAATCACTCATCACAAAACGAACACACAGGGGTACTTGTCAACCTTGTGTTCGCAATAATATAAGGCTGCTGATCGTCCCGGTGATACAGCAGAGTGCTGACCATTTCTGATGCGAAGTCACCAACTGTGCAGAATTGGCTATGTATTTGGTCAGATAGTATACGTATTTGGTACAATTTTTGTGTGTGTGTGTATGACTGGATAGTATACGTTTTTGGTATCTCTAGGTAGATGATTATTTTAGAGCTTTTTTAGGTGTGCAGAGGTTTTCTACAAATCCACCGCCATAGATGTGAAAAAATTTTGGCACCGAATACTTTGAACTGAACCAAGATCCTTTCAAATAATAATGATAAAGTAACCGCATACCATGACATTCATCAATTGCAAAGCAAGCCTGCTGAACGTCAACGTGCAGGCCCACCAAATTTTATTTTGACAAAAGCTGTACGTATTTTTTAAGTGGTACTAGACTAAGTAGGATTTTAATGGGGTTTTTATGATTGCAAGAAAGACGTGGTTTACACTAAATATTTTGACTAGAAAATAGTTCTTCGACACGGGCCTGCTGCCGCCGTCGACGACTATGCATGTCCTCGAGGCGCTGCTCTATTGGGCCATGGGCTCTTGCCTGCAGGATTGGGTAGGCCGACAACTGTGGGGACGCGCTTTGCTGTGATGTGTCGTCGTGGTCGTGCAGTCGTCGAGGACGTGGATGATGATGGAAACTGGGTGGAAGCCCTGCCCGGCCATTTTTCTGTGTCGCAGCCTGTGTCATCCATTTTTTTAGGCGTCGTTAGAATTTCCATTTTGTAGTCCACATGTGTTCATCGATCGTGGGTCGTTTGTCAATCCTTGCCTCTCCGTCCAAGGATTACTCACACTCCTCGTCGAGGTCATAGACATGGTGGAATCGGGTGTGGTCGCCGCCCCCTGTTTGGGATCGTAGTCGAGGATGTGCTTCTTGGCTTCCAAATCACAAGCCGCCAGCTCCGCACCGTACTCACCCTGAAGCTTCTTAAGCCTTTGCCACCACTCCTCCTTCTCATCCACCTCAACAACAACATAGTTATCATCCTCATCATCAGGCATCCAGAGCTCTTCTCCTTCACCGGCCGGATGCAGGAACCCGTCTCTTTCTAACACGAGGCCCCACTTGACGACGGCCTCATCCCCGCGCTTAGTAAGACAGACAGTGTCCTCCACAGTAGAAGCGAGGCCCGTGGAGACCTCCATGGCTGTTTGCACAGATTGAGCGCCGAGGTGACGGGAGTCGGGCCAATATGAGGTGGCTTGGCATGAAGCGTTTGCTGTGCCATGAAGAACATGAGACGCTGATTGGATGGGCCAGCTATCCTCTCCTTTTCTTTTTTTTTTATTTTCTTCTCGCAAAGCTAAGGGAAGCTATCCTCTCCTTTCCTCTTTTTTTTTCCCCTCTCCTCACAAAGGGAAGAGTCGTCCGTGGAAAGAAGAAGCAAACCAGCGTGTTATGGATACAAAAAAAAAATATGTCGCAAAAAAAAAAGATACAAAAAAAAACAATCATTTCCTCTTATTTTCTTATTCATTCATTATTTGCTTTTTAAATTATTATTTAAATATTATTCCATAATCTGTAAAAATAAATTTTCCGCAGCAACGCGCAGGGTATCATCTAGTTTTCTTATATATACCGCTGTACTCTAGCAGGGTGCAAGAGGAGTTTGGGATTTCAGTCAATTTCTGAAAGAAATTTGTGAAATTTTGGGTTTACAAATAGTGAACAGAAAATATTTTTAGTTAGAAATACATTTTTCATTGTAAATACTACACTATATATATGAGAATTTTTGTGATTGCGGCTGGCAATTAAAAAAACATGTAAAATAGGGTTGGGATACCTTATAGCATCTCCAACGGTAGGAGAAAACTCCAGCCCCCCTGAACTAGTTATTGGAGGAGATACAAAAACGTATTCTGGGGTTTTGAATGTTTTCTCTCTAGTAGAATGAGAAAATCCAATCCACAATGAGAAAAATAGTGGATTGGGGAAGGAAAGGTCTCTCCTTTATTTGAGGGGTGGAAGTTTTTTTTTCTCATTGAGGGTGTTGGTACAGGACCCACCAGATATTGTATCATGTCTATTACTACTCATGGGCCCGGATAGGGCCACAGTGGAGATTGAAGTGTATCTACAAGATGTCGTAATCTTCTATATCTCTCAACCAACCTAGACCGAGTAAAAGAAAAGCTAGACTATGTAATGGGACTAGGACTCCCAATTGTACTCAGTTAGGACTTAGACCTACACCCTTGCCTTCTCTCCACATATAAAGAGAGGCAGGGCGCACCCTGTAACACATCAACAATAATCAGCAATCCAACCCAAAGGCCAAGGCCGACTGGACGTAAAAGGCTATTACTCGATTACGAGGGCCCGAACCAGTATAAATTGCTTTGTCTCTTGCGTTCCCGTCAAGATCTGTGGTTCATCAGCCTCTGAACAGTCATCCCGGGTAACCCCATGATGAGTTGTCGGTCACCAAACACCGACAGCTAGCACAATCACGTTCGAGAGCTCAGCAACTTCGGCGACATGAACTTCCCAGCGGGTTCCATCTTCGTCTTCAGCTCCTAGGTCTGCGTGGCTGGCAGCGATGACATGCTCTAGAGCCACCTCGCGGACAATCCGGCGGCTCAAGACATGTCACAACAACTTGTCGAGAAGCTCCAACAACTTTTGATCTCCGATTCGACTCTGATTTCGGAGGTCCTTCTAGAACTCGTCTTCAATTCGGTCTCTCCAACCGTGATTGACTCGGATTCTAGCATCAAGATGGCGGAACAGAGTCCTTATCCTACAGGGCTCTGCAACGTCACATCCATCTTTCAAGATCTACTGCTTGGTGAAAGCCCAAGTTTGGTTTTGGTAATTAATGACACCAAGTTGCTAATGCCATGTGTTAAGTGTTTTGAGTTAGGCATAAGCAACACATGTGAGGAAGATGTATGTGGCAAGGAGTGGTGGCCACAAGATCACAAAGAGATGGTGCATGGACATAAAATGATAATCATGGTGGAAATGCACATAATATGATGGACATGATGATCAAGTGAAAGAGAAGGATCTAAGAGCGCAAGGCAAAGGTATAACCATAGGGTTTTCCTTTTGTCGGTCTAAGATGAGTAGAGAAGTGATTGACCGGGTTTAGGATACATAGCCGACTATCAAGAGGGGCAATCACGGTTAGCTCGGGAATCAAGTGCCACTAGATCATTGTCTTGAGCATATGCATTAGGATCTAGTAAAAGAGCTAACATAACGCCTTGGAAAATGTTTTGTGAAATGCTAACACACATACACATGGTGGTGTACACTTGGTGGTGTTAGCACATTTGCGAAGGCGGTAGAGTTTAAGCGGAAAAGAGGGGTTTGGGTTCCTCTCTCCCTCCCGCCGAGCTTGCGAGGCGGGATTCGATGCTTTTTGGGGAAGTGAAATGCCTATTTTCTACTGCGCCGGAAGTTGGAAAAGAAACAGAGGCGAACGGAGGTCACAGAGATGACCAGACGTAGTCTCTGTATGACCGGACGCGTCCGGTCAGTGTTCAGCGTCTGCGTGGTTTTCAGTGTGATGATCGAACGCGTGGCGCGTCCGGTCACTGTCGACCAGACGTGTCCGGTCATCCAGGGAGCTTACTGGACTCTAATCGGACGCGAGCACTGTGGCGTCCGGTCAGTTCTACAGTGCGTCCAGTCGTTGTTTCGTTATGCGCTACTCAGGCTTGACCAGCGCGTCCGGTCAGTTGTGGGACCAGCGCGTCCGGTCACACCCAGCGCGTCCGGTCTGTGCGACTAGCGCGTCCGGTCGGTGTTTCGGAATTTAGCCATTGCGCGACCGGCGCGTCCGGTCAGTATGACCAGCGCGTCCGGTCAGCGTGATTTCGGCTGTTTAAGTTCCTAACGGCTAGCTGTGTACCCCTTCGTTATAAATAGACGTTGGCCGGGGTTTGAGGGCAGCTCTTGCACATTTTGAGATATAGAGACATACTTTGAGCTAGAGAACAACCCCTCCACTTATCTCTTTGCATAGTTGCACATCTTGAGTGAGATTGAGTGAGATTCAAGTGCATTGCTTGAGAGTTGCATTCTAGAGGCACTTGATCTTCGAGTTGCTGCGAATTTCTTGTTACTCTTCCGTATTTCCCGACACGGTAGACGGCTTGGAGCAGCGAAGGTGATTGAGCTCGCAATTGGAGATTGTTGGAGCCCTCACCAAGTGTTGTAAGGGGTTCTTGATCCTTCCCCGTGGGAGTTCGCAAATTGGATGCTCTAGTGGAGCTCATGGCTTGGAGGATCCCCATCTTGTGTGCGGTTGTACGGCGCCCACCGAGGGCTCGACTCTTGATAGTCGATTAGCTCATGAACCAACAAGTGGGTGTATCGCCACAACGGGGACTAGCTTGCCGGGAAGCAAGTGAACCTCAGGATAAATTCTTGTGTCATTCTCTTCCCGAGGACTTCTCTTGTGTGATTGATTGATTGGTACTTCTCATCTCTACACGGCGGTATAATCACTCAAAGCTCTTCTCTTGTATTACTTCTTGTTTCTAGCTTGTAGTTGCTGTTGTGTTTAGTGAATAGCTTTGTTATAGACTTGTGTAGGTGGCTTGCTTATTTAGTTAGAGCTAGTGCATTTGCTTCGCCACCTTTCGTACTAACGTGTGGTTAAGTAATTCTTGTAGAAGTTTTAATTAGGCTATTCACCCCCCTCTAGCCTATTTGGACCTTACAGTTGGCGGATCAATGCAGCACCAGAGATCCCCCTGACTGGATCTCAACGGGGTCTGGTACTATCAATCACCCCACAGGGTTTCATTGTACACTGGCCAAGGCGCTGGCCAGACGATATCTACTCAGATTCCTCCCGGGTAGTTGCTATGGCAGAGATTCTACCCTTCCAAGACGGCGACGCTCTTCCTAAAGACCAACATAGCTCGACATAGATCATGCCAAGCTCTACTACAGCAGAGTCAGCCAACTACCGGGGTTCTTCACATACCCGATAAGTATTCGTGGCACTCGGGTGAGGCAGATCTCCTCTTCACGAGCCCACTCTACCTGATGATAATTCAGCAGACGAACGCCTCTCTAGCATATCTCTCGATGTATTGCCAGTCCCCAATGAGACGGACATTGAAAATTCTGCAAGGGAGAAGAAGAATAAACAAAGGGAAGGACGCCGTGTTAGGGCTACGGCTCGCCAAGAAGCCATGGCTAACTACCAACGCTGCAAGGAGGAGCATGATCGTCGCCGCTTGGAACGAGAAAGAGAAGATCAGTAGAGGCAAGAGGATGAAAGATGAGCACGTGACAACCGTGACCGGGATCGTCAAATTGCTAGCGTGTCTCGCAACCTCGAGGCAGAGTTCATGTTGGTTAGAGGCCACAAAGTGTATAATACTCATTACGCCAATATCTACACGTTGGCTAAGGATTATGAGTACATTGAGAACCCTACCCCTAAGAAAGAGCGGCTTCAAGGCGTGTGAAAGGTCCTTGTTTGGTTTTGGTAATTGAGTGACAACCTTAGGTGGACTAATTGTGTTTATGTGAGATACACAGGAAATTAGTCCACATGTAATGATGTCATGAAGGAGCTCATTGCATATGAGACATGACATGGAGTCATGTGGCCAAGGTGGCGAAGATCAAGATGAGGCTTGGCTCGACAGACCGGTTGCAAGTGTGAAGGGCAAGTCCGAGGCTTTGGAGTGAGGGACCGCGTGTGACGGTGAAGCTTGAGCATGACTTGGCGCCGATGGACCGATGCAACGGTGAAGAGCAAGTGAGGTCAAGATCGATGGACTAAGGTCACATGATGATATGAAGTGGATCATATCATTTGTGATATGGTTGGTGCATGTGTTGCATCAACGTCGGAGGAGATGGAGTGGAATGCGCAAGGCAAAGGTATAACCTAGGGCATTTCCACTTCACCGATCATAAGTGTGTAGAGAAGTTGATGACCGGGTTTTAGGATAGATGGCCGTACTATTAAGAGGGGCAAACTTGTTTGCATATCGGTCATCTAGTGTCACTTGAGCGATCTAACTGTGCATACGTGTTAGGATCGAGTGGCGAGGCAAGTTGAGTGCCTAATTCCTTCGAAGAAAATGATTATGAAAATGCTAACACACGTGCACAAGGTGGTGATCACTTGTTGGTGTTGGCACATTTATGAAGGCGATGAAGTTTGAGCGGTAGAGGGGGTTTGGGTCCTTCTCTCCCTCCCGCTGAGCTTGCGAGCGCGGGATTCAGGCGTTTTCGAGGAGTTGAAATGCCTATTTTCCACTACGCCATAAGTCGGAAAAGAAACGGAGGCGAACGGAGGTCACAGAGGTGACCGGACGCTGCACCGGACGTGGTCATGGTATGACTGGACACATCCGGTCAGTACAACGCAGCAGTCAGGCGCGTGGGTGTTAGGGTTTGCAACCGGCGCGTCCGGTCACTCGCAGGACCGGCGCGTTCGGTCAGTCGCCTAGAGGGAACTGCAGTTCACAAGGACGATCGGACGCGTGGCGTGTCCGGTCACACACGATCGGACGCGTCCGGTCGTTGAGGGAGCTTACTGGACTCAAACCGGACGCTGGCACTGTCGCGTCCGGTCGTTGTCTAGGGCGCGTCCGGTCGTTGCTTCGCGGGCGCGTGGGTCAGTGTGATCGACACGTCCGGTTGTTTGAGCGGCGCGTCCGGTCGGTTGAGGGGCGCGTCCGGTCGTTGCCTGGGGCGCGTCCGGTCGTTGGTTTGACCGTTGGGGGTCAGTGACCGTTGGAGGATCGGACGTGATTGAGCGCGTCCGGTCAGTTCGACCAGTGTGTCCGATCAGTTCTGACCGACGCGTCCGGTCAGTTTCGACCGGCGCGTCCGGTCGTCCCGTTTTCTGCCCAGTAAAGGGGTAACGGCTCTATTTGACCGTGGGGTTATAAATAGATGCCTTGGCCAGCCTTGGCCGGTAGCTGAGCACACTTTAGCCTTAGTGGCTTATATTGTGGTGCTTGGGAGCCCTCTAACTCACTCATGCTTGATAGTGTTCATCGGATCGAGTGAGAGAGCGATTCTAGTGCGATTGCATTGTGAGATTGCATCGAGTGGCACTAGGTGATCGTGTTGCAAGCCGGTGGTGCTTGTTACTCTTGGAGGTTGCTACCTCCTAGATGGCTTGGTGGCTTATGGCTCTGTCGAAGCTCGCAAGAAGATTGTGCGAGGCTCCGGAGGAGGATTTGTGAGGGGGATTGTGCTCACCCCGCGGGGATCGCGAAGAGCAACTCTAGTTGAGCGTGTCATTGAGCTACCTCACTTGAGAGTGGTGTCTTGCGGTGCCTTGCGGGGCATGCCTTGAGGGGCAAGTGACTTGAGGGTCACACGGAGGAACCATCTAAGTGTTGGTCGACACAACGGGGACGTAGCTTGATGGCAACCAAGTGAATCTCGGGAGAAAATCACCGTGTCAACTTTGTCTACTCTTCTCGGTGGTTTGCCTTCATGCAACACAAGCTTGTATTTACTTTCATATATACTTGTGCTTGTGTAGTTGCTCTCTTAACTAGTTTGCTTGTGTAGCTTGCTAGTTGTCTTCTTGCTTGTGTAGCTAGAAGCTTCCCCTTGCGTGACTAATTCGGTTTGTGTAACCTTGTTAGTCATATTGCTTAGTTTGTGTAGCTAAGTAGTTTGCGCTCTCTAATTTGGCTTGTGTAGCCTTGTTTTTGAGCCTTGTTAGTGAGCTTAGGCTTTGTGCTCTTTGCTTACTAGAATTATGTAGGAGCTCCCTCTTGCTTGCAAAGTACTAGTGCATAGGTTTATGTGACCTTGCTCTAGAATTAAATAGGAGAGCTCTTGCTAAGGAAAGCACCTTAGTTGCTTAATTAGGATCTTTGTGAGGTGCTTGTGAACTTAGTTAGAGGGGTGTAGTCTTGGCTAGACCGATAAGTTTAATTCCGCATTTGTTTTGGTTAGCCAACGCGTTTAAGTTTTAGAAAGGACTATTCACCCCCCTCTAGTCCGCCATCTTGACCCTACAGCATGCTGCAATTAGTAGCACTCCAATTGCAAGGAAAGCAGCCGACAGTAAGCCAACACCAATATCAGGGAGGAAGCCAGGGGCATAGCCAGTGTGTATCAGCTCACGACAAGCTCGGCCCCCCTTATGTTGTGCCTGGTGGAAATCATGGTAATCGTGATGACAGGGGCATACAACGGGGTAACGATCCTCGCGGAAGGCCACTAGTTCACCCGACCACTTGACACCAGCCACACGCATGATGACAGAGAAGAAGGCGGAGCAGAGTCCGAGTACAGGGATGCTGGTGTTCCGGATAGATTCCCCTGTTTCTCTAGTAGGCTAAATGTTGTCCATCTGCCATACAAGTTCAAGCCCACAAATCACACCAAATATGATGGCAAGACTGATCCCAATCAATGGCTACACATCTATTCTCAATCAGTTGAGTTAGCCAGAGGCGATGATGATGTTAAAGCGTTGTTTTTCCCCATGGCGCTTGAGCAAGTCCCACTCTGCTGGTTTGACAAGCTTATAGCCGGGTCGATTAGGAATTGGGATTATCTCTAGAGGGCTTTCTGTGCTAACTTCGCTGGAATACTCGTCAACCCTCCTACCCGGACTGAGCGCAAAGGTTGTATCCAGAAGAAGAATGAGAGCTTTCGTGACTACTATCGCTGCTTTGGGGAATTACGTGCGCAAGTCAATGAAATCACAGATCATGAAGTCATAGATGATTTTGCCATGGGAATTAGGGACAAGAGCTAGTTCCAAGATTTCTGCAGGGATAATCCCCAAACTCATCAAGAATTCACGGCTACAATCTAGAAGATGATCGCAGTAGAAGAACGAACCAAAGCCAGATTTAGTGATAGGCGAGGCAACCAGAGCAACCTTGATGATTATGGAGGCAATCAGAGCAACCAGAATAGGAAGCGCAGACCCGATAACATGGTCGCCTCTGCTGACAAGGGAAAGAAGAACAAGCCAAGAAAATTCCAAGATCTTGAAAATCTACCTTGCCCGTGGCACCTAAATTCGAATCACACGACAGCTGATTGTCGAAACTTCAAGAATTATACTCAGAAGAACGATAATAGCAAGGGCAAGGACAAGGAGCATAATACTCGGAAAGATCAATATGATCAGGGTGATACAGGGTTTCAGCAACCAAAAGGAACAGTCAACGTAATCTTCGCTGGTGTGCCGAGTGCTAAGAGCAAGCATCAGGAGAAGTTAGCTCTCTGTACTATTTCTGTAGTTGAACCTGCTACCCCTAAGTATCTCAACTGGTCTCAATACCGCATCACTTTTACTCGGGAAGATCAGTGGACTAGCGTAGACAATGCTGGGCATTACCCGCTAGTACCGGATCCAACCATTGCTGGTATGACTATGACCAAGGTGCTAATTGATGGCGGTGCAGGACTTAATATTATCTTTGCCGATACTTTGAGGAAGATTGAACTCGACTTTATCGGTATGATGACTCCTACATATGTACCTTTCTACGGGATAGTACCCGGCAAAGCATCCATGCCTTTGGAGCAAATTACCCTCCCCCCGTCACCTTTGGCACTCAGGAGAACTACCGCACTGAATTCATCAAGTTTGAAGTAGCGGACTTCGAATCTTCGTACCATGCCATCTTTGGGAGACTAGCTCTGACTAAGTTTATGGTAGTTCCACACTATCCGTACCTCTTACTCAAGATGCCAGGTCCCAATGGTGTGCTCTCTATACGTGGTGATTTGCGCTGCTCATTCGCAGGGCCGTCCCTACATTTTCAAGGGCCCTACGGCGAACTTATCATCATAGGCCCTTAAGAGTATATATTTTCTAGTATATAGATATATATACGTTTCAAATTTTACTTACAAAGCCCGAAACAGGTCAAACAACATGATCTCACTCTAACATGTTTAATAATGATCGATGAATTGAAGCTTCTTGCTCATCATCAATTGAATTTTCGGGTTGAGAGGAAGGCTGTAAAGTTTAAGGATCTATAGCATCATCATTGACAACATCGGCTTCATTTTAATTTTCACTAACTTGCTGCTGCTCCTGCTCTTGAACAACATTATCATTGGACGCAACACTACTTGAAGCTAAACGCCTTTTTGTGATTAAATAAACCGATCTACATTCCTCCGTTTAACATTGCACAATTTGAAGACCTAAAAATATATCTACATGAGTTACTAATATTTATCTAATATATATTCAATGACCTAAATCAAACAAGAAGATTAGAAGATGTACGTACGGACGTACCTAAGTGCCGAGCAAGTGAGGAATTGAAGATCAGCAGATTCTGGCTTCTCACAGGGACGGGAGAGGACAGCCGTACCGGACTTGGGAGGACCGATCAGTGACTGGGCTAGGGCAATCAGCGATGGCGAGATTAGCAAGGGCGAGCAGCACTGCACGGCCGCAGCGGGGACGCAGAATCGCGGGAGACGAAAACCCTTGACGATTCCTCTTCCTGTGTACATACGTATGTTTGGGCCCCTATATGGACTGGGCCCTAGGGCGTCGCACCTCTCGCCCCTCCCCTAGGGTCGGCCCTGCTCATTCGATTGCGACGCACAAGCAATCAAGATCGCAGCTAAATCATAGGTAAACCTGGAGAGGCTTGAGATAGCAATCCTTGCCGCCCAGGATCCTTTAGATTTGGAGTTGCCGGCTAAAAAGCCAGCCATCTTGGTTCCACCAAAAGAAGCTGATGCCATGAAGGTTGATTTGGGTACTGGTGATCCCTCTATGACGGCGACCATCAATACTCAGCTCTCTCCAACATAGGAACTTGCGCTCACCAATTTTCTCCGGGACAACAAAGATATCTTCGCTTGGAAGCTGACCGACATGACAGGTGTCCCAAGAAAGTTGGCTGAGCACAGAATCGACATCAATAAGGGTTCTAAACCCGTCAAGCAACATCTCCGACGCTTTTCCCCTGATAAGAAGGAAGCTATTGTTGGCATTTCTTAGCGTCACCACCTAGGGCAGGCATGAATGTCCACCCTTGGCAGCGGCGCCAGAAATGGCAGGTAGAACTAGCATCCCATAACACCACCGCTAGCATCCGGAAGACCCTAATGACAGCACTATGGAACGTTAGCCCTCGATAGGTCTTTACGATTACAGACGGAATCCGCAAGCGCACAGATCTATCGTTGTAGCATTTCACCCAGAAGTATTCAGGGTATCGTTATTTATATTTTTCCAAAGGAAGGCAGGGACAACAAATGGTCTGACATGTATATGAGCAAAGCAGTCATGTATGAATAATATCCAAATGATCATGAAGGGGTAAACAATGGCAGTTCAAGATAGTGGACACACACACATATACTAGTCAAGAGATTTATACACTCAAGAATAAAGAATAAAAGAATGTCCTAATGAGTAGTAGAGGGTTCTATATAGTTCGAGTTCTATGAGCTAAGTTATCATACATGTTCACAAGGTAGTGCTAGGTATGTGTGAGTTGGATCGGGAGGCCACCGAGTACTGGTCTACCAGCAACCTCATGTGACAATTTACGTACTCCTACACCATGGCCGAACGTGAAGGAATTCAAGGGACGGACAAGGCTGTCACCACTGAAGGGTCGAGATGGCGGACTAGAGGGGGGGTGAATAGTCCTTTCTAAAATTAATCGTGTCGGCAAACCGAAACAAATGCGGAATTAAAACTATCGGTCTAGCCAAGACTACACCCCTCTATCTAAGTTCACAAGCACCTCACAAAGATCCTAAATATGTAACTAAGGTGCTTTCCTTAGCAAGAGCTCTCCTAAACAATTCTAGAGCAAGGTCACACAAACCTATGCACTAGTACTTTAGCAAAGCCGGGGAGCTCCTACACAATTCTAGTAAGCAAAAGCACGAAGCCACCTATGATCACTAGCAATGCTCAATAGCAAGGCAACTAATGACAAACTAGAGAGCGCAAATTACTTAGCTACACAAACTAAGCAATATGACTAACAAGGTTACACAAACCAAATTAGCCACGCAACGGGAGCTACTTCTATGCTACACAAGCAAGAAGGTAACTAGCTAACTACACAAGCAAACTAGTTACAAGAGCAACTACACAAGCACAAGTATATGAATGTAAATACAAGCTTGTGAATCGAAAGCAAACCACCGAGAAGATGTACACAATGTTGACACGGCGGTTTTTCACCAAGGTTCACTTGGTTGCCACCAAGCTAGTCCCCGTTGTGGCGATACACCCACTTGATGGATCACGAGCTAATTGACTATCAAGAGTCAAACCCTCAGCGGGTGCCACACATCCACTCTCAAGATAGGGATCCTCCAAGCCACGAGCTTTACTAGAGTTGCTCTTCGCGATCCCCGCGGGGTGAGCACAATCCCCCTCACAAATCCTCCTCCGGAGCCACGCACAATCTCCACGCGTGCTTCAACGGAGTCGCAAGCCACCAAGCCATCTAGGAGGTGGCAACCTCCAAGAGTAAC
This sequence comes from Saccharum hybrid cultivar R570, assembly GCA_038087645.1. NCBI lineage: Eukaryota > Viridiplantae > Streptophyta > Magnoliopsida > Poales > Poaceae > Saccharum > Saccharum hybrid cultivar. The sequence continues at coordinate 141,882 of JAQSUU010000469.1, forward strand.
AAGCACCACCGGCTTGCAACACGATCACCTAGTGCCACTCGATGCAATCCTCTCGATGCAACGCACTAGAATCGCTCTCTCACTCGATCCGATGAACACTATCAAGCATGAGTGAGTTAGAGGGCTTCCAAGCACTACCACATAAGCCACCAAGGCTAAAGTGTGCTCAGCTGCCGGCCACGGTCGGCCAAGGCATCTATTTATAACCCCACGGTCAAATAGAGCCGTTACCCCTTCACTGGGCAGAATTCGGGACGACCGGACGCGCCGGTCATAACTGACCGGACGCGCTCAGCCGCGTCCGATCCTCCAACGGTCACTGTGCCAACGGTCAAACCCTATGACCGGACACGCTTCTCATAACGACCGGACGCGCTCAGCCGTGTCCGATCCTCCAACGGTCACTGCGCCAACGGTCAAACCCTATGACCGGACGCGCTTCTCATAACGACCGGACGCGCTGATCGCACTGACCCACGCGCCCGCGACGCAACGACCGGACGCGCTCCTTGCGATGACCGGACGCGACAGTGCCCGCGTCCGGTTAGAGTCCAGTAAGCTCCTTCAACGATCGGACGCGTCCGATCAAGTGTGACCGGACGCGCCTCGCGTCCGATCGTACTTAGTTTCCTCTGGACACCTGACCGGACGCACCGGTCCCGCGAGTGACCGGACGCGCCGGTTGCAAACCCTAGCACTCGCGCCTGCGCTGTACTGACCGAACGCGTCCGGTCATACCATGACCGCATCCGGTGCAGCGTCCGGTCACCTCTGTGACCTCCGTTCGCCTCCATTTCTTTTCCGACTTCCGGCGTAGTGGAAAATAGGCATTTCAACTTCTCAAAAACGCCTGAATCCCGCGCTCGCAAAGCTCGGCGGGAGGGAGAGAGGAACCCAAATCCTCTCTACCGCTTAAACTTCATCGTCTTCGTAAATGTGCCAACACCAACAAGTGACCACCACCTTGTGCACGTGTGTTAGCATTTTCATAATCATTTTACTGAAGGAGTTAACCACTCAACTTGCCACGCCACTCGATCCTAGCAACAATGCATAGTTAGATCACACGAGTGGCACTAGATGACCGATATACAAACAAGTTTGCCCCTCTTGATAGTACGGCCATCTATCCTAAACCCGGTCATAAACTTCTCTACACACCTATGACCGGTGAAATGGAAATGCCCTAGGTTATACCTTTGCCTTGCGCATTCCACTCCATCTCCTCCGATGTTGATGCAACACATGCACCAACCAATCACCAAATGATATGATCCACTTCATATCATCACATGACCGTATTGGTTCATTGATCTTGACCTCACTTGCTCTTCACCGTTGCGTCGGTCCATTGGCGCCAAGTCTTGCTCAAGCTTCACCGCCTCGCGGTCCATCGCTCCAAAGCCTCCGACTTGCCCTTCACACTTGCAACCGGTCCATCAAGCCAAGCCTCATCTTGATCTTTGCCACCTTGGTCACATGACTCCATGTCATGTCTCATATGTAATGAGCTCCTTCATGACACAATCATCTGTGGACTAATTCTCTATGTATCTCACATAAACACAATTAGTCCACCTAAGGTTGTCACTCAATTACCAAAACCAAACAAGGACCTTTCAACCACCTGTCGCCTACCCCTCGACCATGGGACATGAAATGCATCCACCCGCCACTATATACCCGGGCACCACGCCCGCATAAATAATGACCACTCAAGTCCCCTCGGGTCCCCGACCCTATGGATCGATAGGTAAGAGACTTAGGCATACGTGAAAACATGATGAACCACCCCCTCAACACACAAATAGCTCTACTCATGAACATGATATGAGAGTGTAGCACCTAAGTCAACTTAGCATATACATGATATGTAAACTATGGACTAGTCTGCATACCACATATAAACTAGGTAGACTATACATAGTCAAGTATGAAATGTACATAACACATGGACTATAGACTAGCACATATATCATGAACATGTCACAAAGACTATACTCTAGTTCATAGCATCTACTATATGAATATAAGAACAAGACTAAATGGTAGAACATGATGAAAGTAAGAATGAAAGAATTCATCTTTATTCTCACCAAATCCCACCAAGGAGCCAAGCTCTCTTTGTAGCTTCTCTACTTCTCTTCTACTTTCCTATTCTAACCTAAGCTAAGTGAGAAGAGAGGTGGAGGGAGTGAGGAGCTCCTTGAGTAGTGAGTGGAGTGTAGTTTGGTGTGTGTTGTGTGAGGAGAGCCTCCCCCTTCTTATATAGGGGTGAGAGGGGAGCATCTCGGGCGCATATTCTAAGAGCACACTCTGCACCGCCAGCCACTGCATTGATTGCAGTCGGTGGGAGCGAGCCGAGCTCGAGGGACGCCAAGGGGGCACGGTCGCACCTAGGGCGCGCACGCGCCTGGGGTGGCCCCCCTCTAGCCCATCTTCGTCGGGTTGCCTCTCCTTTGGTCCCAGGGGAGCATTGCCTCGAGGTGGCCTCTCAATAATCACATAACACCATGAGCATCACTCCATGTAGACAACAAGCCATATTCCGATCCATTGAATCAACATGAGCATCAACAAACCATAAGTGTAGGAACATAATCTATACCTACCTAATATTTAAAAGGGAAAATTTCTATGATTTTTTTTGTTTCCGCCCCTTTTTCTGTCTGTCGTTTCTGCCTTTCTGTCTGTCGTTTCTGTACAATGTGATGACCATATCGGTGGTCAAAAAGTCTACCTCCGTATATGTATACGGACTCACCTCACCTATGTATGGAATAGTAATCAAAACAGACTCACCTCACCTACGTATGCAACAAAAATCAAGTGTGAATAGCAGATTTCTTGTCCAATTAGGACTGCACTTCTTGCACTTCTTGTCCAATTAGGACTGCACTTCTTGCCAGGATCTGCATGCAACTTTAAATATACAACATCCTGCATGCAACTTCCCTATAGAGAATAATTTGGACAGAAAGACAAATGCCAAAAATTCAGCCAAATTTTTCGCCTGGCCTCTTTGAAAGCCCAAGTTTGGTTTTGGTAATTAATGACACCAAGTTGCTAATGCCATGTTTAAGTGTTTTAAGTTAGGCATAAGCAACATATGTGATGAAGGTGTACATGGCAAGGAGTGGTGGCCACAAGATCACAAAGAGAAGGTGCATGGACATGAAATGATGATCATGATGGAGATGCACATAATACGATGAACAAGTGGAAGAGAAGGATCTAAGAGCGCAAGACAAACGTATAATCGTAGGGGTTTTTCTTTTGCCGGTCTAAGATGAGTAGAGAAGTGATTGATCGGGTTTAGGATACATAGCCGACTATCAAGAGGGGCAATCACGGTTAGCTTAGGAATCAAGTGCCACTAGATCATTGTCTTGAGCATATGCATTAGGATCTAGTAAAGAGCTAACATAACACCTTGAAAATGATTGTAAAATGCTAACACACATGCACATGGTGGTATAAACTTGGTGGTGTTAGCACATTTGCGAAGGCGGTAGAGTTTAAGCGGTAGAGAGGGGTTTGTGTTCCTCTCTCCCTCCCGCCGAGCTTGCGAGGTGGGATTCAGCGCTTTTGGGGAAGTGAAATGCCTATTTTCTATTGCGCCGGAAGTCGGAAAAGAAACGGAGGCGAACGGAAGTCACAGAGGTGACCGGATGCTGGACTGGACGTGGTCTCTGTATGACCGGACGTGTCTGGTCAGCGTTCAGCTTATACGCGTGTTTCAGCTTGATGATCGGACGCGCAGCGCATCCGGTCGTTCAGGGAGCTTACTGGACTCTAATCGGACGCTGACACTGTGGTGTCCGGTCAGTTCTACAGCGCGTCCGGTCACTATTTCGTTGTGCGCTACTTAGGCTTGACCAGCGCGTCCGGTCAGTTGCGGGACCAGCGCGTCCGGTCTGCGCGACCAGCGCGTCCGGTCAGTGCTTCGCAACTTAGCCGTTGCGCGATCGACGCGTCCGGTCAGTTTGACCAGCGCGTCCGGTCTGCGTGACCAGCGCGTCCGGTCAGTTTGACCAGCGCGTCCGGTCAGCGCGATTTTGGCTGTTTAAGTTCCTAACGGCTAGCTGTGTACCCCTTCGCTATAAATAGAAGTTGACCGGGGTTTGAGGGCAACTCTTGCATATTTTGAGACCTAGAGACATACTTTGAGCTAGAGAACAACCCCTCCACTCATCTCTTTGCTTAGTTGCACATCTTGAGTGAGATTGAGTGAGATTCAAGTGCATTGCTTGAGAGTTGCATTCTAGAGGCACTTGATCTTCGAGTTGCTGTGGATTTCTTGTTACTCTTCCGTGTTTTCCGACACAGTAGACGGCTTGGAGCAGCGGAGATGATTGAGCTCGCAATTGGAGATTGTTGGAGCCCTCACCAAGTGTTGTAAGGGGTTCTTGATCCTTCCCCGTGGGAGTTTACGAATTGGATACTGTAGTGGAGCTCGTGGCTTGGAGGATCCCCATCTTGTGTGCGGTTGTGCGGCGCCCGCCGAGGGCTCGACTCTTGATAGTCGATTAGCTCATGAACCGATAAGTGGGTGTATTGCCACAACAGGGAGTAGCTTGCCGGGAAGCAAGTGAACCTCGGGATAAATTCTTGTGTCATTCTCTTCCTGATGATTTCTCTTGTATGATTGATTGATTGGTATTTTTCATCTCTACACGGCGGTATAATCACTCGAAGCTCTCTTCTCTCGTTTTACTTCTTGTTTTTAGCTTGTAGTTGTTGTTGTGTTTAGTGAATAGCCTTGTACTAGACTTGTGTAGGTGACTTGCTTAATTAGTTAGAGCTAGTGGTTTTGCTTCGCCACCTTTCATACTAACTTATGGTTAAGTAATTCTTGTAGAAGTTTTAAACAGGCTATTCACCCTCTGTCATATTTGGACCTTACACTCTTCCCACTCCGTAGCAATCTTCACTCCGAAAGCAACTCAATTTCCTCCGGTCCCCCCAAATCTATAATGAAGTTTTTCAAAAGCTGCAAGGAAGGCAAGGAAACAAACCGAGACAGGATCAAAATCAGCAAATCGATCTAAATCCAAACCCAAATTTGTCTTTCCAAATACATCGAACCGAAAAATATCCATGGCGAACCGACCTTGTGCAATGTTGTTTGACGGCAAGGGGATAAGCACGACGCTACGCCACCGCTGGACTCCGGAGATATTTCCATCGACACCGCCATGGCTGCCGACGGTGAGCACCACGTTGAGTTCGGGCACCAGTTCCTCCGCTTCCTCCTACCCGAGCTCGTCCTCTCCTTTCCTCCTATTCCCCTCTGCTCGCTGCTCGGAGCCGCTGCCACCAAGGCCTGCAAGGCAGCACCGCGCCCCTGCCTTCACCGCGCCAGAGCCGCGCCCGTTGAGCCGCCCTCACCTTGCTCCGCCGCGTCGCACCGGAGCCGCCTGCTTCCTGCTCTGCCTCGCCGTTCTTCACTCACTGCTGCGCACGTACTATAGGGAAACGACATACGCCGTGCCGGCCTGGGCCTCCGCTAGCTTGCGCTCGAGGCCGCCGCCGACGCACCGTCCTACTCCCTCCTTCTCTCCATTGCTCTCTGCTCTTACCCCCCTCCCGCCATCTCCCTTCTCTCCTTCTCCTCTACCTGCTGAAGACGGGCGCAGAAGCCACGTGCAGTGCCGCTGCCGCCGCTGAACATCGCCGCCGCCCAGTGCCTTGCTCTGGCCGCTCGCGCCCTCCATCCTCTCCCTCCCTCTCAGCGTGAATGGGAAAAGGATGAGGACGATGACATCCAGAGCGGAGTACTTGGCCATGTCGCCTTGGCCAATTGGAGCAGGCCACGCCTGGCCGCGGACCCCGCCCGTCATAGGCTCCACTCCCTCTTCTCCTTTTTCTATGGACACTGTCCACATGAAATAAAGAGAGGGAGGAGAAGTTTACAGATCGGTGTATAATCCCACACGCACAGACCAGCAGGCAGCGCCCACAGCTTGGGTCCACACGTCGGCCAGCAGGGATAAAATTCTACATGTACACGGGAAACGTACACAGTAGAGTAAAAGGTAAGCCTATTAGTTACAAAAAATTCCTAGAAAATTTCTAAATTAACTAGAATCACCCTAGATCATACCTATATATAAGTGTCACCCATTTTCATTAGTAAAAATTGTATAAGTAATTACCATGCCTATTTCCATTCGCGTTTAGCCCGATAAACTTAGATAATTTATATCTCGCCCATTTCAATTCTGAATTACGTAATTCTTTCACCATAAATCTTCTAAAATAAAACCCTACATAATAATACCATTTCTCCTAATTATTGGTGCTCGTTTGAATTCTAGATATGAATGCTTTTTTTTCTTATTTAAATATTAGATCGTAGTTGCATCCATTAGTTAAATATCGCGTAGCCACATGCGACCATGTACAAATATATGCTAGACTCCGTATATAAATACACATGGATAATATAACATGGAAAGTAGTGATATATTGGCACCCATGCCAATATATACGCGATAGGAATATATATACCCGTATATAGTTATATCTACACGCCTCACGTAGATGTCCCGAGCTACGACAAGGTCACAAAACGGTCAAGGTACCGAAGGTCCCTCAACACTTGTGCTCGTCGGGATGACTGCGGGGACTGAGGTCATGCCGGTGGTTGGGTTGGGCTATGAAGGCCCTCTGAGGCAAGGGTACGACTCCCCGAGTGAAAGATATTATGAAAGAAAGCAAAAAAAAAGCGGTCGAGGGTCCTTCAGACCTATACTTGGCGAGGCATAGGCCCCGTGTCAAGGGTGGTTCCCCAACAAACATTAAGTCATATTATATTATAGATGCCCTTCATTTAAAAAATTATATATAGATTTGAAATTTTATTGAAAATGATATGTATCATTTCTGTCATTATTTCCCATTAAGATATGATAGGTCGCACGGGCAAATTTGCTAGTATATATTCAAATAGAGAGCATAAAGCATGTGATAAATTCCAACTTGATTGAGATATAATATTATTTTTGATTATGTTCTAAATTTTTTTAAGGTGGAAGTTAAAGCTGGTAGCAAACCACCGCTACGTTTACTTGCCTCCAGTGAAGTGACGATCGTTCTATGTGCAATCCGTAGCACTACCAGCTGCTTATGTAGTATAATGTCAGAGGTAGAACTCAATTCAACAATTATACATGGTAGGTAAAGGACTTCTATGCCCCAACCCGACATACAAGCAAAACAATGATCAAAGCACCAAGTCAAATGCAGCAGCGCTGCTTCACCTTTTTATATCAATCAATATATTAAGGCTATGATAGCAAACAAATACACTTTTGGAATCTACACAACAAAGCCTACAACTTTTATGAAGAGATTATATTTTTATCACACATTTAAGATGGCTTAAACTGTCGTTGAAAATAGACTTTAGAAATTGTCTAAGAATTGAGGTTCATATCTTTATGTCCAAAAACTATGAACATTCACCAGATAGCAATCCATTTCATAATCTACAACTTTCATAAAGGAGCTACATTTTTAGCTTGCCATTATAAGACGACCTAATCCACAGTTAAAAACAGAGTTCAGAATCTACTCGAGAATTGAGACAACAAGCTTTATAATTTCATACCTACAAATCAAGTCCAAAATTTATGAAATTTAATGATGGAGCAGATAATTTGATAACCAACAACTTTAGTAATATGCACTTTCACAGAAAGAGCCAACTAAATGTCCCTAAGGATGGCCCAATCTTAATTGAAAATCTTACTAAGGAATACATTGAGCTTTGAAAAACTATTGTATACCCCTGACTGCAAACCGAGTCTCCTCATTAAACCACATCATCAATCAAGTAGCTATTATATGCCTTGAATGACATGTGTCCTGGAAATTAATCACACGACTGATTTGTTGATCATATTTGTGCATGTAATTATTGGATTTGTTAACCGTATGATTTGTTTAAGATGCCTTGTGTGGCTCATCTAGGATACAGGTCCATGTGAGAGATTTGGACCCCGAGTCCACACAATTTTATTCCAAGAAAAATATGGCTACTATTAGAGTGTGACAAATTTCATAACTTGATTGAGATATAATATTATTTTGGATTACGTTCTGAATTTTTTTAAGGTGGAAGTTAGATCTTGTAGCAAACCACCGCCACATTTACTTGCCTCCAGTGAAGTGATGATCGTTCTATGTGCGATCCGTAACACTACCACCTGATTATGTAGTATAATGTCAAAGGTAGAACTTATTTCAACAATATAAACAGTAGATAAAGCACTCCTATGCCTGAACCCAACATTAAAGCAAAACAATGATCAAAGCTCCAAGTCAAATGCAGCAGTGTTGCTTCACCTTTTTGTATTAATCAATCTATTAAGGCTATGATAGCAAACAAATATACTTTTGTAATCTACACAACAAGGCCTACAACTTTTATGAAGAGATTATATTTTTTATCACGTCTTCAAGATGGCCTAAACTGTCATTGAAAACATACTTTAGAAATTGTCTAAGAATTGAGCTCCATATCCTTATGTCCAAAAACTACGAACATTCACCGGATAGCAATCCATTTCATAATCTACAACTTTCGTAAAGGAGCTACACTTTTAGCTTCTCATTATAAGACGGCCTAATCCACAGTTAAAAACAGAGTTCAGAATCTACTCGAGAATTGAGACAACAAGCTTTATATTTTCATACCTCCAAATCAAGTCCAAAATTTACGAAATTTAATGATGGAGCAGATAATTTGATAACCTACAACTTTAGTAATATGCACTTTCACAGAAAGAGCCAACTAAATGTCCCTAAGTATGACCCAATCTTAATTGAAAATTTTACTGAGGAAACAATACATTGAGTATTTAAAAAACTATTGTATATATATCCCTGACTGCAAACCGAGTCTCCTCATTAAACCACATCATCCATGAATGACATGTGTCTTGGAAATTAATCACACGACTGATTTGTTGATCATATTTGTGCATGTAATTGTTGCATTTGTTAACTATATGATTTGTTTAAGATGTCGTGTGTCGCTATCGAGGATAGAGATCCATGTGAGAGATTTGGACCCTGGGTTCACACAATTTTATTCCAAGAAAAATAGAGTGTGTCCTAATAATTACTACCTCTGTTTCAAATTATAGTTCGTTTCACTTTTTTTACCCCAAGTTTGACCACTCGTCTTATTCAAAAAATCTATGCAAATATATTTAAATTTGAGTCATTCTTGAAGAACTTTTATTAATAAAGCAAGCCATAACGAAAAAATTGATGTTTTGCACAAATTTTTAAATAAGACGAGTGGTCAAACTTAGGGTTCAAAAAGTCAAACGAACTATAATTTAGAACAGATTTAGTAACAAATAAAGCACTTAAGTAAAATTAGGGAAAAGCTGTAAATCAAAACCCAAAAGTCCGGCCATATGGGATCTGATTTGGAGTTTTGAGTATATGTAGGGCCCAGGTTTGAGACGACCCCCAAATTTCCGAGCTATTTGGTGAGAGACCATTATGGGAAGTGGGCTTCGGCAATATGCCATTCCGCAAAGGGGCTTCGGCAACATGCCATTATGAAGCGCGACACAACCGTTGAAATGCCATCAGAGCGACTTTGGAGTGTTTTATTCCCCTTCTACCCCTGCCTTATCCTTTTTATTTTCCTTTCTTCGCTTAGAAGGCCGACAGAACGGGGAAAAGAAACGGATCGACCGTCGGGCTTCCAGCTCCACGCGTGCTGCTCGCTGCCGCCCGCCGCCAGGCCGCCAGGCTCGCCACTCCAGGCCGAGCGCCCCCCGGCGAGCACCCTAGGCCGAGCACCCCCCGGCGGCTCCCTCCTCTGCATGGCCGGCGCTAGCTCTTGGCCGCCCGGCTTCAGTGCGTCCTCATCGGCCTCCCCCACGATAGCCATGGACAACATGACGGCGACGCCCTCAACGCCCTCAAGGTCGGCCATGGACAGCAAGTACTTCATTCCGCGAAGCCGAAGGATTTCGAGCAAAGAGCTCCCTCTTGTCCATTGTGAGCACCGTAAGTGCCGGTTTCTCAAGGTCATGACATCGAAGACGCCGAAGAACTACGATCGGTAGTTCTACATTTGTCCAACTTGAACGGTGAGAACAATTACCTGTGAATTTGTGTTATATATGTTGTGATTTTTGAGTGAGTCGATTTCTTTGGTTTCCCTTTTGTTGGCAATAGAGAGAAGGAGGTGGCTGTCGTTTCTGGGAGTGGGAAGAAGGATATGAGCAATACTTGTTGACCAAAAATTGGTGCCTCCAGATTATCAACCTATTTTTGAGTCTACCAAGCTGCCGCAGCAAGTCCCAGTTGTTGAAAACAAGCTAAACTATGGAGAAAGAAGCCAAGATGAACAAGTTGAACAACTTAGGGAGATAGTAAAGATGCTGAAATGTGTGCTTCTTGTTTGTGTACTTGTGTTAGTTTGCAATTTGGCAGCAATCGTGAGGAGTGAGTGAATCTTGTGTACTTTGTTGTCAAAATGTATCAGTTGTCCCAATAAATCAATGAAAATGACATGTTATGTTCTCATCAAGTGATAAATTTTTTCTTCTGATATGGCACACATGTCTAGTTCAAACACAGTTAAATTTCACAAAAACAATGAAGTTTGGTAGCATACATGGTACAGGTTCATACAGTGGCACAACCACAACCACACAGGTTCTGAAAATACACAGGTTCTCAAACACACAAGTCTCGTAGCACACAGGATCAACAAACACACAGGTTCTAAAAATGACATAAATTCTCAAATGTTTTTCATCTTCCTTGGGACCAACTTCTTTGTTGTCGTCCTCTTCTTTCTTGGTGTTACTTCAGTGGACTTGGGCGACCCATCAGTAGGCTGGACTTCGGTGCCTTCTCCCATCAAGAATGTCAAGCGCCTGGAAAAGAAATGAATGAAATTAAGTAACATTTTATTACTGTGTTAAGGAACTATAGATGGTTGTCATCACTTTGCTTACCCTCTTGTTAGCCTAGTTGGGCTCTCTTGTAAGATTGTTTCCTTGGTCGGTCTGATGGGGCTGGTTACTACTATTGAATTTTCCTGAACAAATGGGGCTACAGCAGTAACATCTTGCACACTTGCATTTTTAGCTTGCATAATTGCATTTTTAGCTTGCACAGAAGCATTTGCAGGCTCTTTATCTTGCTTATTTGCCCTTTTTGTTGGTATTTTAGCATCTGGCCCATATTTAGTAGTATTTTTCCTAGGCTTCCTTGGCCTGCATGGAGAAAAATATCAAATCCATATTTAAAACAATATGGTGCAATCAGTCAATAAATAAAATAGGACAAAACATGCTACCTTTTCTTTGTCCCATTAAACTTGCACTTGTAGCTATTTTCTCCATGACCCAAATCACCACACTTCTTGCACTTCCTTTTTCCCATAATTAATTGCCTCTTTCCCATGGCAGCTTCATGTGCTTCCAATTCGGCATCCTTGTCAGCCTCATTGGCTGCCTCCTTTGCATCTTTTTTGCTCATTCCACCTTTTTCCCTTTCCAAACATCCTTTGATTCATAGTTTTCTAGGCTTTATAGCAGATCTCTTAGCTAATGGTGCATTAACAGCAAAGTCAAGCTGAACATCAGGCCACTGGGTCTTATCTGGAAGAGGCTCTATCAATCTCTTATAAGCATTCTTGAACCTCTCCACTGAGTAATATTCATGAACAAAGTCTTCCATCCTGATATCAATGGCTTGTTAGGATCATAGAAGGGTTGTTTGGATACACGGTGCCAATATCCATAGAAGGGTTGTTAGGATCATAACCATGAAATCCTTCTCCTGGCACATGATCATCAACCGGAATTGTAGCACCAATTGTGTCAATATTAATGTGAGCAGTTCTATTTTTAGCAGTACTGTCCCTCTCAGAAGCAGCCTGAGCATCAACCTCACAAGGATTATCATGTTGATCACCTCTCAAACCCAAAAGACGAAACAACTGATCCTCATTAATTACATCAAGCATACTCTCACCCTCTTTATCATATCTGTTTTCAATTTGCAGATCGTCCCAATTAACATATCCAGAGTGCTCTGCAGCCCCTGAACTAGCAAGAAAATCACATGCTTCGTGTGAACTGCCAACATCTGCTGGAGTTCCTTCTACAGGCTGAGGCTTTTCATTGCTACCGACATCTAGAGTTTCTTCTAATGGATCTACACTATCCTCAGGCTCCGGATCGAGCCTGGACAAATTGCAAAAATTATACCGTGTTACAAACCTACTATTGGGTGAGGGACTGTATTAGCTACCCAAAATGAGTTAGAAATTACAAGAAGAAAGAGGAATCTTACTGAATGAGGTTACTCCAACTGCATTCCATGGGGAGGCGCTCGTCGTGGGGGGCGCTCGCCGTGGGCCGCTCGGCCTAGCTCGGCCTAGGGGGCGCTCGCCTGGGGGCGCTCGGCCTGGAGGCAGGGAGCGCTCGGAGGCGGGCGGCCTGGCGGCGGGCGGCAGCGAGCAGCGAGCAGCGCACGTGGGGCGGGCGGCAGCGAGCAGCGCTCGATCCGTTTCTTTTCCCCGTTCCGTCGGCCTTCTAAGCGAAGAAAGGAAAAGAAAAATGATAAGGCAGGGGAAGAAGGGGAATAAAACACTCCAAATTCGCTCGGATGGCATTTCAACGGTTGCGTCGTGCTTCGTAATGGCATGTTACCGAAACCCCTTTGCGAAATGACATATTGCCGAAGCCCACTTTCCATAACGGTCTCTCGCCAAATAGCCCCAAATTTCCCTTAGAAACCGTCCCCAGCCCAAATCCAGGCCTTGTTTAGATTTCAAATTTTTTCACTCATCACATCAAATTTTTATCTAATCTTTAGATACATGCATGGAGCAGTAAATATTAGTAAAAAAAATAACTAATTACACAGTTTGGTAGTAAATCACGAGACGAATCTTTTAAGCCTGGTTAGTCCACGATTGAACAATAATTACCGAATACAAACGAAAGTGGTACAGTCGTAAGAGTTGCAAAAAAAAAAATTGCGATCTAAACGAGCCCCCAGTCGGATCGAGAAGGTTGGGATCCTGAGAATGATGGCGGCGGCTGCGCAGCTGACACCCGGAGCGGTGGCGGCGATCGCGGAGCACGCCGACGGCATGGGGACGCTGCAGCCGGTGCTGCAGGTGGTGGACGTGCGGATGGTCAAAAACGTCGACAACCCTTCCGCCGAGTGCTTCCGGATGGTGCTCTCCGACGGCTTCTACACGCTGCGGTCCATGGTCGACACCGCCCATAACCCGCGCGTCCGGGACGGCTCCATCCGGAAGGGCTCAATCATCCGCCTCCTCGAGTTCACCTGCAGCACCATCCAGAGCCGCAGGTGAGGATTAGTTATTAATCCTTCTATTATATATACTGTATAAATAGCATATGCCATTGATGATCATTTGTAAGGCAGTGCTTACATATCGGCAATCTTCGATGTATGTTGACACCCATATCAAATCAAATCAGTGAAACATGTCATCAGCATTCTAATTAGTCGTACCAGTAGCTTTTCTAAAATTTAAACAAGTCTAAACCTTGTGTATATATTCTTGTGACCGTTACTAGTATGCACAATTATAGAATTCTAATAAAGTATCTTAACAACAGAACACAATCGTACTGACAGGATGAATTATTTCAAGATCTCAATTGGGTCACTGTCATTTCCTGATTATTTGCAAGAATCGATGTTTGCCTAACTTCTTTGGTTCTATGACTAGAGTTAATTCATCGAAATACCTGTTCTAGTAGAGCTGACTAGGCATCTATCTTTTAAAAGGAGAGGAGTATACTATTTGAACATTTGTTTGTTTATATACCTTTTCATGGCTTTACTTATCAGTTGAGCTCACCATTGTCTTTTATTCAGGATCATTGTCGTTCTCCAACTCGATATTCTGCAAAGTGAGCACGACATAATTGGAAACTCTAAACCCTTTGAGATGAGAAATGTACCCAATGGCACAACCTCTGTTAATCAAGGCATGCTAGCAGAAATTCCTTGGAAAACGGTTGCAGAAATCAGAAATTCCTTGGGATACCTGGTTAAGCCAGAGCTGTTCACTGTTAAAGCTACTCTCAGTTATGAACAGCGAGAGTTTGTGTTATGCAGCATGCCCGTTGGTGGTGAATGGTAATCAATGCAACGGGGCAATCACTAGCGATGGATATGAGTGGTGGAACTGCGATGGATGCAACATGACCTTTGTAGCTTGTGATTATAGGTACAAGATCTTCGTTCAGCTAGCGGATTCAACAGGTGTGATTTATGCTACTACCTCGCAAGAGGTTGGGGAGGAGATATTTGGTCAGACAGCAAGGGAGCTGTACTTAGTGAAATATGAAAAGCAAGATCTTGCCCAGTATAACAAGATCGTGATGGGTGTTCAGAACTGTGAATATCTACTGGAGGTAATACTGAACCGGGAGGCATTCAGTGATGAAAGTGAAGCCTTTCCAATGTTCACCATTGTCAAGGTTGAATCCCCCAATCCATCAGCTGAAAATCGCCGTCCTGTGCGCCGCACCTCTGTGGGCATGAGAACTGGTTTCTCAGATTTGGAAACTGGTTTCTCAGATTTGGAAGCCCGGTTACTGCAGGGCGTGCGGAACTTCAGCACTGGCAAATGCTATCAACGCTGCTGATGTGCGTGTGCCATATCTGCTATCAGAAGATACAAACAGCAACAGCCTGTAGGAGGGAAGAGGGCTTCAACTGAAGCTGTTCATTGGCCCCTCAGAATGTGATGAGGCAGGGTACTGAACTAGAGACTGCACACGTGCACAGGGCAATCCTACCTACGCTCGATTGGAGGCAGTTGTTTATTTGGGGTTAACATTTTTGTGTGATCCAGGGTCGGGTGTAACACTAAATTTGCACTAGTTGCATGAACAATCCAACCTGTGTCATGTGCTCGTGTGTGTGTGGTCAGGACAATGCATTGGCTAGTATTCTACTTGGCATTATTGCTGATGCCAAGTTCTCCTTGGGGCCATGGATTACCTGATATCATGCTAAGTCCTCAAATGGAATGATACTGTTGCAAGGTCTCCGTTTAACGTAATGTAACGATTACATCGTGTGCTATTTATTTGTGCTTCCTAGTCTTGTGTTTGTGTATGTATGGATGCAGGACGCTGCTTGTGTTGAGCTAGTTAGATCATTGATGCTGGGTCAGCAGGGTCGGTAGCGGCCTTGCTCCACCATGCTCACTGGTTCTCTGAACCACCTAAACTTTTTTGAAGAAAAAAATGTTCCATTTTGATCTGGACTTTTGGTGTTAATTCCTGAACCAAATCTCTTTTGGTGGTGACGCTGCCGTTCTGCACTTTGGACATCTTCGATGAGCTGAACAACCGTTCACGGATCATCTTCGATGAGCTGAACGTTTCACCGTTCACGGATCTGTTATTACTTATCCAAACATATAGTCAGGTGCTGTGCCATCAGCTACAAGGTTTAGGCGTTTAGCTACGCATATATATGTGTGGAATGTGTTTTTATATATATACATTTCCTCATTAAAACCAGCACGTACCTAAGATTGCACTACAACTAATAATTGAGGTGATATGCTTCATTCCCATAATTTCAGTTTGTAACCACGTACTGCAATCTATGTAGAAAAATTGTAAAATCAATATTCTTATGGATTCAAATATAAATCTACTCCTTGCAAGTATTTAGATTTTGTAGCCTCAATTGTTGATGCTACCATGATGCAAAAGACAAGCAAGCTCTGATATGACAATTGTTATTAGTGGGCTAGTAACTTTGATCCAAATAACAAATAACAGTATCAGCCATTTACAGGCAAGTTCCCGTGGAACCACTCAAATCTCATATTATGTTGTTACAGTTACAGAAACTGGGCTGCTTTGCCCAGCCGACCAACAAGTCTCAAGCCACTACAAGCAAGCAGCCAAGGCATAAAGGGTCACTCAGACACAAGGTTTTCATTTTCGGAAATTAAAATTTATCGGGGTCATAGATAAAGAGGATAAACAGGATATATCGGAAATATCGGACCAAATTCAAATAAAATTTAATTTAAATTTAAGTAAATTTAAATAAATTTAAACAAAATTTATACGAAAAAGATAGATTATTTCTTATCGGCACTTAGGGATAAACAGGATATATCAGAAATATCAGGATATTTCGGCCGATAAAAAAAACCATGCTCAGACATACTGAACCCCCTCACCCTGGATCACCTCTCCAATGCGATACGCAGGATTTGCTCCACGGGTGTCTTCGATAATTCTGTCTGCAGACTCTCTTCCTACCACAAGAACCATTCCGATGCCCATATTGAACGTTCGCCGCATCTCTGCATCATCAATATTTCCAGCCTGCAAAATACATAATGGTAACATGTTAAAAGGTCTCTAGATCTAGGCAGAGTATATGTCCAGAGCATGCAGATGCTAGAAATCATAGCTGGATCTCGTGGATCATTTGTTCTTGCCTGTTGAAGCCAGCTGAAGACAGGAGGCACTTCCCATGACCCAATAAAAATTTTTGCCCCGAGTCCAGAAGGAAACACTCTTGGGATATTTTCAGTAAAGCCACCACCAGTAATGTGGGCTAGTCCTTTAACACCACCCTTGCTAATAATCTCAAGCACCTTTTTCCATTTCAAAAAATTTAGATTAAAAGTTCATCAGTAAAAGTCTGAAGGAAATATGAGATATAGATAAGCAAATCCAACCTGCTTAACATAGATAACAGTTGGAGCCATTAGAGTTTCACCAACAGTAGTTGTTATGCCATCATTTCTTGGGAGATGGTCACTCAAGGAAAGTCCACTTTTCTCCAGTACTCTAGAAAATTAAGGATTTTCAGCCATCATTAACAAGATACATATAATGTTCAACAATAGGAAGAGATAAAAAATATATAGATAAATTTACCATTACAGATTTGAAACAAGTGGAATTCAAGAAGGTGTAATACCTTCTAACAAGAGAGAATCCGTTAGAATGAACCCCGCTGGAAGGAAGACCTATAAGGACATCTCCCTTAACAATGTTATTTCCATCAACGACTTTATCCTTTTCCACAATACCCACAGCAAAACCACTTAGATCATATTCACCCTCTGCATAGAAACCAGGCATTTCTGCTGTCTGTAATGATCAATTATTCAGTAATCAGTTCAACTGTTTTTGGCTTTCCATAAAATTAATGCATATGTGTAATACTTAAGGTGGATTCATTTGAATTTGTATGGAATTAAAGGTATAAAAAGCAAAAAAAATGTTACACTGATATCAATCAGGTAGCAAGCACAAACATTAAAATTCTGCTTCTTAGTAAAGCGAGTCATCCCAAAGAATCCAGATAAATAATCGAGTAATACTGCAGGGTTGAATTGCTAAGCCATGGTAATTTAATCCAGAAAATCTTACCTCCCCTCCTAGGAGAGCAAAAGCTGATAGCTTTTTTTGCTTTTTGTATTCAGGACAACCTGATTGTTGGCACCCAACCTTAATCCCCTTGATAACCTACATAATTGATGATGTGCTTATGGGCATAATCGAAATGTTCCATGAGCCAAAAACCAAGAAAATACTTATGAAAGAGCAAAATATTATTTAATAAAGTATCAATACCTTCTCTGCAACATCAACATCAAGCTTGCTCGTTGCATAGTAATCTAGGAAGAACAGCGGTCTTGCACCTGAAGTTATGATGTCATTGACGCACATTGCCACCTGTCACAGTGGCCTAAATCCATTCAGTCAACTTGCAACAGAGATAAGGAAAACAGCCGTACATCGCGACTGATCACATACCAGGTCAATGCCGACTGTATCATGAATACCAGTTTCGAAAGCAAGCTTCAGCTTTGTCCCCACTCCGTCAGCGCTAGCAGCAAGGTAGTCGTCCCCTGTTCAGATAATAAAGGAACATGAAAGCAAAATTTCAGAAAGTGAGCGCAAGGAAGGATCATCGAGTGAGAAGCAGCAAATGAACCATCCCACTACATGTTTGTTTTTTTTAAAAAAAAACATCCAACTGCGTGTTGCATTGCACATATCTATAATTGTGGCACTGACATATCTTGAGCAAACAACAAGTACATTAAATTTGCACCTTTCACCAGCTAAAACTGAGAATTAACTTACACCTAATCAGCCAACAAGGTCTTTAGTCATCACCACAGCCATTCTTCAGTCTTCACCCAACATATTTTTGCCTACTCCCTACTCGAGTTGCAAATTGTGGCACATGTAGAAAGCAAGAACCCTCAGAAAAAGGCTGCTTTTTTTTACCCCAAAAAAGCTGGATAATTAAGTTAGTGAAGATGAAGTGATGCCATGCCAGTGCATTACCCAATGGGAAGAGACCGCTGAAGCCGCCAATCCCGGGTGTCATCCTGGCGATGCGGCGCACAAGCTCGTTGCCGGCGTCGACGTCCACGCCGGCATCCTTGTACGTCAGTCTCCCCTCCTCGCCAGAGCTACTGGTGCTCGAGCTGCGGCAAGACACGGACGCGCGCCACGTCCCCGCAGGAGCCTGCCCGAAGTGGAGGCAACGCGTCTGTGGAAGAATCCGAAGAGCCGCGCGGGCGGGGGCAGCGGCGGCCGGAGAGCCTGTTGGCCCGCGGAGAAGGTGGAGGACACGATCGGCGGCGGCCATGGTTTGGGAGGGGTTGGGCGTCGGTAAGAGCTTTTCTGGAGGCGACGGGCAGGCACCAAGAGCGCGGCGACGGACGGCGGCGGCGCGGCGCGGCGGCCCTGCCCTAATCGCCTAATCGGCCAGGTGGCAAGTGCGACGCGTGTGGGTTTAGCGTCGGCCGAATTCGTAAGGTAAGGTTTAGCATCCAAAAATATTTAATTAGCTCCCTGGCTTGGCTTTTTATTTATTTATTTATTTATTTATTTATTTATTTATTTATTTTTGTGCTAAATAACAATGGCAAAAAAAAACCAAAATCATCCTCATGTGTTTGAGTTTTGTGGGTGACACATCTTCTCATATGGAATCCTTGGTTCAAACTTCAAACACGGGCATATGATAAAGGCATTGTTTATTTAAAATTTAAAATTTTTACTTTTCGTGTCATCACATTGAATCTTTGACACATGTATAGAGCATTAAATATAAATAAAAAAATAATTAATTGCACAGTTTGGTTATAAATCACGATACGAATCTTTTGAGTCAAATTATTGGACACTACTGGCTAAATACAAACGAAAGTGCTACAGTAATCAAATTCTAAAAAAAATTCATCTAAACAAGGCCAAAAACAGAGGTGGCATGAGAGACGACGATGGTTCTTGTTGCGCGCGAGGTGAGCCGGGCCCTCAGTCCTCGTCTCCATGCACACACGGTCTGTCTCCTCTCCTCACCTCGTCGTATTGCACACACGGGCGAGGTGGCCTTGTTTCTTGAGTTCGCGAACAAGTTGAATCTGAATACGAACAAGGAATTTTATTTTACAATAGCTCAAGAAGCTTCGAGAAAGGATATGAAGAGAGCATCCGATACATAATGACAGTGGTGGTGATCATGCACAACATGATCATTGAGGATCAGCGGAATGAGAATAACCATGCGGCCTAGGCCTATCTGTATCTGACAGATGACTCGGCCTCTAATGCCTCTAGTCGATATCCTATTTTCAAGTACTCGATGCACCTCATCTAGTCTGGCCTCTCTCTTAGCAAGCTCGGTCCATTCCATTTTAGTCAAGCTTATCTTTTAGTGGCGAGAATACTCAGGGCCTAGTATACCGAACAAAAGTGTGTACAAGATTTTATTGTAAAAACTGAAAAAAGAAATCGCTTTCATATATCACTTTTAGAGACTAAGGCCTTGTTCGGCTGGCTGGCTCTCAGCCAGCCAGCAGTGTTTTTCTCTCACATCAATTCAGCACCAGCCAGCAGCCACCAGCCAGCAGTATTTTTCTCTCACAACAAATCAGCACCAGCCACCAGCCAGCTGAACGAGGCGTAAAGATGGCAATAGCGAGATTGCTCTACCATCAACAGGGTCATTTTGGTCACTGCGTGTCAAAGCTAGCTCTCCTTCCATCACACGCAACGCAACGGCTGGCACTGTTCTCTCCCTAGCCAGCTGGAGTCCCCCAAGACCTCATCTCCACCGTCCGTACCATACCGCCTCGAGATCCACGACACCGCCTCGCCTTGTCCTATCACAGAAGAGGAGACAAGGCCTCACCAGACAAACACACGTGAATCCCATCCTCCTGGCTCCCTGGTCTCTCTCCTCCGCGACCACATCGTTGTACGTCGTCCGCTCCAGCTCCTGGACATCGGCATCGGGGGAGGGCTGGAGGCCGACCTGTCGCGGTATGTCGTGCCAGCGGTGCTGTGGAGTGAGAGTCCGACCACGGCGGGGAGCCGCCCCGTGCTGTAGGTGGCGGACGTCGACCGCGGCTCCGTCGTCCGCCTCCTCCACTTCGTCCGCATCTCCGACCCGGACCACCTCAGGTGAAGAATCGATTTTGAATCCCCCCGTCTCTACTTTCTGATGATCGAAAAAGGTCCCATTTTGATCTAGGGTTTTGGTACCATTTGCGTTGCCTGCGCTGGGAGGAAAAAAATCATTGTGCATTAGTTCTGCGTTTTGGATATCTACAATGAACTGAATGTTCACCCGGCCTGGTGTATTTGATCACAACTTGGCAGATCTGTATAATAGTCCTTATTGGTTACTACTACCAAACACTGTAGCTCCGATTTGCTCCTTCCATCGGTTACGAGGTTCAACTATCTCTGTCCCTATTTAACTGTGCAATGGGAAACGTGTTGGTCGAACTTTTTTTTAAGCGTGGCTTGTTTAGTTCCTCTTCCAAAATTTTACGCCCTATCACATCGGATGTTTGGACGAGTATTAAATGTAAACTAAAAACATAACTAATTGCACAGATTGCGTGTATTTTGCGAGACGAATGTTTTGAGCCTAACTAGCCTGTGATTAGACAATGGTGTGATACAGTAACATGTGCTAATGACGGATTAATTAGTCTTAATAAATTTGTCTCACAGTTTACAGGCGAGTTCTGTAATTAATTTTTTTATTAGTATCCAAACACCTCTTCCGACATCCCATAAAATATCCGATATGACACTCCAAAACTTTACACCCTGGAACTAAACAAGACCTATATAGAAAAATATTAGTAACATTTGTATCTCCAAATAAGTTTGTTATAAAAGTAGATTCAATGATATATTTAACTATACTAATTTTATGTCTTATACTAAGTATTTTTTATATATATTTGGTCAAAATTGAGTATATTTGACTTTTCGGGAAGCGAGAACGATAGTTAAAAAGGGACGGAGGGAGCACGTGGAATGTGCTTTTACATTTCCTGTAGGTAAAATCAGCACCGACATAAGTTTGTACCTGCAACAATTGCCTAAGAAGAACATAAATAAAAAATATATCCCCTTCCACATGAAAAATCGCCTCATTCCCATACTCTCCATGTCCTTGATAGATGACAGCCAATGTCTGTTTGTAACTGCCCGAAGATGGTTCGTGGGCAATACATGTAAAACTAATGTCCTTGTGGAGTCAAACATAGATGTTCTGCGTGTAAGCTTTTTGGATTTTCCTACCACAATTACCATGATCCAAAGAAAAGCAAACTCTGACATGCCAATTGTCAATTGATGGTGACTGGTGATTTACAAACTAGTTAGTTGGTTTGCATTGCTGCTATCACTTCATGCCAGCATTGGCGCTTTTTGCTCCACAACAAAGCACTGTAGTGCCTTGCAGATTGTTTTTAATCAAGAATTCTCCCTCCATTCCTATAAAGTTCTAGCAGGATGCATGTCAAATACATGTGTTACAAACAGACCCGTAGGCTTTGATTCCAGTCTTTTCAGGAGCTGCATTTTTTTGTCATTGTTAATTGAAATGCAGCATTTGTACTAAATGTGTAGCTTAGTTTCTATTGGAGAGTATAGAAGCACAGGTGCTCTACGCTGCCTTACAAAAAAATGTACCAACATTTAGGCCGCCTTATGGATTTGAACAGTTGCTGTACTATTCTAGCATTTGGCTTACATTGATGCCCCACTATTCTTTTAATCTTTTAATACAAGTTGTGTTATGTTAGCTAAATGTTGGCATCGTTCCCAAGACGAGCAGCTCAGCACGGTGGCATCTGAAGGAGTGGCACTGTTGGGCCATCCTAAAATCAATATTCAGCTCATTCAGTTGAGAAAAATGTGCTCCTTCCTTGAATATGTCTTGCAATAACCTAACGGCATTATGTACAGTGTCTACATTTCCTAGTGGCTTACTGCTTGGTGCTTGGTGCTTGGAAGTTATGTTGATCATTCTGCTATTATATCTTGTATTTTCTTTTTCAGGACCATCGTGATCCTCGAGTTAAAAATCCCGCAAACAGAGTGCGCACTGATTGAGAGTCTCAAGCTCTACAAGCCAAGGAACTCTGGGGTGTTCAGCACTACGAGATCAATGAGTTATGGTCTTAGGTCTGATTGCAAACCTTCTTTTGGAGTCCAACACATTCGATATGGGTCTTCTTGCGGATCCTATCCATTTGGTGGAGACAGACTATCTTCTGTTGCTCTATCGGAAAAACCACCTGTCTGGAAACTAGTTGGACAGATCAAGGATGAAAACTTAGGGTACTCAGATAAGCCGGACCTCATCACTGTCAAGGCTACTATCTCATCTGTAAATCCCGTGCTCTTATACTATGTTGCCTGCCTGCTAGTGGTCAATGGTAAGCGATGCAATGCTAAGGCAACTAGAGTTGATGGGATTTGGCGCTGTAAGAGTTGCGAGTACACCTTTCTCCAGCCCTCTGAGTACGAGCAGTTGGTTCGCATTCAGATCCAGGATCACACGGGCACGACTTCTGCTACCGTGTGTGAAGAGGCTGTGGAGGAGATATTTGGCTGCAGGGGAAGGGACCTCAACTCGCTGAAGTACAAAGAGCAAGGTTTTGCACAGCTGCACGATATCTTGCTGGGCGCCGTGTCTAAGCAGTATGTGTTCCAGCTGAAGGTCGAAGGGCGGTCGCCCCAGCCGGCGTTCTCTAAAGTAGGCATAGTGGAGTGCATTGTTCTCAAGGCAGAGAAGGTGAATCCATCGGCCGAGTGCCACCGCCTCCTAGGGCGGATCGACACGCTGCTGGAGGGTTCAGGAGCAGGTTTGGAGCTTCACAGCCCCATCATGCCCACCTACACTGGTTCACCGGGTTCACAGGTCTGCTCAAGCGTGCGGCGATCCTCCAACTCCATAAACAGTGACTGTGCAGGTTCACCACAGCTGAGGCTTGTGATTCAGCAGCAACTCCGCGGATGTGCTGTTTCAGAGCAGCAACTCGGCGGATGTTTTATTTCAGCAGACGAGCCGTGATCGTGCAGGAGCTGCTAGGCAATTCCTAGGTGCTGCTGTTGGGTGCGTGGTGGTTGGCTGTACCAGGATGGTGCGTTAGCAATGCCGGGACTGTTGTAGTACTCAAGTAGCTTAAGTGTGTATGGCTTGAGTCTCTGACGACAATGTTTTACTACTATAGACACTATTATGTAAGGGAGGGTCGTATACCTCCGGCATGTCATGGATTGGTGTATGTTTATTATTATCTTGCAAGGACCTTGTGTTAGTATTTGTTCAGTCGGTGCATGCTAATCTACTGGAATGAATCTTAACATTTAATTGCTTGTTATCTTGTTGGAATGCCCGGTCGGTGCATGTTAATCTGGGAGGCAACGATTTCATCTGTTAGCCCAGCGTGCCCAAGGATGCATAGAGCCAGCTGTTTAAGTTTGGAAAAAAAGTCTATTTTACTTTCTTTAACTAGTCAGCTTTTCCTTACGATCCAGGCTTGGCTAGTAGTGCCTCAATTATCGCAAATGTCAGTCTTTTCTCTCGGTCTATTGTCTCAACTGTCACAAAAGTCAGCTTTTCCGTGCAGTCTAGGTGCCGGCTCCTCTAACTTAGCGAACTATTACGTCCAGGGACGTACTTGCGCCCGATGCCGTCCATTGATGATCCAGCGCCCAGATACTTGTGCTTTCATTTTTCTCCATTTCCTTCTCTGTTTTCTTCTTTTGTTTTTTCTTCCCCTTTTCCTTCTCTTCATCCTTCGTGTAGATGTTTGATGGCATTTTGCATGATGTGGAAGGTGCATAATCCATGCCATGCTTCAGCGAACACTTCTGCAACTGCCTTTCCCATTGCTGCATCTTGATCTGTGTAGAAGGTTTTAGGTTGTTGTTCATTATGAGCTTTTAGAAAGGTCTCAAAAAGCCACTTGAAGGATTCAAATGTCTCATCATACATGAGAGCAGCACCAAAAACTACAGTTTCTCTAAAGTGATTGAATCCAACAAATACACCAAAAGGTCTACTCTCCTTGTTTGTTCCAAAAGTAGTGTCAAAACTAACAACATCACCAAAATGTGCATAATCCATTATCATTTTAGCATCAGCCTAGAATATGTTGGCTATTTGTTCTTCACAGTCCATTTGCAATGCATACTGGAACGATGGATTCTCAGCAATTTTATCTCGAAAATACTAAAGCATACTACCTGCTTGTCCATATGCCATCTCTCTTTGGCGCTTGGTCCGCAAGTAATTCTTGTGATCACGAAGGGTATAGCTAAGATTAAGTGGACCACCAACTTGGCGAGTAGCCAACTCATGGGCAACTTTTGGCCCAATTCCTGCATCATCTGCTGTTTCGATTTCAAAAGCTTGTAAATCTGAAATTTTTCTTTGTGACACCATTAAGTGTAAGGTTTCTGGCAGGTGTAGTGTATGATTATGTTCCAAAACAAGCTCAGACACTTTTAGATTTCCATTCTCTCGATCCATTTTCAGATTCATGTGGACTTGGCAATCAGTCCTAGTTTCGGCTCGAGGGCATTTTGTTAGATGATCTCTTTTGTCCGGCAATCGATGACCCTCATTTGCACAAACAAATTTGCATGATGTAACCTTGCCATCGGATGGTCTTTTGTTTGTATACCTTTTCCTAACATCAAAACCTTGCTGTCCACCGTAGCTAAGCCAAAATGCCCAAGCTTCATTAGAACTTCCAAATTCCATGCCAACGTGAGGTACCAAACCAGGTGGCATGTCTCTAGCAAAAAAAAACATAACATGAGTAGGGGACTTGTGCAATTGCAGAGAAAAATCTTTTACTAATTTCAGACCTAGTTTTTCGAACCGGACCGAACCGGCGGTTCGACCGCTAAAAGATCGAACCAGAGCCTACACCGGTCCGGTTCACTTAAAAGACCGGTCATGCAATCGGACCGGTAAAAACCGGTTGAACCGGACGGTTTTTAACGAAACCGGTGAACCGGTCGGTTCCATGTGAACCGGGGCGGTTTTTTAAGTTATCCAAAAATGATCTCGATGGGTTCAGGAGAAACTGATCCATTCGAGGGTATTGTTGGAAAAGTGTGAAAATGTACCCTTTAGGGGCCTGTACACGTGAAGGAACTGGCATCTCCTTTTTGGGGCGCATTTGCATCTGGCTTCCCCTTGGGCGGCTGGCGGCTACTGCTCTGGTGCTGCTCTGGGTGGGCATCGGCCATCGGCGGGGGCTGCAGCTGCAGGCTACTGCTACGGGCGAGCGCTGAGCGGGGGGCTGCAGGCTTCTCTGGTGCTGCTCGGCGGGGGCTGCAGGCTTCTCTGGTTCTGCTCCGAGCGGGCAGGCTGCTGCTCTGGTGCTACACTGCTATCCTGCTACTCTGCTCCACCTCCCCTCCACGGCTACAAGAAAATGGCTACTAGAACTGGAATTGGTGAGCTACTGATCCTGTCATCCTGAGCTTTCAAGTTTTAATTTTTAGTTACTCCCTCCGTCCCAAAAAACATGTAAATCTTGTTTCCCGAGAAGTCAAATATTCTTAATTTTGACTGAATATATAGGACAAAGTATTAATGTTCATGATACGTGATAAGCATCATTATATTAATTATAGAATATATTTTCATAATAAACCTAATTGAAGATATAAATGTAGATAATATCTCCTAGAAACTTAGTCAAACTTAAGATTCTATTGACTTCTCGTAAAACGAGATTTACATGTTTTTTTGGACGGATGGAGTATTGTATTTGTATATTAGCCTGCATATCAATGTTGATTATTAATTAAATCATATATATATATATATATATATATATATATATATATATATATACCGGTTCAAAGTATTTGTGGCCGGTTCGATTCACCGGTCCAAAACTAACGAACCGGCGGTTCAACCGGTTCTGAACGGTTGGACCATTGAACCATTGAACCGACGGCCTCGCCGGTTCGATCTCCGGTCCGGTTCGAAAAACTATGATTTCAGATCTCATGCCAAACAGAGTAAGCAAAGAGTGGCTGTACATGGGATTGAAATAACAAAATCCATTTCATGTTAAATAACAAGTAATATAAAATACAGAGAGGTGTGTTACTCACCGGTTTGGATCACGATTCACTTGATTAGCTTCTTTTCTGGTGCCCTCTTCCTCCATCTCCATGGAATAGAATACAAGAGCAGAGCAACTCGTCCCTCCAGCGTTTCAGAATTGGTCTCTCCGTCGATGCAATAATCTGGCAATCACTCCGGCACCTCCGTCTGTAAAGTCCTCTTCCAGATCCGTCGCGCTCCTTTTTTTTCTCGGCCGTGCGGCCGTCTACACAGTCCACCCGCGCTTTTTTGCTTGGCTCGCGCCTTTTTTCTCGTCACTCTACTCGACTCGCGCCCTTTTCCTTGTCGCTCGTGCTGCTGGACTGGGCCGCAGCAGGCTTATGGCCCAACGTCTGTGCTCGTAGAACAGTTTGCTTCCTGCCGCTCGATCAGAAATGAAGGGTATCGAGCGCTAGTACGTCCCAGGACGTAGTTCTTCGTAAGTTAGAGGAGCTCGTTCCGCAGTCGGCCTTTGCAGGACAACTTTTCTTTTGAGGGATTCACTTTGGCAGTGTTTACATTCTTCAAAATTCTAAAAATTTTACAAGATTCCCCGTCACATCAAATCTTTGGACGCATGCATAGAGCATTAAATGTAGGTAAAAAATAACTAATTGCACAGTTTGTCTGTAAATGTCGAGACGAATCTTTTAAGCCTAGTTAGTCCATGATTGGATAAATTTTACCAAATAACAACAAAAAGTGCTACAAGAACTTTACACCCACTTTACACCCATCTAAACACACCCTTTGCAGCATGGTACATTGGCACCTAGGCCCAGTTTAGATGCAAAAAATTTTGCAAAAGAACAGTATATTTTCCGTCACATCGAATCTTTGGACGTATGCATGAAGCATTAAATATAGATAAAAAAATAAAACTAATTACACAGTTTAGACGAAATGGACGAGACGAATCTTTTAAGCCTAATTAGACCATGATTGGACACTAATTGTCAAATAACAACGAAAGTGCTACAGTTGCATTTTGCCAAAAAAATTTGTCAACTAAACGAGGCCCTAGTTTGATTTGATGGGAAAAAATGTTTCCTTAAAAATAATGCAACCTAAATTGTATGGACTTGTTCCGCTGCAAGGACTTTAGCTTATTTGCACTGCCAGCAGCTGTAGTATTTTTTTCTCTGCTAGCACGGTAACAACTACTTTTTTTGGCTAAAAAAAGTACCAGCAAGCGTCATATCTACAATGGAAATAGGGAATTGCTATATCAGTACCTATTTCTTTTATTTTTTTCAGGCGATGAATAGCATCTTAATTAATTCAAACGTTCACGGCTTAAGGGACTGTTTACCCTAAGAAACTTGTCTGGCTCAGGCAACAACATCCAACCATAGACAACTAAAATCCGATTCCTAAGATTATTGCCAGACCTAGGAACTTTCTCATGGTCCAAACTAAACAGCCCTAACTCTTATTATTCTTCCACCCTGTTCGCTTGAACTTTATCGGCATGGCTTATCAATCATGGTATAATATTTTTCTCTCACAACAAAACAGCTTCAGCTGGCTTATCAGTCGCAGAAACCATAAGCCGAACAGCTCGGACTGTTGTCCTCCTCCGCCCATAGCCGGCGGGGGGGCTCCACTACTCCTCCCTCGCGCTTGTCTTCTTACCTCAGCCAGTCAGCCCAAAGTATCTTTCTATGCTCGGAGGGAGAGCATGACTCGAATCTGTTTATGATTTAAGGAGAGCGATGCCTAAAACAAATCTCAATTTCAGACAACCATAACATAGATCTCTTAAGCTACGAGCCCACCAGGGGAGAGCGCGGTGATGATGTATAACTTTGTAACACAACGACAACAATGCATAAGTAAGAGATTGTATAAATGTGGCTAGAAGAAATTGTGCAAACATTCTCTTCTTATTTTTTGTTTTTCTTGATTATAAATAAGAACTTGGTTGGTATGGCTCCTCTTCTACGAGCCAAAGGATTTGAGGAAAAGTCACAGTCTGTAGCTCCTCCTCCACGTCACATTTCACAAAGCGCCTCAAACTTCTCTGATATTCAATATAAAAAGTTTGGTACAACTAATTGGCTCTTTTATAGTAAGCTCGCTGTCTATTTTCGTCGGGTCTGTTTGGGCCTTGTTTAGTTCACGAAATTTTTTTA
Source organism: Saccharum hybrid cultivar R570 (assembly GCA_038087645.1). Lineage (NCBI taxonomy): Eukaryota > Viridiplantae > Streptophyta > Magnoliopsida > Poales > Poaceae > Saccharum > Saccharum hybrid cultivar. The sequence goes on from JAQSUU010000469.1 coordinate 170,504, forward strand.
GGAAATGGTACTGTAGCACTTTCGTTGTTATTTAACAATTAGTGTTTAATCATAGTCTAATTAGGCTTAAAAGATTCGTCTCGTGAATTTCGTCTAAACTGTGTAATTAGTTTTATTTTTTATTTATATTTAATGTTTCATGCATACGTCTAAAATATTCGATGTGACGGAAATCTTAAAAAATTTTGTAAAATTTTGGAAACTAAACAACACCTTGGTTGGCTTCGAAAATGTATATGTCAAAAATTTGACAAACCAAAAGTTAGGCAAAAAAATTATTATAAATTTGGCAAGCTAAATATAAGAGTTTAACAAATTTTAAATACTAGCTAAAATTATGCCTTATCAAATCCTTGAGACGAGGAAGCGAACCAATCAGCCCGTCATTTCCACCTCGCCACCCCCACCCAGACCACCATACACTTCTCTCTCTCCATTACTACAAGTCTGCTGCAACCGCGACTGCAAGGCTTTCGTCCCGTCTCTCTCTCCCTCCCTCTCTCTGCATTCTCCACCAAGATACCTCTGAGTTCCTTGCATCTTCGTTCCCCACTGCGCAATGGGAGGAGGAGGAGGGGAAGTGATGGAGGTGGAGGTGCCCCTGTCGACGGGGGCGTTGGAGGCGATGTGGCGGGAGGACGGGCTGCGCCCGGTGCTGCAGCTGGCGGACGCGCCGCAGATGGCCGGCGGCGGCCCGGCTTTGGAGGCTGGGCGGTACCGCGTCGCGCTCTCCGACGGCGGCGCGTGCCTGCATCCGGGGATGCTCGCCGCGTCCCTCAACCACCTCGTCGCTGGCGGCGCGCTCCGCCGCGGCACCGTCATCCGCGTCCTCGAGTACTTCGCCGGCTTCAGCCGCACGCAAAGGTGACGGATCGGTCCGTCTCGCATCCCGGCCCCCCCTCCTTCTTCTCTATCCTACCCTAACCTAGCGGCTAGCGCGCCCGTCAGGATCCACATTGGACAGTTCTTGTGCGCCGCCGCTGCGCGTCCGTCAGGATCCACATTAGTCACGAGTTACTACTGTAGAAATGCCTAGGATTTTCGTCTTTTTTTTATTTTTGTGCTACTGAAAATCTTGCCACGGCGTCCAGCAACCCTTCGTTGCTTACTGCATCGCCTGCCAACGAGCGCTGGTTTTTTTTGTTACCGGAATGCATGCTTGGCTGTTCTCCGTTTTGGGGGTTTTGGCACCAGCAGTGAGGAGCTGAGCTATCGATCATAAAAATGTATTGCCTTTTTTTCTTCTTATTATATATTCATATATCGTGTCTATGGATGTGCCTTTGCATGGAATCGGCAAAGAGCCAGTGATCCCTCAATGGTTCTTGCTCTTTTAGTCTAATATAGGTTTGGTTATGCACTTATGCGCATAAGGTTTTGTGTTTGTAGCATATCTATTTACTGATCAGATCATGCTGCAATTCCTTTCTTTGTAGTCTGAAACCACACAGAGTTTTTAGTCTGTTACTGCAACATACTTTGAAAAGTAGAACTAAAATCATCGGTTTATTTGATCGGACGTGGTTTGGGCTTCTTATTAGTCTGTTACTGAAATGGCCATAGCCGCCTATGTTGCATTTCCACTTGCATTTGATATAGGAGTATATGCTTGTACATTACTGATTCAGATGGGGGTGTCTGTCCATTTTTACTTTCTTATCAGAAGTTACAAATTTCATGGAGTTCACAACTTGTCAACCAATTCTTAAGTTCAAAATAACTTTTTGTTCACACATATTCTACATGATAAAGGGCAAAGCTCTCAGCTTTGAGCGAAATATTCTTCCGTTATTTGTTTCACTGCTCTAGTTGGTTTGTCACAAACATTACTCCATGGACTGCCAACAAGGACTGCATTTTGTGGTTACCAGATGCATGCGGGTGTGCTCTCCATTATTTGGTTTTGGCACCTGCAGTGAGACCTTAGCAGTCGATCAAAACCTTATTGACTTCTGCGTCGCATCTGTGTCGAGTACATCAATTTACATGCAATGGAGAGCTATATGCATCTGATACATCAAATGTACAAACCATAGGCGCAATGCTCAGCATTGTTTCAGACTAAACTGTCAACAGACTTTAAAAGGTGAAACTGAAATCATCAGCTTTATTTGGTTCAATGTGGTTCTGGGTTTCTTAGTCTGTTACTGAAATAGCCACAACTGTTTATGTTGCATTCCCACTTGCATCTATTGTATATATGCTTGTACATTACTGATTCAGATGGGGTGCACTCATACATTTTTCCTTTCTTATTTGATGATACAATTCCATGGAGTTTCCAACATGTCAGTTTTTTCTTCTTCTTAAGTTCGAAAATAACTTTTTGTTCACATATTTGTATCACTCCATATGCTAAACTAAAAGGCAAAGGTCTGAGCTTTAAGCCAAATCTTCTACTATTTGTTTCACTGCTCTATTTGGTTTATCAGAAACAGGCTCAGTGTTTCTTCCTGTATAACTATTATGTTTTTCTAACTTGCTGGTCCTGTTCAAATTTATTTCTCCATTAATGTCCTGCAATTTTAAGTTCATTACTTGAAGTAAGTATATTTTCCTTTTCCTGATGAACAAACTCCTCACATGTCATATCCCACTAAATCTGCTTGATGTGTTTCGTGAATTAATTCTAATCAATTATAATTGGCTGTTCCCTGACTGCTTTTCCTTCTGTCTTGGTTTCTTCATTCAGGGTCATTATTGTTATCCAACTTGAGATACTGCACGCTGAGTGCACGCTAATCCGCAGTCCCACAATTTTTGATGCCAATGCAAGTCAACATATTGGTGTATCCTGTTCTGATGGTCTTTCCATCCATGAACCTTGCTTCATGTCATGTACGTTATTAGCAACTCGTCATGTTCTCCTGATAAGAGAGTGTTGGATTCTTCAGTTGCACCAAGGGCAGAACCTACTGTGATTAATTTGCCATTCGGTCATTGTTTTTGTTCAATGCCAGCACAGAGCACACTAGATGCCAAAATGCAGCAGCTTTCATTGAATGATCATCAAAACCAAAGGTTTACGGTGACTGCCACAGGCGATGCCTTCGGCCCTCCTGGAAACTCTTATGCAAGCCCAATGCTAGCTTCTTATCTGCAAGATTCACCAGGGCTCTCGGGCGCGATGGTGGCGCAGCCGACGCCCGGCGCGGTTGTGGCGGTCTTCAAGCATGCCGGCGGCAACGGGACGCTGCAGCCGGTGCTGCAGGTGGTGGACGTGCGGATGGTCAAAAACATCAAGAACCCCTCCGCCGAGCTCTTCCGGATGGTGCTCTCTGACGGCGTCTACACGATGCGGTCCATGCTCACCGCCGTCGAGAACACGCGCGTCCGGGACGGCTCCATCCAGAGGGGCTCAATTATCCACCTCCAGGAGTTCACCTGCAGCACCATCCAGAACCGCAGGTGATGATTAGTTATTAATCCTTCGCTGCCCTCGATTCCCCGCCCCATCTCTGGTTCGAATCGCAGATTTGTTTTTATCTTGTTGCGTGCCTTGTAGAAGGGTTGAATCTTGGTTTGCCTCCTGTACAATTCGCTCGATGTCCAGTGCTGTAAAACCTGCAGTGTGTTAGACTCGTGCCGTATCATTATGATTGCAAGCTTTGCGACATTTCGTAAGAGATTTGCGGTTAGCGCCTTGGAAAGATAGGTTGGGATTCGGTGGTGGTAGAAAATGGTATTTGGTCGATGTGGTACTAGGGTTTCTGGTCATTCCAATCTACACTCAGGGAAGTCTTGTTGATGGTTTTCCGCTACCTTTAGATTAGCCTCAGACTAGGTTAAGTTCGCCACAATGAAGTCGAATAACTTTCAGCCTATTATATTCCTGTTTCTGTCAAGGTTGTTGCGCTTCTCTGCATGTGTTTTTTCCCCTTCGATCCTACAATGCAGATGGATGTTATTTTCCCTTTGTCATTAGTAATTTTCCAATGAATGAGAACCATCAAACAGGCAATGGTTAACACGCAGATTGTCTTTTATTCTGTATAAACTTTCTATACTGTTGATGATCCTTAGTGCTGTGAAAGGGTGCTGTAGTTTTGTGCTAGTAGTTACAAGTCGGAAAGCTCTTATCAGTAAAACTGTCACAACAAGTTTCATGAATATTTCAAGAATCATTGTTTCCCCAACTTATTTGGTTCTTTGATTTGAGTCAATTCTTTGAGACCTATTTCTGTTAGAGCTGACTAGGCACCTCCAAAAGAGAAGAATATCGTATTTGAATGTTAGTTTGTCGACAACTTTTTGTGGCGTACCTCTTATCAGTTGTTGACCATGCCTTTATCTTTTGTTCAGGTTCATTATTGTTCTCAAACTTAATGTTCTCCAAAGTGAGTGTAACATAATGGGAAACCCCAAACCCTATGAGATGAGATACCAACCTAATGAGCAGGTCACCAACTTACCGGCCAATGCTGAAAATGAGCCTCCACTTTGCATTACCCCTGTTAGTGCATTGAACCTATACCAAACTATATGGAAGATCAAGGCTAGGGCATAGTTTTTAAGGCGGTAAGGCGAGGCGTGGCGACCCACCCCCTTCCAGACGCCTAGGCGAATTAGGCGCGTGGCGAGGCGACGCCATACACATACACTAAAGCAGGATGAACATAACTTTATACATACTTTTTGCTTCCAATTTTAGAGCCTATGCACAAGCAGCCACCACCCATACTACCTTGAGCAGTTTATACCCTATCCAACTATCCAAGCACAAGCAGCATACCACATCAGAGGAGTATATCCAAGTCCAAGATCCAAGCAAGCATAAGCAATATAGTTCACTTCTGAATAGAGGAAGGAAAGGAGAGGAAGAGCAGAGGAAGGAAGTGCGATGAAGAGCAGAGGAGGGGAGAGGAGAAGTGGTACTTGTGAGCCGATGTGAAGGATCCTGAGCTTCTGGTAGGGAATCCCCCCCTTCGCCTGCCCCTGCCTCTCTCCGTCCCGCCTCCATCTGCATCCAACGTCCCCTCCGCCTCCCCTTCCTACCACCTCTCCTTTGTGCCCCGTCCTCGGTCGCGTCCCGCATGGCCATGCCGCCCTGAGCAGAGGAAGAGATACGAGTCGCACTGTCGCAACAGGACGACGGAGGCTGATGGAGCGGAGCCGAGGTCGAAGACGCAAATCGGTGGGGGGCCGTAAGGTCGCAGCCGCGAATCGGCGGAGCGGAAGGGGCGGGAGCGGCTCAGGTGCTCCAGCCGCCATTTTCTCTTCCCTCCTCTCCTCTCTCTCTCTCCCTCTGTCTCTCAATTAGCGAGCAGCAGGGACCAAGGATGGTCGTTCTCCCGCGTGCGCGACGCCTTTTCCGCCTGCGCGCCTCTTCTCCCCCGCGCGCGACGCGTTTTCCTCCTGTGCGCCCCTTCTCCCGCGGGCGCGGAAACCTTGTCCTCCCCCGCGCGGCTCCTTTTCCTCCCGCGCGCGGCGCCTTTTCGCGCGTGCGGCGTCCGTCCGACGCCGTGGCGACGCCTTGGCGGCTGAGGCGACGCCATACGCACGGAAGCCACGGCGAGCCCGATGCCTCACTTGGGAAATCGCCCAGACGCCTAGGCGACGCCTCAAGAACTATGGGCTAGGGTGACTGCAAAGACTGATCTCAGGTGCTACAACAGCTCTAGAGGTCCCAGAAATGTCTTCTCCTTTGATCTCCTTGATGGACAGGGTGGAGAAATCCGTGCAACATGCTTCAATGTGCAGGCTGATCAGTTTTTTGACCTCATTGAGGTTGATAAGGTGTACCTGATATCTAAAGGGTCCGTGAAACCAGCACAGAAGATGTTTAACTCTTTGAATCATGAGTATGAAATAACTCTGGATCACAAAACATCTATCGAAGTCTGCGTTGATGATTATAGCAACATCCCTAGGCAGCAGTATAATTTCTGGCAGATAAGCGAGATTGAGAACATTGAGGTAGGTGCCATTGTGGATTTGGTTGGGATCGTTACATCAGTTGGTCCTTCTGCCATAGTGATGCGAAAGGATGGCACACAAGCCCAGAAAAGAACTCTTCAACTGAAAGACTTGTCTGTTCGGAGCATGGAAATAATCCTCTGGGGCAAATTCTGTGATGCAGAGGGACATCAACTGCAGTTGCTGTTTGATTCGGGTTCAAACCCTATACTGTCTCTCAAAGGTGGCTGTGTTAGTGATTTCAGTGGTAGATCCGTGGTCACAATCAGCTCAACTCAGTTAAAAGTAAATCCAGACTTTCCAGTGGCTGAAAGGCTGAAGCAGTGGTACACAACTGAAGGAAAGAATACTGCTTGCATTTCTTTGTCCTCAGTGAGGGGAGCCCAACTGTTCTTCAGATGTAACCAGCCTGGGCACTGGTCTAAGGACTGTCTTGTTTGAAGCGCATTAGTGCCTAGGCTCATGCAGGAGGTTGACCAAGTAGTTCTATGAAAGTTGCTTTTGCTTAGTAGTCTGGCTCCTACTTTATCATGTACAGTTATATTTTCAGTACTTATCAATATGTGCTGGTTCCTATGGACCAAGTAGTTAGTTATATTCTGGAAAAACCTATCTTCTTTGTCCTTCGCTAGCTTGCCGTATTGTGGATCCTGTGCTAGGCAACTGATGGACCTACGCTTTAGGGTTCATCTTATGTTGAAGAATGTTTTTATATATTTGTTCTGTACATGGACGGTTTGTTGGTGTCTACTTTGCTTTTTTTTTTTTTTGACAAGTGGTGTCTACTTTGCTTCTGCATGCATGTGAAGTGTTCAGGCAAATGCCCCCTTTATTTTAAAATTCTCAAGAATTAAGTGTTTGGGTGTAGAAGCAAGGAAAATGCACCCGGGTTGGTTGGTGAACATGTGTGCTGCCTGTGAGACTGTTAGGAGAATCTGGTGCATTTGATTGCCTGAGGATTATTTGATCTATTCACGTGAAAAATGCGTATCTTTTACTGTGCCTGTTTATGTCAAGAGGAAGGAGGAAATATTTAATGGCTAACAGCTCAATTTTTCTAAGAAAAGATGCCAAAATCTACGTCGCCAATTTTATTAGAACAGGGAAACAAAAGCAAGTATTGCCCAGTTTTAAGCAAGTACTAACGAAATTCTGTTGCTCAGATTAGTTATGGTGCCGCAGAAAAGGAGACTGAATTTACTCCAGTGTCCCGTTTGAATCCTTTTATTTAAGCCGAATTGAAATTTACTTCATGAACTTGGCTATTTGGTTTAGAATTTGATATTTCACGACTTTTTAAATTTTAAGTAGTTAAATTCAGAGGATAAGAAATGAACAGAGATAGTAAGAAATGAAAAGTGAGATTCATCATCATCCTTGTAGTCTCGTCTCTCGTGAGTCTAGATTTTTTTTTAAAAAAAAAGAACACCTCCCTTAGCAGGCTCGATCGCGAGGATACCTAGGGTCTAGGGCCCAATATATTAACAAAGTGTTTACTAGTTTTTGTGGTAAGTTTTACGGAAATACTGTGGGTACGGTATTCGTTTCGTCCGGACACACGTTGGTGGGCCTCGACACCCGCCCGAATGGCCGAACACTGCCATCCGCACAGACACCCATCTCGTGTTGCTTAAAATAAAAATTCTCTGTCACTTTGCTCTTGAATCGCCGCTAGGCCCGCATCCATTCTCAAACTCACTCTCGAATCGACGCCATGCCCGCATTGCCGTGGCGTGCTCCACCGCGACCGGGCACTGCCGACGGTCGAAACGCGATGGCGTGCTACACCGCACCCGAGCGCCATCGCCTGCCTTCCTATCTTCCTACTGCCACTCACTACTCGCCGTCGAGTTCTTCGAGCTGACGCAGCGTGGTCCACGGCGACTACTCTGGTGCAATGTTCTTCACCACACCTAGCCGCTTGCCTGCTACCATCCTCCCTCTTTACTGCACCAGAGCGTCGCTTGCCGGCTACCGCAATTCCCCACTAGGTAGGCTGTGGCCATCGGCGACGCCGTGTTTCAAGTGTTTCAGAAGTATGTTTTCGAGTGTTTCATTTGGATATTGCGTATGTTGCGATGGCTATATATGCATGTTGCATGTATATGTTTCAAAAAAAAGTTATTTCAGACGTATGTTTTTATCTGGATGTTGCAGAAGTATATCTATATGTTGCATAATATGCATGTTGCAAGCTCATGTTTCAAGTGTTTTAGTTATTTCATACGTATGTTGAAAGTGTTTTATTTGTATGTTGCAAAAGTGGATCTGGATGTTGCACGCGTATGGTTTTCAAAGTGTTTTCGGGTATTTTGCAAATGTTTCAGATGTATGTTGCAAGTGTTTCAACTTTTGCGAACGTATGTTGCAAGCGTTTTATCTGGATGTTGCAAAAGTAGATCTGGTGTGGCACATGTTGCAATGGAACCACCTGTCGCAGTTTTTGGGGCGCCACCAAGCGGACGCAGAATATCCCCCCTGTATGCGCATGGAAAACGTACGAGGCACGTGCGGTCTCGGCGTGTTGCAGGTCGGATGGATGGCGTGTGCGGTGCGGGTGGCGTGGGCCCCGTATGGGCGCACCAAGGGTTCTGGCACTGACATCCGGACAATAGCAATACTCTAAGGTTTATTATGATAGACGTCTAAAACCAAAAAGAAATCGCTATCTCTTCTAGAGATGGCAATAGTGAAATTGCTCTAACACCAGCAGGGTCATTTTTGTCACAGCTTTTCAAAGCAAGCTCTCCTTCCATCACACACAACGCAACAGCACGCGTTCTCCCCCTAGCCGGCTGGAGTCCCCTAAGTCCTCATCTCCACCGTCCGCACCACGCTACCTCAGGATCCTTGCTGTTTTCAACATCCTTGCCGTTTCTTACATCACTTCTAGTACAACATCAGAGTAATTCAAAATTTGATTATACAGCGGAATATAAAATGTTATCAGAGTTCAGCGAAAATAAAATCATTTAATGATAAGATAAACATTAACATGATAAACTTTTATAAGCATGAAATGAGAACAAGTTGCAAGTATGTCCTGTGTAAAACTTTTGGTGAGAGTTTTAATAAATAACTCTACTCCGCATCGCAAAGAAAATCCTCGCTGAGCCCACTAGGAGGTTTCCACACACAAGTGATCAGCTTATTGGCACCGGTTACCTGCAACAGGGTAGAACAAACCTTGAGTACTCCATTGTACTCCGCAAGACTTACCCGTCAGGAGAAAAGAAACGACTCCAAGGATTATGCAAGGCTTTCTGGCTTGTGGGCTTATTGCATCTGCAAGAAGCGTTACTAAGTGTGCATCCTTATATTTCATTTTATTAGCAGTCATCATTAGTTCATTAACCGACCATTCTATGTAAGCACCAAGACTACTTTCAAGCAGGTGATAAGCAATCAAAACTATTTTACCGTTCTTCCATGTTCTAGTTATTACTACGGCGCTAGACAGTAGCCAAGTCATACCGTCACGTAGAAACGGCGATTCGCGAATCAATGTGCCCAGCTGGGTACCTCGAAAAACACACGTCTCATCTATACCCCGGGCACAGACAAAGACCAACCCGTTTCACTCCTGTCACGGGGTACAGGTCCCCGTCCAAAATGGGAAGTCCCCAACACTGCAGGCCCCGCCTCAGTGTGGTGCTTAGACCTCCAACCCAATGATCCACCTATAACAGTCGGTCCAGAAAGAGCCGGAACTCATGACAAAAGAGTAACAAGTCTTCCTGCTCCCATAAGCAAGTATGTGCTCGGGATAATAAGTCTGTGACCTGACTAGTGTCCAATGCAACGGACGGTCCTCAATCGACACAGGCGGGACAAATGCAACCAGAGCCCCGCTCTATTGCCCAACCAAGTCCAAGTCCATCAAGCCCAGTCCCGCCCGATCTCCAATTATTATACATATTTATTCTATGTGATAGTAACATGATAATAATAACAACAATATATTTCCTATCTCTCGCGAGTGATAGGCAATCACTCGACTTCTACCGGGATGCTATAGCATAGCACGCTACACGATCCTATTATACTAGTAAGACTCATAGAAAATATAAATAAATAAATATATATAAGTGGGTTAAAGTGCAGAATAACATGGGTTGTGCACCGGGGCTTGCCAGGGTAAGGAATATAACCAAAGGTTAGCACTCCATGGTGACGACACGTTCATTGGGACACCATCTTATCTGCTACCTCCGGGTGACTCCACAATCCATCATCGCTCCTATTATGACATTCGTGGATGCAACGAGAATACGTAAATAGACAATGATAATTGCAACTAGGAGAACTCGATACGCTTTGCAAGCTAACGAGCTAACTCTAATGGATAACGCACTATGCCACGTACCCACGTTGTTGAACAAGACGTTATTATCAATAAGTGCTTTGTAATACCACCCGAGGTGTCGCTTTGCTTATTTGTTACACTAATACCTATTCAAACTAAGGCTTGCTAACAACCTAGCCAAACTAATTATTCTGGAGCTACAACATTACAGTGAGTGTATAATAATACTAGGAACTTACTGTAAAATTTATAATTTATAGCATTAAAGCTAGCACAGATCAATCATGAAAATTCCTACAGGTTCACGTTTTAGCAATATTAACACATATTAAAATATTTAAATAGACCTGGAAACACTTTTAGAGATATATGAAATAAATACACTAACAGATATATAATGGTTTTAGGAACTTAACAAAATTGGTTTCATAATTTTTGGACTCCTACATATTTTCATATTGAATTTATAAGTTTGCTTCAGAAATTGAATTAAGAAAGCATTTAGAAAATGAAAAGGGTCGGCAGCAACCCTTTCAGCCCAGCGGCTTAACTCGGCCCGCGTGGAAACGAGGCCGCGCGGCCGCAGGCCGGTCCAACAGGCCCAACCCGAGAGCGCTCGGCGCATTTTGCTAAGGAGCCCTTGGTTTAACAAGTTATGACGTGGAGCTTTCATTTACTATTGCCCAAGAGACGAGCGTCGCACTAAGCACCCTAGAATAAGCCATCTTCACAAAGGGGCAGTCCCCGACACCCCCAAGCTCGACGGCACGGCTCCGGCCGGCATAGCTCGGCCACGCCGGCGAGCTGAGGACCCCCTCGGCACGCCCATCGAGCCGATGTGATCCCAGGAACCCGCGCCCAATAGTAGGTGGCGGCAACTCAACGATGTACTAACGGACTTAGTCTCTGACGACGGCAGACTCGCACGCCAGCGCAAGCGTTCCGGCGATGCTACGGCTTGGCGGACGAGTAGGAATGGCGGAGGAGCATCGGTGACTCACCTAGGTTCTTTCTGTGGCGAACGTTGAGGCGGGGAAATGCCAAGGTGGCCTGCCCACATGCGCCCGCACCACGCGGTGGCGCTCCTTCGCGGACAAGGTCGTGTCAGCACGCCACAGACGAGTGCCCTGGCCAGAATAGCGCGAGCACCACATAATAGGACCCAATTGAGTTTGCGGTTACGAGCAAAGGAGCTATCATCAACTCGACTGGCCTTACCCCCAAACCTACCGGCTCGGCGGCGCACAAGACCGGCGGCGAGCAATCTGCCAAATTGGCGCGGCGTATGACTCGGATGGGGCTTGATGTGGGTGGGGCGTATAGCTGATCTCCCTTTTTACCTACTTCAGAGAGGAATCGGGCTACAACGCCTTGAGCTTTGCGAACTGAAAGGCGGAGAGCGCTGTGCTTACGCCAATGGTAAGGTCATGGCGACACACGCGAGCGATTTAAGAGATGGCTACTTCGATTCGCTAGTGACAAGGCGAGTACGAGCGCACAGGGGAGATACAGGAGAGGGCTTGGCGAGATGCGTTGAAATGAAATGGCATTACTCGAGCAGGCTCGCCGATGGCGGCTAGCGGAACAACAAGGCAGGGACGTGTCTCATCGCTACTGTGGCCAGGTCAACGACCCGCGCGCGACAGTGATTCATGTCCGCATGCCTGGCGCGGTAAATAAATCGAGTGGCAGAAACAGGCGCTAAGTCGACCCCACGACGGCCGCCCCGGCACCGTTCGGACACGCGCACGCCGTGACCGGCAGCGAGGCAGAGGCGGAACTGCGACATGATGAGGTGGCAGTTGCGGCGTTGGCACGACCCTCGCCTGCATGTCCGGCAGCGAGCCCAGCCCGAAGCGCGACTGGCAGCCAGCCAGACCGCCCACGGGTACGGCCCTGGCCAGGAGCGCCCAGACCGCGGCAGCGCACGCGGTGACTGCAGAGCCCGACCTCGCGACAGAAATGATGACGTGCACGCTTTTTAAAGCGAACAGAGGCTGCTAATTGGCACGGATGAGATTCGACCAACTCACCTGTTCCAAGGCCCATCCTACCAGCTACCAAGCAGAGCAAACACACTGACCAAAGGATGACTGGAGAGGACGGTAGAGACATGCCGAGGTGGGTTCGTCACTGGAATGCCAGCTCGCGCGAAAGAACGTCATCACACAGTTCACAGTGCGTTCTAGCGAAGTTAGGCAATTTCTAAAGCAAGCAACATGACGTCCAACCGAACTACCTCCTACACCACGCTCAAGTGCTAGGTAAGAAGTAACCAACTATGCAAAATCGTGATGTTAGTGCTTAGGTATTTAGGTTAGAATTTAAACGCCAAACTAACCTTGTCATCACCTCCATCCGACCTGGATGAGACCTAGAGTTGAGGTGGAGTTGGATTACGAATTCGATTACCGAGCTTGCAAAACACTAGTTAACGATACTCATTCCCCAACATAAAAGTTACACTTTCATCTACGCAACTCGCTCATAAATTTTTACTTAAGCGCAATGCTCAAGTTACATTTTATTCTTGCTTATAAAAATTGTTTTTCATGCCAAACAATTAAAACAACCTATTGTTCTATTTTTCTAATTAGGGTCTCATCAGCATGTTTTCCCATAAAACTAATTAACCGACATTATTTGTTTATCATTTGTGTGAGGTAAATTTTTTTAAAACCCGAGAACTTGTTTACTTAATTTCTTTTTGATCTTAATCGGGGTGCTAAGCAAGCTCGTAACACCAGGGGTGTTACACTCTCATTCTACATAACCCCCTTAACATATTGAGCGTGGTCTACATAACCCCTTGAACTATGGAACCGGATTTTCTACCTCCTGAACTTTCAAAAACCGGTCAAATAACCCCTAAGCAGTTTTGGACAGTGATTTTGCTGTGGTTTTGTCTTTTTCTTTATGTGTATGCTTGTTAAAAAGTATTTATAAATCTATAACTAAGTTATACATGATTCAATGAGTATGAAATTTTTACTATAGTTCAAGCATATAATAATTATCCTATCATAAAAATTTCACCACAATTGGACTATAGAAGCTGCAGTTATGAATTATTCTAATTAATTACAGAAAAGCATAGACTTATAGCTACAACAAAAACTTTGTACTAAAGTATATTATATTATATGTTCACTATATAGATCTACTCATGTGGAGGCCAACGAAATTGGATTTTCTATTTTATGATTTTTCTGTGATTTACTATGATTTTCCAAAGATTCAGCGAAAATAAATAAAAAAGAAAAAGACAAAACCACCGTCCAAAACTACTTATGGGGTTATTTGACCGCTTTTCGAAAGTTCAGGGGGTAGAAAATCCGGTTTCATTGTTCAGGGGGTTACGTAGACCACACTCAATATGTCAGGGGGTTATGTAGACTTTTTCCGGGAAAAAAAACATTATCGATTAGTTCTGCCTTTTGGATATCTATATGAATAAATATATGATTTTTGAGCTTGCTATATGAATATGATGAACTGAATGTTTCGCCCATCATGGCGCATTTGATGGCAACTTGGCAGATCAGATCTGTATAATAGTCCTTATTAGTTTACCAAACATAGTCTGGAGCTCCGGTTTGCTCCTTCCATCTGTTACTGTTACAAGGTTCAACTATGCATATATGTGGAATGTGCTTTTTTTAACATTTCCTTAATAAAAATCAGCACCAACATAATTAAGTTTGCACTTGCAACAATTTCCTAAGAAAAAAAAATTACCCTTTCCACAAATAATCAATCATATGCTCCATTCCCATATTTTCCATGTCCTTGACAAATGACATGCAATGCTAGTTTGTAACCGCCTGAAAATGGTTCGTGGGCACAATACATGTAAAATCAATGTCCTTGTGGAGTTTGATAAAAAAAAATGTCCTTGTGGAGTTAAACATAAACGTTCTAGGTGTAAGCTTTTGGATTTTCGTACCACAATTACCATGTTCTGAAGAAAAGCAAACTCTGACATGCCAATTATCAATTGATGATGGTGACTGATGATTTGCAAACTTAGGGGTGTTTAGTTTGAGGAGTTAAAGTTTAACAAACACTGTAGCACTTTCGTTTTATTTGACAAAAAGTTTCCAATCTTGGACTAATTAGGCTTAATAGATTCGTCTCGTAAATTACTCCTAATCTGTACCGACATGCATGCAATTAGTCTACATTTAGTACTCCATGCATTTGAGAAAACATTAATATGATGAGAGTTAAATTTTAACAAAACCAAACCAAACGGGCCTTAGTTGATTTGCATTGCTATCATCGATCGCTTCATGCCATTATTGACGCCTTTTGCTCCGTACCAGTGCCTTGCAGATTGTGTTTGAGATTCCATGCCAAACTAGGCTGCGTTTAGATGCAAATTTTTTTGCAAAACGGTACTATAGCTCTTTTCGTTGTTATTTGACAAATATTATCTAATCATGGTCTAATTAGGCTTAAAAGATTAGTCTCGTCCATTTCGTCTAAACTGTATAATTAGTTTTATTTTTTATCTATATTTAATGCTTCATGTATGTGTCTAAAGATTCGATGTGATGGGGAATCTGAAAAATTTTGCAAAATTTTCTGGAAACCAAACAGGACCTAGTGAAAGTTATGAGGTGTCTTTTCAGGAGCTGCATTTTTCTGTCATTATTAATTGAATTGCAGCATCTGTACTAGTGAAAAGCACCGGTGCTCTATGCTTCCTTACAAAAAAAAAATTAGGCTGTGTTTATCCCTGAAAAGGGTAAAAAAAAAGTAATATAGCACGTTTTGCCTTTATTTGTCAAATAGTGTCTAACCGTTGACTAATTAGGTTCAAAACGTTCGTCTCGCAAAGTACAACCAAGCTGTACAATTAGTTTTTGATTTCATCTACATTTAGTACTCCATGCATGTATCGCAAGTTTGATGTGACGGGGAATATTTTTTCGCATAGTGCTTTTTTTTAGGAACTGAACACAGCCTTAGACCAAAATGTAGGTCCTCTTATGGATTTGAACATGTCGGTACCAACAGTACGGGGGTACCCGCACCTATCGCCAAAAAACTAACACGATCGAAACCGCAATAAAAGATAGCCCGCCTCGACCGCGTACCCAGTCAGTCTCGTACGAGGCCCGCTCGACGGAGCGCCTCGACCGCGCCCCGGCTCCGACTCGTACGAGGCCCGCTCGACGGGGCGCCTCGACCGCGCCCCGGCTTCGACTCGTACGAGGCCCGCTCGACGGGGCGCCTCGACCGCGCCCCGGCTCCGACTCGTACGAGGCCCGCTCGACGGGGCGCCTCGACCGCGCCCCATCCCGTGCCGCAAGGTACTTCGACAGCGCTCCGACCCGCGCGAGGCTCGACCGCCCGCTGGGGAGAACTCCGACTCGCGTGAGCCCGGACCGAGCACCTCGTCACCTTTTCTTTGCCTACCCCAGGACAAAAGCCATAGCATTCAATGCGGTTACCTACTACCACCTACCGGCATGGCTGCGGCCAGGATCGACGTGGGAACAATACCCGTGTCAGATTTCACTGTTTTACCGCCCATCCCGTGATGGGAGGTGAAACCCGTCACTATACCCACCTTACCACGCACTGTTCACCATCAATCACCCTCGAGGGAGGATAAGACAAGGCCCATTCTCCGCGATATCGGGGATTCGGCCTTATCCATCCGGCCTCGACCCGGCCTCGACCCAGCCCCGACGCTCGACTTAGTTCAAAGGACGGTATGGCATGGCGCTCTGGGTCATTTCGCCATCTTGTCTCCCACAACGTCAGGGTGTCCAGGGATGGCCGGCCATTCCCAAGGCACGTCGCTACAGTCAACTCAACAGGAATCGACAAAACATCACCTTAAGGCTCCCCGTCGTCTTGGCCTCCCCTCACCCTATAAAAGGGCAGGCCAGGGTTCAACGGAAGGGGAGGACGAAGACGGAACGAAAAACACAAAACAGAAGATCGACATCCTAAGCAACCGCCTTTTTCCTCTTTTCTCTTTGAGACTCGGGCTCGACACCCTCTCTCGCATGCTTGTAACCCCTACACGAGCACCTCGGTGCAAGGAAATACAAACATCTCCCCCCGCTGGACGTAGGGCCTTCTTTTGCCCGAACCAGGATAAACCCCCGTGTGTTCTCCTTGCATCACCATCCAGGAAAGAGACACGCAGCATTTACTCGTTGGTTTAGGACCCCCTCGGGTCCGAACACCGACAGTTGGCGCGCCAGGTAGGGGGTCGCTGCGTGAAAACGTCGCTTTCTCGCCTTTCTTCTTGGATGGCTAACCCCGAACGCCCTATCCTGTCGGCCATGGTGATCTGGTTCGGGAGTTTGGAGTTCATGTCGCTCGGCTCTGGCTACGACATGGTCCTACTTCCACCCAGGCACCCAACTGACGAGGACTACGAGCTCTCCCAGCCCGGGGGAGCAATCCACCGGCACCGTCGCTCCAGGCGGGCGCGGGCCGCCCGACGACGACGAGCCTGGTACAGCCACCGTCCTCACCCCGCGAAGGGCGATGAGGTCCCCTGGTTCGGCACCCCCCAGCCAGGCGCCAGCCTAGATCTCCTTTCGGAAGGTTTGGGAAGGACGAGCTTGGCTGAGGGTGACATGCCGACGGAAAATCCCGCCGCTCCCCCGTCCGGTGAGACACCACTGTCCGGAGCATCCATTTCAGCGCGGGCAGCGACATCTTCATCACCATTCCCGTTTGGGCTAGACTCGGTTGCCCGGGTGTACGCATCCTCCGTGAACACTCGCATGAGTGCTTATGAGAAACTCCCCTGGCACCATCTATGCTCCACTCTAGACCTCGTTGCATCCACACCGGCTTCTGATTATCGGGACTCTACGGAGACACCGAAAACAGAGCCCCGTGTGACTGCTTCTTTACGTCGCCGCCTCAATGACGATTGGCAACGGCCACACGTTCCCCCGTCATATTACTACTTTGGCGCTCCTGACTCTGACTCGGCTGACGACATCTATGATCCGACCCGCGAGTGCTTCAACATCGACGTTGAAAGCACTTCGGAATCAGAGGACGAAGAGCCAGTCGAAGGAAGGCACACGCCACCTCATGTCGAGCTTCCTGCCGAGCGAGACGAGCCTCAGTTCCTTACGGATCAAGGAGCGCAGCTCGAACAGATTCGCGAGTTGCAGGACAGGCTTGACGAGGAACGGGAAAACCTGGATCTACTCCAACAAACCCTCGAGCGTGAGCGTGCAGAACACGCACTTGGCGGGAGAGCTCGCGAGAGAGCTCGCGACGTCAACCGTCGCATCGACGAGGACCGGGCGGACGACCCCCCGGTTTTCGCCCGAGGCAGCCAGAACGTCGTCGCCGCCGCCATGCTCCTCCGCAACATGCCCGAGCCATCAAACCCCGACGCCCGTCGGGCTCGAGATGAAATCCGAGAACTCCTCGAGACCGCCGCCATGCAGCAGGCCGAGAGCTCTGCCTCGAGGCGACGCGAGGCAGCCTCGGAGCGGATCCTCGAGCCTTCCCGACAGGAGAGAGAAGCCTCGGTTCACCCCGAGCCTGCCCGGCGAAACCGGGTAGCACCGGCCCCTGAGCCCACCAGCAACGACCGCGAGCCTCGAGACACCCATGGCAACATCGTCGAGCGCCGCACGCGCAAGCACGGTGACGGTGTGGCTCGAGGCTACCACGTCCACAGGGGCGGACACTACGATAGCTCGGAAGATCGTAGCCCTTCACCCGAGCCCCCAGGTCCTCGGGTCTTCAGTAAGGCAATCCGTGAGACGGTGCCCCCGGCTCGGTTCCGCCCCCCCACGACTCTCACCAAGTACAACGGCGAAACCAAACCCGAACTTTGGCTCGCCGATTTCCGCTTGGCGTGTCAGTTGGGCGGGGCCACCGACGACCGGGTCATCATTCGACAACTCCCCCTGTTCCTCTCCGACACCGCCCGAGCCTGGCTCGAGGATCTCCCACCTCGGCAGATCCACGACTGGGACGATCTCGTGAGGGTGTTCGAGGGAAATTTCAAGGGGACCTACATGCGCCCCGGCAACTCGTGGGACCTCCGGAGCTGCAAGCAGAAACCAGATGAATCCCTCCGGGACTACCTCCGACGCTTCTCCCGGCAGCGTACCGAGCTCCCCAACATCACCGACTCCGACATAATTACGGCCTTCCTCTCCGGCACCACCTGTAAGGAGTTGGTCCGAGAATTGGGCCGTAACACCCCACTCACTGCCAACGGATTGATGGACATCGTCACCAACTTCGCCGCCGGCGAGGAGGCGGTTGGTGCAATCTTTGGCGGCGACTCGGAAAGAGGGAAGCAGAAGGTCGACGATCCCGCGAGTTCTACCCGAGGCCCCAAGAGAAACAACCGCAAGAAGAAGAAAGGCCAGCAGGGCAAGCTCGAGGCCCCGGCCGACGAGCTCGTCGCTGCTACCGAGCACAAGAAACCTCGAGGCCCCCCCGGCGGGGGCGTCTTCGACAAAATGCTCAAAGAGCTGTGTCCCTACCACAAGGGACTCACTAACCATAACCTCGAGGATTGTCACATGCTGCGCAGGTACTTCGGGGGTGCCGGCGCCAAGAAGGACGACAAGGAGGACCCTAAGGGTGACGACAAGGACAGGGAATTTCCCGAGATCCACGACTGCTTCATGATCTACGGAGGGCCCTCGACCTGCCTCTCTGCGTGCCAGCGCAAGCGAGAACGGCGCGAGGTCTTCTCCGTACAATCGGCAGTACCCTGCTTCCTTGATTGGTCCGCGGTGGCCATCACTTTCGACCGTGACGACCACCCAGACTACGTCCCCAACCCAGGGGTCTATCCGCTCGTTGTTGACCCCGTCATCGCCAACACACGCCTCACCAAGGTGCTCATGGACGGCGGAAGCAGCCTCAACATCATCTACTCCCAGACCCTCGACCTTCTGGGGGTCGAGAGAGCGCGCCTCCAACCTAGCGTCGGGGGCTTCCACGGAGTCATGCCAGGGAAACGGGCGGAACCCCTCGGGCGGGTTGATCTGCCTGTTTGTTTTGGCACACCGGCCAACTTCAGAAAGGAGACTCTCACTTTCGAAGTGGTCGGATTCCGTGGAACGTACCACGCTATCCTGGGACGCCCATGCTACGCTCGGTTCATGGCGATCCCGAACTACACCTACCTCAAGCTCAAAATGCCGGGTCCAAACGGTGTCATCACTGTAGGGCCCTCGTATGAACATGCCTACGAGTGCGACGTCGAGTGCGTCGAACACGGCGAGGCTATTTTGGAGTCGGCGATCTTGGCTGCAGACCTCGACGGTCTTGCCAATGCTATTCCCGACCCAAAACGCCATGCCGGCAGCTTCGAGCCCACCGAAGATGTCAAACTCGTACCCCTCGACCCCGCTGATCCCAAGGGAAAGGCACTGAGCATCAGTGCCACCCTCGATCCTAAATAAGAAGCAGTGCTCGTCGACTTTCTCCGCGCAAACGTCGACATCTTTGCGTGGAGTCCCTCGGATATGCCAGGCATACCCAGGGAAGTCGCCGAGCACGCCTTGGAGATCCGGGCCGGATCCAAACCGGTGAAGCAACGCCTGCGTCGCTTCGATGAGGAGAAGCGCAGGGTCATCGGCGAGGAGATACACAAACTGTTGGAGGCCGGGTTCATCAAGGAGGTTCATCATCCCGAGTGGCTAGCTAATCCTGTATTAGTTAGGAAAAAGAATGGGAAATGGAGGATGTGCGTAGACTATACCGGTTTAAATAAAGCATGTCTGAAAGTTCCCTTTCCTTTGCCACGCATTGACCAAATCGTTGATTCCACTGCGGGATGCGAAACTCTCTCATTCTTAGATGCATACTCCGGCTACCACCAAATCAAAATGAAGGAGTCCGACCAGCTCGCGACTTCATTCATCACCCCATTCGGCATGTATTGCTACGTTACGATGCCCTTTGGTCTCCAGAACGCGGGGGCAACGTACCAGCGATGCATGCAACATGTTTTCGGAAAGCACATTGGGTCGACCGTCGAAGCTTACGTCGATGACATCGTGGTCAAAACCCAACAAGCCGACGATCTGGTCAGCGACCTCGACGTTGCATTCAAGTGCCTCAGGGCAAAAAACATCAGACTCAATCCAGAGAAATGTGTCTTCGGCGTCCCACGAGGTATGCTTTTAGGGTTTATCGTATCTAAACGCGGCATCGAGGCCAACCCTGAAAAAATCTCTGCGATAACCAAGATGGGCCCCATCCGAGATCTAAAAGGCGTACAGAGGGTCACAGGTTGCTTGGCGGCACTCAGCCGTTTTATTTCGCGCCTCGGCGAAAAAGCACTCCCTCTGTACCGTCTCTTGAAGAAATCAGACCATTTTTCCTGGAACCTTGAGGCTGAGGAGGCTCTCACGAAACTCAAAGCCACCCTCTCTAACTCACCGATCCTCGTCCCTCCAACCCCGAGGGAACCACTCCTACTCTATGTCGCCGCGACATCACAAGTAGTCAGTGCTGCCCTGGTTGTCGAGCGGGCCGAGGAGGCACGTACCTTGCTCGTCCAGAGGCCGGTCTATTTCGTTAGCGAGGTGCTCTCAGAAACAAAGTGTCGATACCCACAGATCCAGAAACTGCTATATGCTGTCATCTTGACATGGCGCAAGCTCCGACACTACTTCGAGGGTCACCCGATTACTGTGGTTTCTTCTTTCCCCTTGGGAGAGATAGCCCAGAACCGGGAAGCCTCGGGTAGGGTTGCCAAATGGGCGGTCGAACTCATGGGCGAGGCATTGTCCTATGCACCGCGAAAAGCTATCAAGTCACAGGTGTTAGCAGATTTCCTGGCTGAGTGGACTGACACACAACTCCCCCCTGCACAGCTTTAGGCGGAGCTATGGACCATGTACTTCGATGGGTCATTAATGAAAACAGGAGCAGGCGCGGGCTTGCTCTTCGTCTCACCCTTCGGGATTCACATGCGCTACGTCATCCGGCTTCATTTCCCTGCGTCTAACAACGTCGCCGAGTACGAGGCACTCGTCACGGGGTTGAGAATCGCCGTCGAGCTCGGGGTCCGACACCTTGACGTCCGAGGCGACTCCCAACTCGTGATCGATCAGGTCATGAAGAGCTCGAGCTGCCGTGACCCCAAGATGGAAGCCTACTGCCAAGAAGTACGGCGCCTCGAGGACAAGTTTCACGGCCTCGAGCTCAACCACATCGCACGCAGGTATAATGAGGCCGCTGATGAACTGGCAAAAATCGCGTCCAGTCGAGCCACGGTTCCACCGGACGTCTTCGCGAAAGACCTTCAGCACCCATCCGTCGACCTCAGGCCAGACGGGGGGGTGGACGGGGCGTCGCTCGACCCTCCACCTGAGGCAGAAGCCCCCTCGACCGAGGCTGAAGCCATGCAGGTGGAAGACCTAACGCCACCGTCTGACCTCGAGCCTGACTGGCGCATCCCGTACCTCGACTACCTCGGCAAAGGGGACCTCCCCTCGGATAAGACTGAGGCTCGACGGATCGCACGCCGGGCCAAAACTTTTGTGATCATGGGCGACAGCAGAGAGCTCTACCGCCGTAGCCCTACTGGTATCCTCCAATGTTGCATCACAAAAGAGCAAGGCAGGAATCTGCTTGGCGATCTTCACTCGGGGGCTTGCGGTCACCACGCAGCACCTCGAACCCTCGTCGGAAATGCCTTTCGACAAGGATTCTATTGGCCGACCGCGGTCTTCGACGCTGTCAAGCTAGTACGCTCCTGCGAGGGTTGTCAGTACTATGCGAGACAAACCCATCTTCCGGCACATGCCCTGCAAACTATCCCCATCACATGGCCGTTTGCCGTTTGGGGGCTCGACCTTGTCGGACCACTGAAAAGAACAACTGGCGGCTTCACTCACCTGCTCGTCGCCATCGACAAATTCTCCAAGTGGATCGAGGCCCGCCCTATCACTAGCATCAGGTCCGAGCAAGCTGTGCTCTTCTTCACTGACATTATTCATCGCTTTGGGGTCCCCAACTGTATCACCACAGACAATGGCACCCAGTTCACTGGCCGAAAGGTTTTGGATTTCTGCGACAACCACCACATCCGAGTGCTCTGGTCAGCCGTGGCTCATCCAAAAACAAACGGTCAGGTGGAACGTGCCAACGGCATGGTCCTACAAGGCCTGAAGTCTAGAATCTTTGACAAATTAAACAAACATGGCAAAAGATGGGCTGTCGAGCTACCCTCGGTCCTGTGGAGCCTAAGAACAACGCCGAGTCGAGCCACGGGGTTCACTCCGTTCTTCTTAGTCTACGGGTCTGAGGCTATGCTACCAACCGATATAGAATACGGATCCCCAAGGTTGAAGGCATACAACGAAAGATATAACGATGCCACAAGACAAGACGCCCTCGACCAGCTCGAGGAAGCCCGAGATGTGGCTTTGTTGCATTCTGCCAGGTACCAGCAGGGTCTCCGACGCTACCACGACAGACACGTCCGCAAGCGTGACCTCAACGTCGGCGACTTGGTGCTACGGCGGAACCAGAACACCAAGGGACGGCACAAGCTCACACCACCATGGGAAGGGTCGTACATCATCGCAGAAGTACTAAAGCCGGGCACCTACAAGCTATCCAACGAGAAGGGCGAAATCCTCACCAACGCTTGGAACATTGAACAGCTACGTCGCTTCTTTCCTTAAAAAGCCTCGAGGCTCTGTATTTTCTTTTTCGTCAATAAAGAATACAGCGATGTTCAAATTTTCGTTTCGTAATGAGGAAGGATCGACCCTGCACTCCCAGAGTCGACCCTCCCTCGGGGGCTGCAAGGGGGGAACCCCCGGTCCCCGAAAAAACTTATGCTCTTTTTTAAAATTTAAGAACCGCTTCTTAGATCGACTTCGCTGAAAGAGCACCCTAAGGTTCGAGAGGGCTCTCGAGTCTGGAGCATCACCTACGCCTCCGAGGCTACGGTACCTCCACTCACCCCTTACAGCTTTTAGAGGCACGCCTTCACGATAGGAAGATCTAAACAACGGTTCCTAAAATTAAAAAAGGACATACCCCCTGTCGCTTAGATCAGGCTCTCACACGATTTACAAGGCCGCAACATCACCCTGAAGCTCGAGGGCAGTTGAGCCGCGAGATCACTTACGCCTCCGAGGCTACGGTACCTCCACTCGCTCCCTTAAGCCAAAGGGTGCAGCTGCGTGCTAAGTAAATCACGCGAGAACACGGTCCAAGCGATAAAGGGAAGAAAAGCTCGAGTAAAACTAAATCAACCACGAACCGGTTTATGTTTCGAGTTTTTAAGGCCTCCGCGGCCGCCACGACCAAAATTCGAAATACTAACTCATTACATGGGCCTTCATGCCCAGATTTGGCTCACAGGCCCTCGTCGTCGGCAGGCGGAACCACCTCGGCTTCAAAAAGCGAGGCCAGACGGCTCCCAGGCTCTTCGGCGGCTTCAATCAGCTCCACGCAAGCATCCTCGTTCTCCTCGTCTGTCCGATCCGGGTCTGTGATGAAACCCTCGGCGACGAGCCTCATGTCAAACACAAACCCTGAACGGACGACGGCCAACGCCCTCTTCACGCCGTGATGGAGGCCGTCCCGTATCTTCTCCTGGGCAAGGCGGCCCAGCGCCACCATCCGGCGGACGAAGGAGTTCCCCGGAACATCTTCCCCGGTGTCGGCGTCGGGCTCGACCCCCAGACCGTCACACACGGTGGTGATCGCGCCCTGGAGAAGTTGGGTCCTCCGGATCTCGGCTTCGAGGAGGCTCTGGAAGGAGTTGGCAGAAGATTGGGCCTCTCGATTATCTCTCTCCAGCTCTGAAACACGACAAACAAATTAATACCCAACGCGGGGCCTTCAACGTCGTGGCCGTAACAATCACACTTACCCTCGATGTGGGTCTGCAGGCCCACGACCTCGTCGCGAAGCCCCCCGCAAGTTCGCTCGAGCCCCAGGAAGGCGCTGTCCTTGTCACTGATGGCTGCCTTTAGCGCCTCGATCTCCTGCCGAGCAGACTCGAGAGCTGCGTCCTTCTCTTGGACGGCTCCCTTCAGCGTCGTGACCTCGACGTTGAGGGTGTCGCGCTGAAGGCTAACCTGGGAGGCATCCTCCTCGAGCTCCTTCACCCGCATGGATAGGGGCTCGAGATCCCTGCGGGCCTGGGCAGCCTCCTCCCGAGCCTTGTCCATGCCAGTGCGCATCACGGCCTCAGCCGCCCATGCCTGCATCGCTTCTTCTTTCAGCACCGCGTACGCGACGCGCAGCTCAGCCATCTCGGCGTTCCGATCGGATAGCCGTTTCTGGGCCTCCTCGACCAGAACTCGTTGCTGGGACAGCGCGCCCCACACGCCACTCTCATCCTAAATGAAGAGCGACTTGCGGCGGGAGTACTCCTTCAGCTCCTGAACGCAATCCGAAAAGGTCACAAAGACGAGGGAAAAAGACACCAAGAAAACTACGGAGAAAGCCGACGGGTCGATCATACCTCGGTGGCATCTCCCATACTCCGCACGGCACCGGACGCCACTCGGAGCAACCGATCAAGATGCCGGCGGACGCCCTCGAGGTATTCCCATCGGTGCACCTCATCTTTGTCACTCAAGACAAAGATGGGCTCGGCGTCGGGGTTCGTAGCGTCCCTAAACTGAAGGGACGCCCCCCCACCTCGGCAGCTCCATCTCTGCCCGCGCTATCGCCAGCGCGGCGATGTCAGGCCACGACGAGGACGACCCGGCCGGGGCGTCTCCCGGTCCCGCGGAAGGACCGGCCTCGCCCGCAGTGTTCACCTCTCCAACGGCCGTCGAGGCACCGGCCTGATCCGTGACCTCACCCCCCTCGACCCCCATCACTTGTTTTCCTTTGTCCAGGGGGATGTCGTCGAGGGTAAGGTGAAGGCGGGCACCAACGACCGCCGGCGCCTCCGGAGCCGGCGCCTCGACCGATGATGGCTCTGGTACCCGCGCCTCGACCGTTGGCACCTCCGGAGCCGGTGCCTCTTCTTCCGGTGCTCCGGATAGGGGCTCGACCGCCTCGCCCTCCACCATGCCCGCTGGCTCTGCCAACGGGTCTTGTTGCGGCCGCGACCCCCTCGCCAGGACCGCCTCCTGTCCTGACGCCGACGCGACCTCCTCTATGGTCACGTCCGCACCCGCCCGCTCCGCGTCGTGGACGGGTGCCTCGCCCGTCGCGACCTCGACGGTAGCCTCGGCCGTCGCCGACGACCTGGGCCCCGTCTCGACCATATCGAGCGCCGCTACCTCTGCCGGTTCGGACCCCTCGACAGCAGGCTCCGGGCCAGCAACCACCGTGGCGTCGACTGACCCCTGCCGTTGTCGCCGGCACCCCTTCGCGGCCTCGACCTCCCGGACCCAGGCCGCATCTGTAAGGTCCAAATAGGCTAGAGGGGGGGGGGGTGAATAGCCTAATTAAAACTTCTACAAGAATTACTTAACCACACGTTAGTACGAAAGGTGGCGAAGCAAATGCACTAGCTCTAACTAATTAAGCAAGCCACCTACACAAGTCTATAACAAAGCTATTCACTAAACACAACAACAACTACAAGCTAGAAATAAGAAGTAATATAAGAGAAGAGCTTTGAGTGATTATACCGCCGTGTAGAGATGAGATGTACCAATCAGTCAATCACACAAGAGAAATCCTCGGGAAGAGAATGACACAAGAATTTATCCCGAGGTTCACTTGCTTCCCGGCAAGCTACTCCCCGTTGTGGCGATACACCCACTTGTCGGTTCGCGAGCTAATCAACTATCAAGAGTTGAGCCCTCGGCGGGCGCCGCACAACCGCACACAAGATGGGGATCCTCCAAGCCACGAGCTTCACTAGAGTATCCAATTCGCGAACTCCCGCGGGGAAGGATCAAGAACCCCTTACAACACTTGGTGAAGGCTCCAACAATCTCCAATTGCGAGCTCAATCACCTCCGCTGCTCCAAGCCGTCTACCGTGTCGGGAAACACGGAAGAGTAACAAGAAATCCGCAGCAACTCGAAGATCAAGTGCCTCTAGAATGCAACTCTCAAGCAATGCACTTGAATCTCACTCAATCTCACTCAAGATGTGCAATCAAGCAAGGAGATGAGTGGAGGGGTTGTTCTCTAGCTCAAAGTATGTCTCTAGGTCTCAAAATGTGCAAGAGTTACCCTCAAAACCCGTCCACCATCTATTTATAACGAAGGGGTACGCAACTAGCCGTTAGAAGCGACGCAGTTGAAATCGCGAGCACCAGACGCTCCGGTCTGGGTGACCGGACGCGTCCGGTCACTACGCGACAGACATGAACAGTGCTCGTCCAACTAGCCGTTACCGTTGACCGGACGCGCTCGACCGAGCCACCGGACGCGCCGGTCCCGTGACCCACCGGACGCGCCGGTCAGCACCGAGCCGCGCACCGCGAAACAACCACCGGACGCGCCGAAGGACCCACCGGACGCCACAGTGCCCGCGTCCGGTGGGAGTCCAGTAAGCTCCCGACGCGACCGGACGCGTCCGGTGGTACGTGACCGGACGCGCCCCGCGTCCGGTGCACGAACCCTAGCAGCACCCGCGCCGCGATGAACTGACCGGACGCGCCCCGCGTCCGGTGCAGCGTCCGGTGCTGCGTCCGGTGCACGCAGTGACCTCCGTTCGCCTCCGTTTCTTTTCCAACTTTCGGCGCAATAGAAAATAGGCGTTTCACTTCTCCAAAAAGCGCCGAATCCCGCCTCGCAAGCTCGGCGGGAGGGAGAGAGGAACCCAAACCCCTCTCTACCGCTCCAACTCCACCGCCTTCGCAAATGTGCTAACACCACCGAGTGTACACCACCATGTGCATGTGTGTTAGCATTTCACAAACATTTTTCCAAGGCGTTATGTTAGCTCTTTACTAGAACCTAAATGCATATGCTCAAGACATTGATCTAGTGGCACTTGATTCCCGAGCTAACCGTGATTGCCCCTCTTGATAGTCGGCTATGTATCCTAAACCCGGTCAATCACTTCTCTACTCATCTTAGACCGGCAAAAGGAAAACCCTATGGTTATACCTTTGCCTTGCGCTCTTAGATCCTTCTCCTTCACTTGATCATCATGTCCATTGTTTCATGTGCATCTCCACCATGATCTTGCTCATCATTTCATACACCAAATCATGTGGTCTTGTGGCCATCTCTCCATGCCATTTCCACCTCCATCACATGTTGCTTATGCCTAGCTTAATCACACTTGATACAATAGCATTAGCAACTTGGTGTCATTAATTACCAAAACCAAACTTGGGCTTTCAATCTCCCCCTTTTTGGTAATTGATGACAACCATCACAAAGATATGAAATGAAATCAATTTTCAATTTTGATAGTATTAGCTCCCCCTACATATGTGCTTTCATGAGTTTGGTTCAATTTTGCACATATGTATGGATTTGAATTTTGGGAGAGTTACTACTATCAAATTGATGCTAAGGTATATAGAATGGACCTTTGAAGCGTGATACCAATCGGAGTTGCCTTTATATACCATCCTTAGCATCGATGTAGCTAGACACCACTTGTAATTCATCACTTGTAAAGATCACAAACACTAAAGTACCCCGTGAGATCAACATTATAAGCAAAGGTGTCTAGATACCACTTAAAAAGCTACTCTCAACAATTCATCATTCAAGTTCTATTTCTAGCAATCACCACACAAGCATGATTATGAATTTAAGCTTTGCAATGCAACAATTCATCATGTTAATGCACATACAAATGCAACAAATAATTCATGAGCTTGCTCCCCCTACTTGTGTGCTCAATTTTAATTGATCCCTTTCCAAAGTTTTATCTTATGCTTTCTCTCCCCCTTATTAACTTTTTCTCTTTGTGACTTTTCTCTCCCCTTACTATTTCTTTCTCCCCCTTTGTGACTTTTCTATCTTTGTGACTTTTCTCTCCCCCTTTGTCAACAATCACCAAAAAGGTGCCAATTTTAGTGAGAGTTAAGTCAATCAATATGAGGGAGTCCAAATTATGGTTCAATCTAGATCACTTGCCTAGAATATGTAATTCGGTTTGATCCAAGGACAAGCTTCTTCACACCTCATAAAGTATAAGGGTTATCTTGACCATGTTGAATTACACATCATGAGCTCATTTTCTAGATCCAACACTAGGTTTGCAAGCCCACAAACATGTCATATGCTACCACTAGATCAATCAAAACATAGAAGCAATAGTGGTACCATATATACATTTAACTCATTTGATTTTCATGAATGAGCCTATTTGTCATGCAAATATGTCTATATGTTCTAAACATGTCCTTAGCAAAGTATGGATGATATGTCAAACAACTTTACCTTGCTATGTCGGAGGAGAGGCATGTCATTTTAAGAATGTGGGGGTGCTCTCATTTCAAGTTGGAGAAGTCAAGTATGTTCAATTCATTCTTCAACTTGTAAAATCTCTTCTCATCAAGTGGCTTTGTGAAGATGTCGGCTAGTTGATCTTCGGTGCCAATGCTTTCAATGCTAATATCACCCTTTTGTTGATGGTCTCTTATGAAGTGGTGCCTTATGTCAATGTGCTTAGTTCTTGAATGTTGAACCGGATTTTGAGTCATCTTGATAGCACTTTCATTATCACAAAACAAAGGCACATTCTTGAATTTGATTCCAAAGTCATTCAAAGTGGCCTTCATCCAAAGCAATTGTGCACAACAACTACCGGCACTAATGTATTCGGCCTCGGCGGTAGATAGTGCAACACTATTTTGTTTCTTTGATGACCATGAAACAAGAGACCTTCCAAGCAATTGACAAGTTCCACTTGTGCTCATTCTATCAATTTTGCATCCACCATAGTCAGAGTCCGAATATCCAATCAACTCAAAGTTAGACCCCTTGGGATACCATAATCCAACATCATGAGTGCCCTTAAGATATCTCAATATTCTCTTGGTTGCTTTCAAGTGACTTTCTCTAGGTGAAGCTTGATATCTTGCACACTTGCATACACTAAACATCACATCCGGCCTAGAAGCGGTGACATAGAGCAAACTTCCAATCATGGACCGGTATTGCTTTTGATCTACCATATTTCCACTATTATCAATACCCAATTGATCATTAGAGCCCATTGGTGTGCTCATTGGCTTAGCATCTTGCAATCCAAACTTCTTGATCATGTCCTTGATGTACTTGCCTTGACTTACAAAAGTGCCATTCTTCATTTGCTTGATTTGAAGTCCAAGGAAGTAACTAAGCTCTCCAATCATAGACATCTCAAACTCATTAGCCATCATATTTCCAAACTCTTCACAAAAGTCTTGGTTAGTTGATCCAAAGATAATGTCATCCACATAGATTTGCAACACAAACAATTCATTTCCAAGCTTCTTGGTGAAGAGCGTGGTGTCAACCTTTCCCATCTTGAACCCTTTAGAGAGAAGAAAGTCCCTCAATCTCTCATACCATGCTCTAGGTGCTTGCTTCAAACCATACAATGCCTTCTTGAGCTTGTAAACATGGTTGGGCTTCTTGTCATCTTCAAAACCGGGAGGTTGCTCAACATAAACTTCTTCATTAATGTAGCCATTGAGAAATGCACTCTTGACATCCATTTGATAGAGCTTGATGTTGTGTGCACAAGCATATGCTAATAAGATTCTAATTGCCTCCAATCTTGCAACCGGTGCATATGTCTCTCCAAAGTCAAGACCTTCAACTTGTGTGTAACCTTGTGCTACCAATCTTGCTTTGTTTCTCACAACTACACCATCTTGATCTTGCTTGTTTCTAAAGACCCACTTAGTACCAATCACATTATAGTTCTTCGGCCTTTCAACAAGTTCCCAAACTTGATTTCTAGTGAAGTTGTTCAGCTCTTCATGCATGGCATTTACCCAATCGGAATCTTTCAATGCATCTTCTATTTTCTTAGGTTCTTCAAGTGACACAAATGAGTAGTGCTCACAAAAGGATGCTAATCTTGATCTAGTTTGAACACCACTTTGAATTCCACCAATGATTTGATCCAACGGATGATCTCTTGCAATGCTAGTAGGTTGGAGTATTGGGAGTTGGTTGCTTCCACTAGCTTGACCTTGATCTTGCAAATCATCATGAGAACCACTAGAGCTTGCTTGATTTGTATCAATTTGCACACTTTGGTTTATCACATGAATATCATCATCATCAACTTGTCTCGGCCTTATGTCACCAATATCTATGTTCTTCATTGCATTTGACAATTGATCTCCTCTCACATCATCAAGGTTTTGAGCTTCATTTTGAGATCCTTGGGTTTCATCAAACTCAACATCATGAACTTCTTCCAAGGTTCCATTTGTGAGATTCCAAACTCTATATGCTTTGCTTGTGGTGGAATAACCAAGTAAGAACCCTTCATCACATTTCTTTTCAAACTTGCTCAATCTAGTGCCTTTCTTGAGAATATAGCATTTGCAACCAAACACTCTAAAGTATGCAATGTTGGGCTTTCTTCCATTCAATAGCTCATATGGTGTCTTCCCAAGCTTCCCATGGCAATAGAGACGGTTGCTACAATAGCAAGCCGTGTTGATAGCTTCACTCCAAAATGAATGACTCACATTGTATTCACTAAGCATTGATCTAGCCATGTCAATCAAAGTTCTATTCTTTCTTTCAACTACACCATTGGATTGAGGAGTGTATGTTGGAGAGAATTGATGTCCAATACCAAGATCATCACATAATTCCTCAATTCTTGTGTTCTTGAACTCACTACCATTGTCACTTCTAATCTTCTTGATGGTAGTCTCAAACTCATTTTGCACTCTCTTGACAAAAGACTTGAATAGATCATAAACATCACTCTTGTCATAGAGAAAGAACACCCAAGTGTATCTAGTGTAGTCATCAACAATCACAAAACCATACTTGTTGCCACCAATGCTAGTATATGTTGTTGGCCCAAACAAGTCCATGTGCAATAGCTCAAATGCCTTTGATGTGCTCATTTCACTCTTACTAGGATGTTTATTTCCAACTTGTTTGCCGGCCTGACAAGCACTACATGGTTTATCCTTTTCAAAAGTGACATCCTTCAAGCCTCTAACTAAGTCATGCCTCAAAAGTTTGTTCAATTGCTTCATTCCAACATGACCAAGCCTTCTATGCCATAACCAACCCATACTAGATTTACTAAGCAAGCATGATGTCAATTGTGTCTCACTATCATTGAAGTCAACCAAGTATAAGCTACCATGTCTAAATCCTTTGAATATCAAGTTTAATCCATCAACACTTATGACTTCAACATCATCACTACCAAATATGCACTTGAAACCAAGATCACAAAGTTGTGCCACCGATAAAAGATTGAAATCCAAGCTCTCAACTAGCAACACATTTGATATGCTCATGTCATTTGAGATAGCAATTTTACCAAGCCCCTTGACCTCGCCTTTCTTGTTGTTGCCGAAAGTGATAGCATCAAAACCACCATTTTGACTTGTATCAATTGAATTGAACATACAAGAGTCTCCGGTCATATGTTGAGTGCACCCACTATCAAGCACCCAATGCCTTCCTCCGGCTTTGTAATCGACCTACAAGACAAGATCAATTCTTTTTAGGTACCCAAACTTGTTTGGGTCCTCCAAGGTTAGAGACTAAGCTCTTTGGTACCCAAATGGCTTTCTTCTTTGAGCCCATCCATGGTGCACCAATGAACTTAGCATGAACACCATTTGTACCCTTGGTAAGTATATAGAAAAAATCAAACTTAATTGAGGATACATTAGCATTTGATTTCTTGTTCATGCATTGTTGCTCTATGTGACCAACTTGCTTGCAACTTTTGCAATAGCTACCATTGTTCTTCACAAAACGAGTCTTGTGAGGAGCAAAAGCGGCCTTGCCTTTCTTGGGGTTATAGCCCAATCCCTCTTTGTAGAGAGATGCTCTTTGGCTACCCAAGCACATAAGCAAGCGGTCCTCACCACCATAAGCCTTAGCTAAGGTGTGATTGAGCTCTTTTACCTCCTTCTTGAGATTTTCATTCTCAACTATAAGTGTGGAGTCACAAGTGAAACCATCACTACTAGATGAGGATGATGTAGATGCGCTACATGAAGGGTTAGTGGGAGCAACAATAATAGGCTTATGAAAAGTTTCATCAATTATATCACATGATATGCCTATGTTGCAAGTTTTAGCTTTCTCAACATTAGTTGGTATGTTTTCATATTTTTCAACTAGAGAGGAATGAGCTTCTTCTAGCTTAATGTGAGACTTTTGAAGCTTCTTATGGTCTACCTTTAGACTCTCATAAGATGCCCTAAGCTTATCAAGTTCTTGCATAAGGTTTTTCTTTTCCTTAAGCAAGCCCTTGCACTCCTTTCTAGATTCTTTAAAATGTTGAGTGCAATCTTCTAGCATAGTGATTAGTTCATCTTTAGTGAATTCCTCTTCATCACTATCACTATCACTAGCATTATCATGATCACTCTCATCATCGGATGATACCTTAGCGGCCTTAGCCATGAAGCATGATGGAGTGTCGAAGAGGGAGACCTTCTTTTGGATGGCAATGCTAGCATGTCCCTTCTTCTTGCTCTTGTAGTCATCCTCATCATCACTTGAGGAATCATCACTATCCCATGTAGCAACATGAGAATCATTCTTCTTCTTATAAGAGCTCTCCTTCTTCTCTTGCTTCTTCTTTTGCTTCTTTCTCTCCTTCTTGATAGCATCTTCATCATCACTATCATAAGGACACTTTGCAATGAGATGGTCTTTGCTATGGCATCTAAAGCATCTCATGGTATGCTCATTCTTCTTGTAAGAGTTCTTCCTCCTTCTTGCACGAAAGCCCTTCTTCTTCATGAATTTGCCAAATTGCTTGACAAAGAGAGCCATCTTCTCATCAATGTCATCACTAGCACAAGAGCTTGAGTCTTCATCACTTGATGATTCAATCTTGGACTTGCCCTTGGATGTGGTGGCTTTGAATGCCACACTCTTCTTCTTTTCATCATCTTTCTTTTCATTTTCCTTCTTCTTCTTCTTGACCAACTCATCCTTCTCATCATCTTCTCTATATGAATCATCGGTCATCACCTCTTGAAATATTTGTTGAGGAGTTGAATCCTTCAATGTAGTCCTCACTAGCACGGTGATCAATGTATCAAATCTCTTGGGCAAGCTTCTCAAGAACTTCATAGAGAATTGATTGTCCTTGACCTCCTCACCAAGTGCCTTGAGCTCATTGACAATGACTTGCAATCTATGAAACATCTCCGGAACACTCTCATCATCTTGCATCTTGAAGCTTGAAAATTTTTCTTGCAAGATATATGCTTTAGCGGTCTTTGTGCCTTCGGTGCCCTCAAATGTTTCTTCTAGCTTGGCCCAAGCATCATGTGCAACTTCTATGTTTTTCACTTGCTCAAATGTCTTGTCATCTAATGCCTCATGAAGAGCACTAATGGCAATGTCATTGCATTGGAGCTTCTTTTCTTCCACCGGTGTAGGTGCTTCCGGATTAGCAACCTCAAATTTTGTTCCGGTGACCTTCCACACTTCTCTATTGATTGACTTTAGGTGTGCGGTCATCTTAACCTTCCAATATGCATAGTTTGTGCCATCAAAGTGAGGTGCCTTCTTGGTGTTGTTGATGTGCAAGCTTAATTGAGCCATTTCTTTTTCACCGTAGGTTGTTAAGCCTCAAATAAACGGTGCCTCGGCTCTGATACCACTTGTAAGGTCCAAATAGGCTAGAGGGGGGGGGGTGAATAGCCTAATTAAAACTTCTACAAGAATTACTTAACCACACGTTAGTACGAAAGGTGGCGAAGCAAATGCACTAGCTCTAACTAATTAAGCAAGCCACCTACACAAGTCTATAACAAAGCTATTCACTAAACACAACAACAACTACAAGCTAGAAATAAGAAGTAATATAAGAGAAGAGCTTTGAGTGATTATACCGCCGTGTAGAGATGAGATGTACCAATCAGTCAATCACACAAGAGAAATCCTCGGGAAGAGAATGACACAAGAATTTATCCCGAGGTTCACTTGCTTCCCGGCAAGCTACTCCCCGTTGTGGCGATACACCCACTTGTCGGTTCGCGAGCTAATCAACTATCAAGAGTTGAGCCCTCGGCGGGCGCCGCACAACCGCACACAAGATGGGGATCCTCCAAGCCACGAGCTTCACTAGAGTATCCAATTCGCGAACTCCCGCGGGGAAGGATCAAGAACCCCTTACAACACTTGGTGAAGGCTCCAACAATCTCCAATTGCGAGCTCAATCACCTCCGCTGCTCCAAGCCGTCTACCGTGTCGGGAAACACGGAAGAGTAACAAGAAATCCGCAGCAACTCGAAGATCAAGTGCCTCTAGAATGCAACTCTCAAGCAATGCACTTGAATCTCACTCAATCTCACTCAAGATGTGCAATCAAGCAAGGAGATGAGTGGAGGGGTTGTTCTCTAGCTCAAAGTATGTCTCTAGGTCTCAAAATGTGCAAGAGTTACCCTCAAAACCCGTCCACCATCTATTTATAACGAAGGGGTACGCAACTAGCCGTTAGAAGCGACGCAGTTGAAATCGCGAGCACCAGACGCTCCGGTCTGGGTGACCGGACGCGTCCGGTCACTACGCGACAGACATGAACAGTGCTCGTCCAACTAGCCGTTACCGTTGACCGGACGCGCTCGACCGAGCCACCGGACGCGCCGGTCCCGTGACCCACCGGACGCGCCGGTCAGCACCGAGCCGCGCACCGCGAAACAACCACTGGACGCGCCGAAGGACCCACCGGACGCCACAGTGCCCGCGTCCGGTGGGAGTCCAGTAAGCTCCCGACGCGACCGGACGCGTCCGGTGGTACGTGACCGGACGCGCCCCGCGTCCGGTGCACGAACCCTAGCAGCACCCGCGCCGCGATGAACTGACCGGACGCGCCCCGCGTCCGGTGCAGCGTCCGGTGCTGCGTCCGGTGCACGCAGTGACCTCCGTTCGCCTCCGTTTCTTTTCCAACTTTCGGCGCAATAGAAAATAGGCGTTTCACTTCTCCAAAAAGCGCCGAATCCCGCCTCGCAAGCTCGGCGGGAGGGAGAGAGGAACCCAAACCCCTCTCTACCGCTCCAACTCCACCGCCTTCGCAAATGTGCTAACACCACCGAGTGTACACCACCATGTGCATGTGTGTTAGCATTTCACAAACATTTTTCCAAGGCGTTATGTTAGCTCTTTACTAGAACCTAAATGCATATGCTCAAGACATTGATCTAGTGGCACTTGATTCCCGAGCTAACCGTGATTGCCCCTCTTGATAGTCGGCTATGTATCCTAAACCCGGTCAATCACTTCTCTACTCATCTTAGACCGGCAAAAGGAAAACCCTATGGTTATACCTTTGCCTTGCGCTCTTAGATCCTTCTCCTTCACTTGATCATCATGTCCATTGTTTCATGTGCATCTCCACCATGATCTTGCTCATCATTTCATACACCAAATCATGTGGTCTTGTGGCCATCTCTCCATGCCATTTCCACCTCCATCACATGTTGCTTATGCCTAGCTTAATCACACTTGATACAATAGCATTAGCAACTTGGTGTCATTAATTACCAAAACCAAACTTGGGCTTTCAGCATCCTGCTCCACCGTCCGGTTGAGGACAACGGCGCTGGCCCGCAGCGACTTCACGGGGGTAAGCCCCATCGGCTCCGCCTTCCGCTTTAGCCTGCAAAGTGAGAAGAAACGTCAGCCAACGGATCCAGAGAAAGGCAGGACAACCGAGCAGAGATACTTACCCGGAAATCGGCACCAAGGGCCTCAACCCCGCGCGACCCGAGCCTCCCGGAACGGCCGATGGTGGCCTCGCAGCGGCCTCACCAGCAGGCCGAGCGCTCCTAGGAGCCCTGGCCGACGCATCGCCCTGCGCCTTCTGTGCCTCCGAGGCCAGCTGGCCTCGGGTTCTTACGCCTGCCGACGCCGCCGCTGATGACGACGCCGGTACTGCCGTCCCAGCCCCTGCCCGAGCCTGCGAGGCCTGGGCTGGTGCGGACGTCCCTATTGACCCCTCTCGCCGGGTCCGGGGTAAAGCGGCCCCTCCCGTCGAGGGGCCCGTCTCCTTCTCCGCCTTCTTCCCCTCGGGCTCCTCAACCACGATGACCGAGGAGGACGCCCCCTGATGGGCTCCAGCAGGGGGCGAATGTCGGGAAGGTCCCCTAGCCTAGTCGCGATCTCATACCGCGACAGGGCATCGTCGTCTTCGCCGCTGCTGTCGTCGTCCTCCCCCGAGACCGTCTTGGAAGGCGACGACGCCAGGGGGACCCCGTCGATGGTCTGCTAGCGCCGAAGCTTCTTCAGCGCCTCCGCCTCTTTGGCCCTGCAGATCGCTCGCTTCTTGGCCGTCTCCTTGGTCTGCTTCTTCTTGGAAGCATGCAGGCGTCGAGCCTCCCGGGCGGGCCGGTCCTCCGGGACCGGCGGACGCGTTTCCCACAGCGCCGACAAATCCTACACGCCGGCCTCGACCACATCAGCGAAATCCACAGATAAACGAAAATAGCAACACCTCAGCCCCGGGATACGTACCACGGACTCGAACCCTTCGGTAGGCCTCATAGGAACCCGGTTGGCCTCCTCTACCTTGAAGTTCCCAACCATCCGGCGCGCTCGTCGGAGGACCTCCTCGAGGGCGAGGGATTCATGGGACATCCGGGTCCCCTCCAGATTTGCCTCCGGAGTCATCTGGTCCAAACGGAGACGACGTCGGCACAACGACATCACTCTGCGGCGATGGAAGGCCGCGGCCACCGCCGCAGCCGTCAAGCCCCGAAGGCGAAGCTGCTGCAGCGCCGCCAGCAGCGGGTCCAGGCGCGGCTTCTCGGCCTCCGGCACTCCGTACGACCAGCGCTCCTCTCGAGTGGTCAACACGCGGCCGATGTACCTCGGCAACTGATTTTCATCATTGCGGAGGTAGAACCAACCTTCGTGCCACCCACTGTTCGAAGAGATGAGGCGGGCCGGGATGTACAGATCCGCCCGACCCGACCTCACCTGCAGCACGCAGCTCCCCACTCGAGCCGCACACAGGACGCCCTTCTCCCCTGCCTTCTTGGCAAAGAGCTCGGCCTTGAAAAGGTGAAGCCATAGGTTCCACTGCGGCTCCACCCCAAGGTAGCCCTCGCAGACCGCCGCGAAGATGGCGGCCTGCGCGACGGCGTTGGGGGAAAGATGGTGAAGCTCCACCCGGTAGTGGTGGAGGAGCGCGCGCATGAAGACCGACGCCGGCACGCCAAACCCCCACTCGTGGAAGCAGACGAAGCTCACCACATACCCTTCAGGGGGCACCGGTTCCCGGTGGGCAGGGGACGGCGCCATCCACTC
The DNA here is from genome assembly GCA_038087645.1 of Saccharum hybrid cultivar R570. Classification (NCBI taxonomy): domain Eukaryota; kingdom Viridiplantae; phylum Streptophyta; class Magnoliopsida; order Poales; family Poaceae; genus Saccharum; species Saccharum hybrid cultivar. The sequence goes on from JAQSUU010000469.1 coordinate 208,070, forward strand.
CGGCTACGACCGGCTGGTCCTTGGCCGCAGCAGCCTGTCCTCGACCAACTCTTCCAACCTCCTCTTCGTCACCGAGGAGGCGGCCCAGTCGTCGGTGGGGAGGATCTGGCTCTTTCCTGCCATCGGTGCTGTCGGAGGGGGGATGGATGAAAAGGATGCGGTGGCGGCGACGACGCGGGCGGAGAACGCGATAAGGCAAAGATTGTCTGAGGCAGAAGATTGCAGAAACGCAAGGGACCGGTGGGGAACGCAGACCCCTAGGCCTTAACTTTATATGCCCAGGCGGAAGCCCAACGGCCGCGCGAGAAGGTAGGAACAGTTTCCCGCATTAAATGCGCTCACCTAACCGTTTCCTTACATCTCGCAGGAGTCGGGCACGTGGCCGTCCCCCACGTCGTGACCACACGCCACGTCGCCCACTACCGCGCTGATCTCGCCTCCCCAAAAGACGCGCCCAGCTAACGAACGAGGGAGGGATCCGCGGACGAATATCCCCAGGTATGTGGAAAATGGGCCCGAAGCCCGCAATAAGTCTCGAGGGAGCGAAAGCTGGCCCTCGAACAGGGTTCGACAGCTGCCCTCGAGCAACAGAGTTAGGGACGACCCAGGGTGCGCCCGTACATGGCCAAGTGCTCGAGCCACGCTCTCGAGGCACCCCAGGACGTATTCGAGGCCGAAGGAGAAGGTCGTCGTAGGAATCCCTCCGGGGGAGGCATCGAGCCCTCGAATCCTGTCGAAGGGAATCGAGATCCACACGACCACTTCTTGGCATCTTTGAGGGCGCCTCCAGGCCACTAGCCGACCCCTAACGAACGGGGCACGGGCTCTCACTTGAATTCCCCCGCTAGCAGCTCACCGGAGATCGTCGGAACTCGCGTCCAAACGAGGGTAGTACGACGTTCTCCACCCCTCCTCCTTTTTTCGGAAAAGGAGCGTGAGGGTCGCAAAAGACGACCGGGACTTTGATCGACCTCGTGCGCGCGAGGCTTGGGGTCCCGACCGTAGAAACGGGCCCCGAGCCCGGAATAAGTCTCGAGGGAGCGAAAGCTGGCCCTCGAACAGGGTTCGACAGCTGCCCTCGAGCAACAGAGTTAGGGACGACCCAGGGTGCGCCCGTACATGGCCAAGGGCTCGAGCCACGCTCTCGAGGCACCCCAGGACATATTCGAGGCTGAAGGAGAAGGTCTTCGTAGGAATCCCTCCGGGGGAGGCATCGAGCCCTCGAATCCTGTCGAAGGGAATCGAGATCCACACGACCACTTCTTGGCATCTTTGAGGGCGCCTCCGGGCCACTAGCCGACCTCTAACGAACGGGGCACGGGCTCTCACTCGAATTCCCCCGCTAGCAGCTCACCAGAGATCGTCGAAACTCGCGCCCAAACGAGGGTAGTACGGCGTTCTCCACCCCTCCTCCTTTTTTCAGAAAAGGAGCGTGAGGGTCGCGTAGCAAAAGACAGCCGGGACCCTGATCGACCTCGCGCGCGCGAGGCTCGGGGGCTTGACCGCAACGAATCGTTCCCCAATCAAACGCGTACAAGACCTCAGAGGAGTCTCAATACTCCACCGAGGCCTCGGGGGCTACACCCGGCGGGTGCGCTCGCGCGCCCCCGCCGGAAAAAAAATCACGGCGCTACGACTCCAATTCTGACCAACCTCTGGGAGAGTGATCACACACTCACCCAAAGGCTCGGGGGCTACTGTCGGTACCAACAGTACAGGGGTACCCGCACCTATCGCCAAAAAACTAACACGACCGAAACCGCAATAAAAGATAGCCCGCCTCGACCGCGTACCCAGTCAGTCTCGTACGAGGCCCGCTCGACGGAGCGCCTCGACCGCGCCCCGGCTCCGACTCGTACGAGGCCCGCTCGACGGGGCGCCTCGACCGCGCCCCGGCTTCGACTCGTACGAGGCCCGCTCGACGGGGCGCCTCGACCGCGCCCCGGCTCCGACTCGTACGAGGCCCGCTCGACGGGGCGCCTCGACCGCGCCCCATCCCGTGCCGCAAGGTACTTCGACAGCGCTCCGACCCACGCGAGGCTCGACCGCCCGCTGGGGAGAACTCCGACTCGCGTGAGCCCGGACCGAGCACCTCGACACCTTTTCTTTGCCTACCCCAGGACAAAAGCCATAGCATTCAATGCGGTTACCTACTACCACCTACCGGCATGGCTGCGGCCAGGATCGACGTGGGAACAATACCCGTGTCAGATCTTACTGTTTTACCGCCCATCCCGTGATGGGAGGTGAAACCCGTCACTATACCCACCTTACCACGCACTGTTCACCATCAATCACCCTCGAGGGAGGATAAGACAAGGCCCGTTCTCCGCGATATCGGGGATTCGGCCTTATCCATCCGACCTCGACCCGGCCTCGACCCAGCCCCGACGCTCGACTTAGTTCAAAGGACGGTATGGCATGGCACTCTGGGTCATTTCGCCATCTTGTCTCCCACAACGTCAGGGTGTCCAGGGATGGCCGGCCATTCCCAAGGCACGTCGCTACAGTCAACTCAACAGGAATCGACAAAACATCACCTCAAGGCTCCCCGTCGTCTTGGCCTCCCCTCACCCTATAAAAGGGCAGGCCAGGGTTCAACGGAAGGGGAGGACGAAGACGGAACGAAAAACACAAAACAGAAGATCGACATCCCAAGCAACCGCCTTTTTCCTCTTTTCTCTTTGAGACTCGGGCTCGACACCCTCTCTCGCATGCTTGTAACCCCTACACGAGCACCTCGGTGCAAGGAAATACAAACATCTCCCCTCGCTGGACGTAGGGCCTTCTTTTGCCCGAACCAGGATAAACCCCCGTGTGTTCTCCTTGCATCACCATCCAGGAAAGAGACACGCAGCATTTACTCGTTGGTTTAGGACCCCCTCGGGTCCGAACACCGACAGAACAGTTACTGTACTAATCTAGCACTTGGCTTGCATTGACACCCGCTATTCTTTTACTCCCTCTGTCCAGAAAAAGAATGCAAGTCTAGCATAGTAACAAGTTAAGGTATCTTGAGTTTGACTAACTATAAATAAAAAATATCAATATTTATAATATCAAATAAGTATCATTAGATTTTTCATGAGATATATTTTCATACTACACTTATTTGGTGTCATAAACATTAATATTTTTACCTATATATCTGGTCAAACTTTAGACACATTTAGAATGCACCTAGAATTACATTCTTTTGTGGATAGTGGTAGTAATATTTTAATACACTTGTGTTATTTAAGCTAAATGCTGGCATTGTTCCCAAGACGAGCGGCTCAGCACTGTGGAATCTAAAGGAGTGGCACTGTTGGGGCATCCTAAATCTTCCTTCAGCTCATTCAGTTGAGAAAAATGTGTCCCTTGAATTTGTCTTGCAATAACCTAACGGCGTTTATCTACAGTATCTACATTTCCTAGTGGCTTACTGCTTGGAAGTTATGTTGATCATTCCTGTATCCCTATTATATCTTGTATTTTCTTTTTCAGGACCATCTTAATCTTCGAGTTAAAAATACTGCAAACAGAGTGCGCACTGATTGGGAGTCTCAAGTTCTACGAGCTGACAAGGAACTCTGGGTGTCCAGCACTAGTAGATCAATGAGTTATGGTCTTAGCTCTGATTGTAAACCTTGTTTTGGAGTCAGTTGTTGATGGGATGTGGCACTGTAATGGATGTAGGTGCAGCATTTTCGAGCCCTGTCCGTATGGGTGCTCGCCCTGTAAGTATGGGTGCTGGGTTCACATTCAGATCCAGGATCACACGGGCACGGCTTCTGCTACCGCATATGAAGAGACTGCGGAAGAGATACTTGGGCCTTGTTTAGTTTGTACCAAAATGCAAAAAGTTTTCAAGATTTTCCGTCACATCGTATATGCCGGCACATGTATGGAGCATTAAATGTAGGTAAAAAAATAACTAATTACACAATTTATCTGTAAATGTCGAGACGAATCTTTTGAGCCTAATTAATCTATGTTTGGACAAAGTTTGTCAAATACAAACGAAAAGTGCCACCGTGCTTTTTTTTTAAAAAAAATTGCCACCTAAACATGGCCTCGCTGCAGGGCAAAGGGCCTCTACTCGATGAAATACAAACAGCTGGATGATATCAAACGGTGCGCCGTGGGTAAGCAGTATGTGTTCCAGCTGCAGGTCGAACGGCAGCTGTTGTCTGGCGTGAAATGCATTGTTCTCAAGGCAGAGAAGGTGAATCCATCGGCCAAGTCCCGCCGCCTCCTGGGGCGGATCGACACGCTGTTGCAGGAAGGTTCAGGGCCAGGTTCAGAGATTCACAGCCTCACCATGCCCACCTACACAGGTTCGTAGTCAAACCATGCGGCAATCCTCCAACTACAGCAACTCGGCGGATGTGCTATTGTTTCAAGAGACAAGCTGTGATCGCGTGGGAGCCGCTAGGCGATTCCCAGGCGAAGCTTTTGTTGGGTGCATGGTGCACTCTATATATGCAGTAACTAGTAGTTGTATGCCTTGAAGCACTAGGTGGTTGGTTGTATCAGGACAGTGCATTAGAATTTAGAATGCCGGGACTCTTATTGTAGCTCTAAGTGTGTATGGCTTGGAGTCAGCGACGCCAATGTTTTACTACTCCAGTAGTTGCATGTTAATCTGTTGGAACGAATGCTTAAAACGAAAATGCTTGTTATCTTGCTGCAATGTCCAGCTGGTGCATGTTAATCTGGGAGGCAACGGTTTCATCTGGACATTGTTTACTGCAGGCTAAAGTTTAACCTTATCACATCGAATTTTTGATACGAATTAGGAGTATTACACAGACTAATTATAAAACTAACTAGTATAGTGCCCGTGCTAACGCTACGGTGATATTTCAAAGATGCACATGAAGACAACTAAGTGGAGAAAAATATGTGCGGACAATATTTGCAAATTGCGATTGATCCATTATAAGTAAATTGGCTAGAAATGTTCCCCTATCTGGGCTACTTGCCTACTTCTACTGTTTGAAGTTATCTTGTTCGTTTTTAGCGAGCGTGCCGATACCGACACATTTTTCATTAAACAGGAAGGGGATGGTCAATAGACCTACACATATAGTTGATACAAAAGGATTCGCTTGTAATCCCAGGATTACCAACAAAGTCCTCAACGCAAACAAAAGAAAGAACATGAGGGGTGGGGACCCTCCACCTAACAACCCAACAACTGAGCCTAATACAAGGCAAGTCATCGCATTGGTTTCTAGCAGTGACAGGAGCCGCAGATGAGAAACACCTCGGTGGCAAAGCATCCGCTGGAAAACACTTTGGCGGCAAAGCCTCCGCCGAAAACCGACCTCGGTGGCAAAGTATCGACCGGCAACGGTTCAGGCCATCAACGCGACAACGCAGGGCTCCTCCGAGTCACTGAGGGCCGCTGCCCTCAGGACCACGGGTGAGGAGGACCAACACGCGTCGACGGCAACTGAACCACCACGACGTGGGCAGCAAAGCATCCGCCCTAGCCCAAGACCATCAACGCGGCAAAGCATCCACGGAGGAGGCCAACTACGACTACGGCTACGACACACACTAACTGGACATACCAAGTGATGAGCAGCATAAGGCACACATAGGCCCATCACGACGAACACGGTGACCACACAGGAGAGCGACAGGCGGACAAGGTGCTCCAGCACTGCCTTCAAGAAGGACATCGACATCCGCGGACGCCGACAACGCTGGTGGAAGCTAGGTCCCAACTCCGACGAACAGGAACTTCGACGATGCCTCCAACAAGGACGACGCGAATGCGCCATCACTGTCGGCCCGAGGAGACCGGGCAGGGATTTCTCCCGTTACTGTAGGTCGAGAGGAAGCCGTTGTAGCACCGCCCTGCCCCGGCGAGGCCGACGCAGCAGGGATGGTGATTCGGATCCCCCGGCGCCAACCACTGCCACCACCATTCCCGTGAGGGCCAGGTGAGGGGGGCGTGTTGGAGAGGGGTGGACCACCACGGGCCGGATCCGGCCCCTAAGGGTGGAGATCCGGCCGCCGCCGCCGTTGCCGGCCACCAGAGGAGGGGCACAGCAGCCAGCAGCCACCCAGGGGAGCAGGGAGTAGGATGGACCACCACACACCTGGGTCGGCCCATACGGGCCAAGATCCGGCCGCCCCCCGCCGTTGCCGTCCATCGGAGAAGGAGCACGGCCGCCGCTGGCCGCCCAGGGAGCAGGGCCCCCATCGCCGACGGGAGGGGGGAGGAGGGCACCGTCGGACACCAGATCCGGCCCACCAGGGACCGGATCCGGCGGGCCCCCGCCGTGGGTCGCCGGAGAAAGGGGATGGGTGGAGGGGGGGGCGGGGGGTGGAGGGTTGGGCGCATGGGCCCCCACTTGAGGGCGCCGCGGTCAGGACGGCGACGGCGGCCGGAGGGAGGCTAGGGAGAGGGGGGCCTTGGCGGCGGGTGGCGGCGCCGCCCGAGTCGCTCTCCATGAGAGCGACGCGGGGGCGACCCTATCAACAAAGAGATTTTTTTTCAAGTTATCCTGTTCGTCAGATCCAGTGAATGGTACTGATATATTTTTAGAGAGTACAAGATACCGATGACAATTGGATGAGCCTCTCTACGTGCTACAGGACCATGCACGTTGAGATACTCGCAACATGTATCAGGCGCACTCCTAATGTGTATGTGCACTCGTATACGTCTGGACCTGGATGCGGCAGGCATCACATCCAAATTATCATGCTAGGAATCACAAAATAACAATTCTGCACGCAGCACATCATCTCCATTTAACAGAACAATGAACACAAATCAGAATAATACTAAATAGTGTAGATTCCCTGTTCTAATGATGAACAGCGAGATGTTAATGCAAAAAATACTGGTTGCATTTAAATCTAGAAGAAATGTATGAGAATATTTGAACATAACATACCACGTATATTAAAATTTTGTTACAGAAGCAACAAAAGAAATCTAGATTACTATTACGTTCAACTGAATCAAAGGTGTACGATCCGGTCCGGCCTCCCTGCCTGCCGCCGCGTCGTCGTGGATCGGCGATCTCTCCGGCAGCCGGCGGCACCTCGCGGGGGCGACGCCTTGCCGATCGGAGGAGAGGCTGCCGCGTCGAGATGCGATGCTGCGCGGGGGCGGCTCCTTCTCTCCGTGACGATGCCGCGGCAGCGTCGTGACGATGCCGCGCGGGGGCGGCTCCTTCTCTCCGTGCTCGATGCCGCGAGGGTGCGGCTCGGTCTCCGTGCTCGATGCCACGAGTCTCCGTGCGGTTGCGGCTCCTCTCCGTGCGGGTGAGTTTGAGTTGTCGTAAACTTTCATCTACAGCCATCAGATCACTTCGTAGCATTTGATTTTAATAGATATAAATTTTTATGTACGTTTTTCTATGTGCACAAAGTTTATCGCCCTCAGCGGGGGGACGTTTTTTTTGGGTGGACCTAGATTTATTTAAGTTTTCAATTATAACAGAGATTACTAAGATAGAGGCTAATTTGCAAGACAAATCTATTAAGTCTAATTAGTCCATTATTTGAGAGTGTTGTGCTACAGTAAATATTTGCTAATGATGAATTAATTAGGTTTAATAGATTCATCTCGCAAATTAATCTAGGGCTTCTGCAATTAGTTTTATAATTAGCTCATCTCTAGTCCTTCTAGCCCGAACATTCGATGTGACAGTGATTAAATTTTAGCCTAAGGATCTGGGACACAGCCTATATATACAGCATGAAGATGGCGTTTGGTTGAGCTAAATGTAACGTAATCGGATTACTGAGGGGACCCGATGCCGATACAGCTGCTTGGTTGGGATCGGCCCGTTATTAGGTAGCGCGTAATCAGATAACGTCTTATTCATCGCTGATACCGCTCCTCCCCGAGGCTTTTCGGATTACGCTGCCGCCGCCAGCTGCCGCCTCGCTCGAACGTCTCGAGCGCCTCCCTCTGTTAACGTTACGGAGGCTAACCAAACAAAGCGCGGTATCGCTGTTGCGGCAACAAATACGCCGTGATACGATTTCGTTTCCATTTGCATTGCCATTCTACGAACCAAACAGCGTGAGAGTTTCTAATGTGTCCAGACTATGGCCCGGTTTAGTTTCCAAATTTTTTTTTTTGGCCTCCATCCATCACATCGAATATTTAGACACATACATACAGTACTAAACGTAGACAAAAAAAAACTAATTGCACAGTTCCCAAGAAAATCGCGAGACAAATCTTTTAAGTCTAAGGGGGGTGTTTAGATGCAAAAATATTTGGAATTTGGCTACTATAGCACTTTCGTTTATATTTGGCAATTAGTGTTCAATCATGGACTAATTAGACTCAAAAGATTCGTCTCGTGATTTACAACCAAACTGTGCAATTAGTTATTTTTTATCTATATTTAATACTCCATGCATGTGTCAAAATATTCGATGTGACGGAGAGAGTGTAAAAATTTAGAATTTAGGATGCATCTAAACAAGACCTAAGTAATACAGTAACCAACATGTGCAGTGATCATCTGTTCGTCCAGCGAGCCCAAAGATGCATAGAGCCTGACTGTTTGAGTTTTAGAGGGTGTTTGGATTCCCTCCTATAAACTTGTCGTTGTTCCATCGGATGTTTGACATGTATCTAGTATTAAATATAGACTAATTACAAAACTAAATGCACAGATTAAGACTGTTTTGCAAGATGAAATTTTTTAAGTCTAATTAATCCATGATTTGATAATATGGTGCTACAATAACATGTGCTAATATGGATTAATTAGACTTAATAAATTCGTCTAATAAATTACTGATGAATTCTATAATTTATTTTTTTTATTAATATCCGAATATTCCCCACGCTAAGTCACCGGATTCCGACACCTGAAGACGGACGGCCCGTATGTCTAGTTTGGTCATCTGGCGTCTGTATAAATTGTCGATGAATTCTGCGTAGTAAATTTAGTTGACAAAGTTCAGAATCTAAACGAGGCCCATGATTGATCATCTGGCGTCTGCCAAAATTCCAAATCCCAAGACACCGTGTGCCCATCTCCCGCGACGTCCCCGCGCCCGGCTTCCCGCGTACGCCTCACCATCTAGCCACACAGGCTTGGCTACTGCTCCTCCGTGACGTCTCACTCTCCCAGTCTCCCTGCCCATTCTCGTCATTTCCACTTCGCGGCTCCACACTTCTCTCCCAAGGCTTGCTCAGTTGCAAATTTTTTTGCAAAATGAGCATGTATTGTTATTTGACAATTAGTGTTCAATCATGGTCTAATTAGATTTAAAAGATTCGTCTCGTACATTTCGACTAAACTGTGTAATTAGTTTTATTTTTTATCTATATTTAATACTTCATACATGTGTCTAAAGATTCGATGTGACAGAAAATCTGAAAAATTTTACAAAATTTTCTGGCAACTAAACCGGCCCTCAGTACAAGTCTGCAACCGCAACTGGGCCCTTGTCTAGTTCTCCAATTCTCCCCAAATTCCACTATGAAAAAGAAGATTCCCCGTCACATCAAAATGTCGGCAAATGCATAGAGTACTAAATGCTGATGAAATCAAAAACTAATTGCATAATTTTGTTGTACTTTGCGAGACGAACATTTTAAGCCTAGTTAGTCAAAATTTAGATAATTTTTATCAAATACAAACGAAATGCTACAGAAATTCTGATACAGTGTTTTCTTCCCAATTCCGTGAACTAAACGAGGCCTGGGAGGGCTTTCCTCCTCCTCTCTCTCTCTCTGCAGCTGCAGTCTCCACTCTCCACCAAGATACCTCCGAGTTCCTTGCATCTCCGATCTCCGTTCTCCACTGCGCAATGGGAGGAGGAGGAGGGGGAAGGGATGGAGGTGGAGGTGCCCCTGTCGACGGGGGCGTTCGAGGCGATGTGGCGGGAGCACGGGCTGCGCCCGGTGCTGCAGCTGGCGGACGAGCCGCGTGCGGCCGCGGAGGCGGGGCCGTACCGTGTCGCGCTCTCCGACGGCGGCGAGTGCCTGCAGCCGGGGATGCTCGCCGCGTCCCTCAGCCACCTCGTCGCCCGCGGCGCGCTCCGCTGCGGCACCGTCATCCGCGTCCTCGAGTACTTCGCCGGCTTCTACCACAACCAAAGGTGACGGATCGATCCATCGCCTCCTGCCGCCCCCTTCCTTCCTCTCTGTCCTATCCTATTTTAGCGCGTCCGTCAAGATCCGCATGGGACTATTTCTTGTGCGCCGCCGCTGTGCGCGTTCTTGGTCACGGGTTGCCACTGTAGAACCGCCTAGGATTTTGTGCCTTTTTGTTTTCTATGCTACTGAAAATCTTGCCAAGGCGTCCGGCACCGACAATTCTTCGTTACGTCCATTCTTGGCTCTAGGGGTGGGGGTTTCTGTGGCTGTGCGGTGAGTCAGTGACAGATCCAACGTTACTGCATGGCCTGCCAACAAGCGCTGGTTTTTTGGTTACCTGAATGCATTGACGCGGGACTGATCTCCGTTTATAGCATACCTGTTTACTCATCAGATCATGCTGTAATTCCTTTCTTTGCAGTCTCAAACCACGCACAGAGTTTTTAGTCGTTTACTGCACCATACTCTGAAAAGTGGAACTAAAATCATCGGTTTATTTGGTTCGACGTGGTTTGTGTTTCTTAGTTTGTTACTGAAATGCCCACGGCCGCTTGTGATGCATTCCCACTTGCATCTGATGTATATGCTTGTACATTACTGATTCAGATGGGGGTGTCTGCATGGTTTTTTTTATCGGCCGAAATATCCCGATATTTCCGATATATCCTGTTTATCCATAGGTGCCGATAAGAAATAATCTATCTTTTTCGTATAAATTTTGTTTAAATTTATTTAAATTTACTTAAATTCAAATTAAATTTTATTTAAATTTGGTCCGATATTTCCGATATATCCTGTTTATCCTCTTTATCTATGACCTCCGATAAATTTTAATTTCCGAAAATGAAAACCTTGGGTGTCTGTCCATTTTCCTTTCTTATCAGATGCATCAAACGTACAAGCCGTAGGCGCAATGCTCAGCGTGGTCTCATACTAAATTGTCAAGCCGCTCTAGTCTTTTAGTACTGAACAGACTTTGAAAAGTGAAACTGAAACCATCAGTTTTATTTGGTTCAATGTGGTTTTTGGGTTTCTTAGTTTGTTACTGAAAGGGCCAAAATTGTTTATGTTGCATTCCCACTTGCGTTTGATGTATATATGCTTGTACATTACTGATTCAGATGGGGTGCACCCGTCCATTTTTCCTTTCTTATTTGACGATACAATTCCATGGAGTTTCCATCATAGCAGTTTTTTTTTCTTAAGTTCGAAAAAAACTTTTTGTTCGCATATTCGTATCACTACATATGCTAAAGCTAAACTAAAAGGCAAAGCTCTGAGCTTTAAGCCAAATATTCTTCTATTATTTGTTTTACTGCTCTAGTTGTTTTATCACAAACGGGCTCAGTGTTTCTTCCTGTATAACTATTATGTTTTTCTAGCTTTCTAGTCCTGTTCAAATTTCTTACTCCATTTATATCCTGCAATTTTAAGTTCATTACTCAAAGTAAGTATATTTTCCTTTTCCAGATGAACAAACTCCTCACATGTCATATCCCACTAATTTTACTTGACTTGATGTGTTTCGTGAATTATTTCTAATCAATTATAACTGGCTGTTCTCTGACTATTTTTCCTTCTCTGTATTGTTTTTTTCATTCAGGGTCATTATTGTTATCCAACTTGAGATACTGCACGCTGAGTGCACGCTGATCCGCAGTCCCACAATCTTTGAGGCCAATGCAACTCAACATATTGGTGTATCCTGTTCTGGTGGTCTTGCCATCCATGAACCTTGCTTCATGCCGTGTACTCAGCAAGTTATTAGCAACTCGTCATGTTCTCCTGATAAGAGAGTGGATTCTTCAGTTACACCAAAAGCAGAACCTACTGTGATTAATCTGCCATTCAGTGAATGTGTTTGTTCAATGCCAGCACAGAGCACAGTAGATGCCAAGATGCAGCAGCTTTCATTGAACGATCATCAAAACCAAAGGGTTATGATGACTGCCACAGGTGATGCTTTGACCCTTCTGGAAATTCTTATGCAAGCCCAATGCTAGCTTCTTATCTGCAAGATTCACCAGGGCTCTTGGGCGGGATGGTGGTGCAGCGGACGCCTGGTGCGGTGATGGCGATCTCCGAGCATGCTGACGGCAACAGGACGCTGCAGCCGATGCTGCAGGTGGTGGATGTGCAGATGGTCAACAATGTCAAGAACCCCTCCGTCGAGCGCTTCCGGATGGTGCTCTCCGACGGCGTGTACACGATGCAGTCCATGCTCACCGCTGCCGAGAACACGCGCGTCCTTGACGGCTCCATCCAAAAGGGCTCAATTATCCACCTCCAGGAGTTCACCTGCAGCACCGTTCAGAATCGCAGGTGAGGATTGGTTATTAATCCTTCCCTGCGCTCGATTCCCCGCTCCATCCCTTGTTCGAATTGCAGATTTGTTTTTATTTTCTTGGGTGCCTAGTAGAAAGGTTGAATGTTGGTTTGCCTCCCGCGCGATTCGCTCGATGTTCAGTGTTGTAAAACCTGCAGCATGTTAGACTCGTGCCGCATCGTAATAGGGTTGCGAACTTTGCGACATTTCCGTAGGTCATCTGCAGCTACCGCCTTGGAAAGATAGGTTGGGATTTGGACATTTGGTGGTGGTAGAAAATGGTATTTGGTCGATGTGGTACTAGGGTTTATGGTCATTCCAGTCCACACTCAGGGAAGTCTTGTTGAAGGGTTTTCGGTACCATTAGATTAGCCTACGACTAGGTTAAGTTCGCCACAATGGAGTCCAATAACTTTCATTCAATCATATTCTTGTTTTTGTCAAGGTTGTTGAGCTTCTCTGCATGTGTCCCCCCCCACCCCCCTTTGTTCCTACAATGCCGATGGATGTTATTTTCCCTTTGTCATTAGTAATTTTCCAATGAAAGAAAACCGTCAAACAGGCAATGGTTAACATGCAGAGTTTCTTTTATTCTGTATAAACTATAAACTTTCTATACTGTTCATAATCTTTAGTGCAGTGAAACGGTGGTGTAATTTTGTGCAAGTTGTTACAAGTTGGAAAGCTCTTATTCTGGCATCCATGTCAAATCAGTAAAACTGTCACAACACGTTCTGCTGTGACCATTCAAATGAGTCTTAGAAGTAGCTCTTTTAAGATATGACGAGTCTGAATACTCAAGTGGGCGTTACTAAAGTATGCACGATTATAGAATCCTAATGAATTACTGTACATCAATAGAATGTGGATTTATGATATGCTGAATTTTAAGATCTGAAGTGGGTTACTGTTGTTTCATGAATATTTCAAGAATCATTGTTTCCCCAACTTATTTGGTTCTATGATTTGAGTCAATTCTTTGAAATACCGATTTCTGTTAGAGCTGACTAGGCATCTCCTAAATAGAAGAATATTGTATTTGAATGTTAGTTTGTTGACACCTTTTTGTGGCTTGCCTCTTATCAGTTTAGTTGACCCCATGCCTTTATCTTTTGTTCAGGATCATTATTGTTACCAAACTTTATGTTCTCCAAACTGAGTGCAACATAATGGGAAACCCCAAACCTTATGAGATGAGAAACCAACCTAATGAGCTGGTCACCAACTTTCCGGCCAATGCTGCTCAAGCTAATACCGGAACATATTCCAGTGGCCCTGGTATGTTGGGTTTTTCTGCTGCTCCAAGGCCAGTGCACGATGTTAATAATGTACCATATGGTGGATCCTATGGTGGTTATCAGGGTATGATGGGCCTTCCAATTGGTCGTGCAGTAGAATCTGTTCCCAATGTGGCATCTGGTCTCTCTTATGGTACAACTTCAGCACATAATAATACAACGGATGTGGGTATTGTGCAGTCAAACTTGCAGCAGCCTTCACTGAACTCTCACCAGAACCAAAGGTTTGTGGTTCCTTCCATGGCTTGTGACAGTGGTGCTCCTGGGAATACATACGGCCAACCTGCACAGTCCTTTTATCAGCAACCACCTCCAGGGCTTATGAATAGAACCCCTGTGTCTAAGAATGATGCAAGTCGTCTTGTCCCAGTGGCTCAATTGAACCCCTACCAAAACACATGGACAATCAAGGCTAGGGTGACTTCAAAGACTGATCTCAGGCACTACAACAACGCAAAAGGTGCTGGAAAAGTCGTCTCCTTTGATCTCCTTGATGGACAGGGTGGAGAAATCCGTGCAACATGCTTCAATGCGCAGGCTGATCAGTTTTTTGACCTCATTGAGGTTGATAAGGTGTACCTGATATCTAAAGGGTCGGTGAAACCAGTACCGAAGATGTTTAACTCTTTGAATCATGAGTATGAAATAACTCTGGATCACAAAACATCTATCGAAGTCTGCGTTGATGATGATAGCAACATCCGAAAGAAAGGCATCCCCCCGCGTCGTCTCCCTCCCGAGGCGGCTCGGGGGCGCCTCGCCGCCGTCCGTCTAGGGCCTCCCCCTCCACACCCCTCCTCCGGCCGCCGTCGCCGCCCTCCGGCGTGCGGTGGCGGAGGCCAGCAGCAGCCCCCCTCCCTTCCCCACACCCCTCCCCCCTCCCCCCTCTTCTCCCCCCTCCACCCCCTCTCGGCTCCGGCCATCTTCTGCTTGCTTGGGCGCCCAGCCGGCCGGATCCGGGGTACCTGCGACCGAATCTGGCGCCTGCCCGGGTGGACCGGTCGTTCCTTGTGCGGAGGTGGCGTTGCAGGCGGGCGGCGCATGCCTTGGGCCGGCGGTCGACGCCGGATCCGGTGCCTCCGGGTCCGTCCTATCTGGATCCCGGGTGGCGCATTTCCGGCGGCATCGCGGCGGCGGCGCCCGGCGGATCCGCCCTGCTGAAAGTCCTATGTTTGGTGTTGGTAATTAGTGACAATTTCTAAGTATTAATCCTATGCCTAAGTTATATGTAGCATATGAGGATTAGTACATTCCAAGGTTGGTGGCAAGATGGACATGATGATCATGATGGTCACTGATGATCGGACGCGTCCGGTCGTTCAGGGAGCTTACTGGACTCTAACCGGACGCTGGCACTGTCGCGTCCGGTCATGTTTCTTCAGCGCGTCCGGTCGTTGTTTCGTTGAGCGCTGCTCAGGCGACCAACGCGTCCGGTCATTCACGGGACCAGCGCGTCCGGTCGTTCGCAGCGCGTCCGGTCTACGCGATGAGCGCGTCCGGTCGTTGCTTCGCAGTTAGCCGTTGTGCGACCGGCGCGTCCGGTCGTTTGGACCAGCGTGTCCGGTCAGTGTTTCACGTGTTAGCCGTTGGTGGACCGGTGCGTCCGGTCAGCGCGATTTCGACTGTTTAAGTTTTTAACGACTCTATTCGAAGGGGTACGTCTATAAATATTCGTTGGCCGGCTCAAGGCTCTCTCTCTCGAGCATTTGACATACTTGTGAGCACTTTGAGCTAAGCAACTCCCCTCCCACTCATCTCTCTTGCTTCTTTGCATATTCAAAGTGAGATTGAGTGATCCAAGTGCATTTGCATTGTGAGATTGCATCTAGTTGGCACTTGGTGGTTGATTTGCTGTGGGATTCTTGTTTCTCTTGGCGGTTGCCGCCACCTAGACGGCTTGGAGCAGCTTGGAGGCGTTGGCAAGAGTTGGTAATTGTTCTTGGCCACCTCCGGTGACTGTGAGGGGTTTGTGCCTACCTCGACGAAGCGCCAAAGGCAACATTAGTATATTGCTCGTGTCATTGCAACCTTTTGCCATTTGGTAGGTTCTTGTGGCGCCTTTTGAGAGGCTCGGTGTGTGACCGATTAGCCACCGAACCACATGGTGAAGAGGGACACAACGGGGAGTAGCGTGCCGGCAAGCACGTGAACCTCGGGATAAATTTTCGTGTCATCATTCTTATTATGTTTGACCGATCCCGGTGGTTGTGTATTGCGGTATTCATCTCTTGATCATATTGATTGGTTGGCTCAATACTTCGCCCCTCGGTGATACCCTCCTATCTCTCTCTTGTATTAATTTCTTAGTTATCTTTGCTAGCTAGTTAGCTTTGCTAGAGTAGCTTCTTTGTGTAGCTTGCTAGTTGTAGTTTTCTTCTCGGTTTGACTTGTGCGGTTGAGTGCAATTATACTAGGATTGTGAATTGGTTAGGTGGCTTGCAAACACCTCGTAGGCTAAGCAAAACTCGTATCTCGCTATTTGTTTTATTGATAAACTTTTTTAGCTTGTCGTTGTAGAAAATTTTAATAGGCTATTCATCCCCCCTCTAGCCATCAAGACCTTTCACCTGCAGGTGGACTGGCACCCTGGTTGACCTCCACCCCACCTCCAGCGCCGGCTCCGGATCCCGGGTGTGCCGCAGCTGACTGGCGCTCGGGGGCCCGGCGGGCTCTCCTCCGGTGGCCTAGCGGCGGCGGCTGTCATGGGCTTGCCCGGCCCGCGCCGCTAGGCCTGGGCTCACCGGCCTACGCCGATGGCCCACGTGGCGGCGGCGGCTGCCCTGGCCTCGCGCCGGTGGCTCACGCGGCGTCAGTGCCTGCCCTGGGCCCATGCCGGCCTGCACGGCCCGTGGATCCTCTGGTGCGACGATGGCCGCCCCCTGGCGGCAGCGGTGGCTGACATAGAGCAGGGGTGAAAACCCCGCCAGGCTTCATGCCTTGGGCCGACGACGGTGGCATGCCTGTGTCATCACCTTCCTGGAGGCGTCGTCATTTTCTCAATTCGTCGGCGGCGGCTGCTAGGGCTTGTCCGTTGGGTGACCGTCTCAACGAAGTTGGCATCCGCGGGCGTCATCTCCTTCCTGAAGGCTCCGTTGATGCACCCTCCTCGCCGAGCCATCCGCTGTCACGCCCCGCCCCTGTAGCCAGAGTAGTTGTGCCTGGAGTTGTAGGTGTTTGTGCTGTGTGTGAGCTTCTGCTCCGTCTTTGTTTTGGTCCGTCCAACTCGGATGTTGGTGTCGCCGTAGTTGTTGGTGTCGTCGTTGCTTGGCCGTCCTCGGTCACCGACGTCGCATTTGGCTCCACCTCAGGCAGTCGCTGCCGAGTGTGTGATGCCCCCTCGCGGATGCTTTGCCGCGTGGGCCTCGGCGGCCGACTCGGTCGCCTTCTAGGTGGCATCTTTGCCACCACGGCTGCATCTCCTGAGTTGGCTCCATTGCGTTGTTTGGTGGAGGGTCCTATCCCCCATTTTCTTGTTGTTTCGTTGTGTTTGTTGTTGTTGGGTTCCCAACCACCTTCTCTGTGGTTTGTGACCGTGTCATGTGGGGCTCCACATACGTGAGACGCCGTAGGGCGCGCGACATTCGCAGGGCAACGGAGCGGGCCTCGGAGCGTGAGGTGCTTGCGCGAGGTGCAGCGGCCGCGATCACCGCGGACGCGGTTGGCAGGTCCGGCTCTAGTGGCTAGGAGAAGATTAGGCCCCAAAATTAGGAGTTTGTTTCCTAAATTAGTTGGCCAGGTGGCCTTTATATTCCCTGTACTTGGATTATGAAGAATCAATCAAGAATTACCAATCTAATCTCCTCTCTATCTCTCGTAAGCCACCGACAGAGGGGCATAACCTCGCGGTGAAGGTCTAGAGCGCGACTACGAGCTACGTAGTCGTGGTCCGCCATTGTTGAGCGCTCAGGCGCTTGACAACCTGGTATCGGTGTCTCGTCGATCCAAGTCTTCATCCTCCACTACCCCTCCGGCCACCACCACAGCAGCCGCTTGCCCCTCCTCTCCCACCACCAGCCTTCCACCATCCCCTGTTTCCTTCGTCGCCTCAACTGCCGGCGACATGGGTGACAACGACGACCTCCGGACCGCCATCGACGCCCTCACCAAGAACGTGGCGCTCATGCAGGCGTCCATTCAGGCCAACGCCAAGGCCATCGCCGACCTCACCACCTCCACCTCCTCGTCCGCCTCAGGACCTCGACAGCACTCCGGCGAACACACCCAGGACCGACCCCCAAAGCACTGGCGGTCGGAATTTCCGTGCTATGACGGCAAGACTGATCCGCTCATCTTCATCAACAAATGTGAATCTTTCTTCCTGCAGCAGCGCATCATGCCAGAGGAACGCGTCTGGATGGCCTCGTACAACCTCAACGGCATCGCCCAATTATGGTACATGCAGGTGCAGGAGAACGAGGGCACCCCGACTTGGGCGCGTTTCAAGGATCTCCTCAACCTGCGGTTCGGGCCCCCGCTCCGGTCGGCGCTGCTCTTCGAGCTCTCGGCCTGCCGTCGTATCGGAACGGTGATCGAGTACCAGGACCAGTGGCAGGCGCTGCTCCCCCGTGCCGGTAGGCTGGACGAGGCCCAACGCATCCAACTCTTCACGAGCGGTCTTCTACCACCGCTCAGCCTGCATATCCAGATGCAAAACCCCCAAAGTCTCGCGTCCGCCATGAGCCTGGCTCGGCAGTTCGAGCTGATGGCCGAGTACACGACCGTCCCGGCTCCTGCCGCGCCGGCCAGGGCCCCCGCGCGCGGGCTGCTGGGCGCGCCGCCACCTCGGCTGGCCCTCCCGGCGCCGCCACCAACAGTCGAGCGCGCTCCGGTGGCCGCGAACCCGGGGGACGGCCGCCAGGCCAAGCGGCTATCCAAGGAGGAGCAAGCGGAGCGCCACCGATTGGGCCTCTGCTACAACTGCAATGAACCCTACAGCAGAGGCCACAATCGCGTCTGCCGTCGCATCTTCCATATCGCCGGCGTGGAACTCGACGACGACAGCGCAGCCGCCGAAGAGCCGGCAGCGGAATCACCTGTCTTCTCTCTGCACGCCGTTGTCAGTGTTCCCAGCGGCGGCACGCTGTAGGTCATCATCGCCTTGGGTGGTGCCTCGCTCGTCGCCCTCATCGATAGTGGGTCGACCCACAACTTCATCTCCGCCGGGGCCGCGGCGCGCACCGGGCTCATGGTGGAGCCCCGTCCTCATCTCACCGCGGTCGTGGCCAATGGGGAAAGGATCTCGTGCCCCGGCGTGATCCGTGCTGCGCCCATCTCCATCGACGGCACTAACTTCAACATCGACTTGTTTGTCATGCCGCTTGCAGGTTTTGATGTCGTGCTCGGTACCCAGTGGTTGGCCACACTTGGGCCGATCGTCTAGGACTTCGCCGCGCCTTCCATGGCGTTCCAGCTCCATGGGCGCATGATCTGCTAGTCCGGCGTGGCGTCCGCACCTGCGCCCCGGCTCCACTCCACCGTGCCCAGCGCGCCTCTCCTCGATGAGCTGCTGGCCACCTTCGAGGACGTCTTCGTCGAGCCCACGGGGCTGCCTCCGCCACGCGCCTGTGACCACGCCATCACCCTCAAGCCTGACACAGCGCCCGTAGCGGTCTGGCAGTACCGGTACCCGGCAGCGCACAAGGACAAGCTGGAACGCCAATGCGCCGCCATGATCCAACAGGGCATTGTCCGCCGCAGCGACTCGGCGTTCTCGTCCCCAGTGCTGCTCGTCAAGAAGGCCGATGGCTCCTGGTGGTTTTGCATCGACTACCGCGCCTTGAACGCCCTCACCGTCAAGGACGCGTTCCCTATCCCCGTCGTCGACGAGCTTCTAGACGAGCTTCAGGGTGCGCGCTTCTTCACCAAACTTGACCTACGGTCAGGCTATCACCAGGTGCGGATGCGCCCGGAGGACGTCCACAAGACGGCCTTCCGCACCCACGACGGCCTCTACGAGTTCTTGGTGATGCCGTTCGGGCTGTGCAACGCCCCGGCAACCTTCCAAGCACTCATGAACGACGTCCTCCGCGCACACCTCCGCCGGTTCGTCCTCGTCTTCTTCGATGACATTCTAATTTACAGCAAGAGCTGGGCGGATCACCTGCGACACCTGCGCGCCGTTCTCACCATCCTTCGTCAGCACCACCTCTTCGTCAAGCGATCCAAGTGCTCGTTCGGCGTCGACTCTGTCGGTTACCTCGGCCACATCATCTCGGCAACCGGCGTGGCGATGGATCCGGCTAAGGTCCAGGCCATTTTTGACTGGCCCCGGCCTCGCTCTGCGCGTGCGGTGCGCGGTTTCCTTGGCCTGGCAGGCTATTACAGGAAATTCGTGCACAACTACGGCACCATCGCCGTGCCCCTCACCACCCTACTAAAGAAGGACGGGTTCCTCTGGACCCCCGACGCCGAGGCGGCTTTCACTGCCCTCAAAGGCGCGGTGACGACGGCCCCCGTACTGGCTCTTCCCGACTTCACCAAGCCCTTCGTCGTGGAATGCGATGCGTCCACGTATGGCTTCGGGGCCGTGCTCATCCAAGACGTGCACCCGCTAGCGTTCTTCAGCCGACCGGTCCCTGGCGGCATATGAACGCGAGCTAATTGGCCTCGTCCTCGCTGTTCGACATTGGCGGCCGTACTTGTGGGGGCGTCGATTCACCGTCAAGACGGACCACTACAGCCTCAAGTACCTCCTCGACCAGCGCCTCGCCATGATTCCCCAGCACCATTGGGTTGGCAAACTGTTGGGCTTCGATTTCTCCGTCGAGTACAAGTCCGGCGCGTCGAACACAGTGGCCGACGCTCTCTCTTGCCGCGACACCGAGGACTCCACAGGCGCGCTACTCGCGGTCTTGGGTCCCCGCTTCGACTTCATCGGCCGTCTTCGTCATGCCTAGGCCACGGACCCGGCCCTAGTGGCCATTCACGACGAGATCAGCGCGGGTACACGCGCCGCGCCCTGGGCCATCGCCGATGGTCTGGTCACATATGACGGGCGGCTCTACATTCCGCCGGCTTCGATGCTTCTACAGGAGATCGTGTCGGCCATCCACGACGACGGACATGAGGGTGTCCAGCGCACTCTCCACCGCCTCCGCCGTGACTTCCATTTTCCACACGTGCGTCGTTGTGTGCAGGATTTCGTCCGGGATTGTGCTACATGCCAGAGGTACAAATCCGAGCATCTTCACCCCGCCGGACTCCTACTGCCGCTGCCCGTTCCATCCACCGTTTGGGCGGACATTGGGCTGGACTTTGTGGAAGCTCTCCCGCGGGTAAACGGGAAGTCGGTGATCCTGTCCGTCGTTGACCGCTTCAGCAAATACTGCCATTTCATTCCCCTGGCACACCCCTACACCGCCGAGACCGTGGCGCATGCGTTCTTCTCCGACATCGTACGCCTCCACGGCATGCCCTAGTCCGTGGTCTCCGACCGCGACCCCGTCTTCACCTCGCTGTTCTGGCGCGAACTCATGCGCCTGATGGGGACCAAGCTGCACATGACGTCCGCTTTCCACCCTCAGTTCGACGGCCAGACGGAGACGGCCAACCGCATCATCGTCATGTACCTTCGCTGCTTCACCGGCGATCGACCACGCCAGTGGCTGCGGTGGCGTCCGTGGGCGGAGTACGTCTACAACACGGCTTATCGGTCATCGCTCTGAGAGACACCCTTCCGTGTCGTCTATGGCCGCGACCCGCCGACGATCCGTTCTTACGAGCCGGGTGAAACCTGCGTCGTGGCCGTGGCATGCGACATGGAGGAGCGGGAGGCATTCTTGGCGGATGTCCGCTACCGTTTGGAGCAAGCTCAGCTCGTTCAGAAACACCACTACGACCGCCACCATCGCCACGTGGCTTATCAGGTGGGCGATTGGGCTTGGCTGCGGCTCCGCCAGCGCACCATGTCTTCTCTTCACCAGGCGCCGACCGGCAAGCTCAAGCCGCGCTACATCGGGCCCTATCGCGTCGTCGAGCTGCTCAACGACGTCGCTGTGCGCCTCCAACTGCCGCCGCACGCTCGCATACATGATGTGTTCCATATCAGCGTCCTCAAGAAGTTCAGCGGCCAGCCTCCGTCCGCCCCACCGCCCCTGCCTCCCATTCACCATGGCGTGGTGACTCCAGCTCCAGCTCGGGTGGAACGCGTGCGCACAGCCCGTGGGGTTCGACAGTTGCTGGTACACTGGCAAGGCGAGCCGCTGGAATCCGCCACCTGGGAAGACCTCGACGACTTCCGCACGCAATTTCCAGACTTCCAGCTCGAGGACGAGCTGTTTCTCGAGGAGGGGAGAGATGTCATGTGGGGCTCCACATACGTGAGACGCCGCAGGGCGCGCGACATCCGTAGGGCAGCGGAGCGGCCCTTGGAGCGCGAGGCGCTTGCGCGCGGTGCAGCGGCCGCGATCACCGTGGACGCGGTTGGCAGGTCCGGCTCTAGTGGCTAGGAGAAGATTAGGCCCCAAAATTAGGAGTTTGTTTCCTAAATTAGTTGGCCAAGTGGCCTTTATATTCCCTGTACTTGGATTATGAAGAATCTATCAAGAATTACCAATCTAATCTCCTCTCTATCTCTCGTAAGCCACCGGCAGAGGGGCATAACCTCGCAGTGAAGGTCTGGAGCGCGACTACGAGCTACGTAGTCGCGGTCCGCCATTGTTGAGCGCTCAGGCGCTTGACAGACCGGCGCTGGGGTCTCCCCTCAACTGCGTTGTACTCGCCGTTCTTTCGGCTTTTTTTTTCTTAATGCAATGACATGTGAAGTCGTGTTCGAGAAAAAAAATGATAGCAACATCCCTAGGCAGCAGTATAATTTCCGGCAGATAAGCGAGATTGAGAACATTGAGGCAGGTGCAATTGTGGACTTGATTGGAATAGTTACATCAGTTGGTCCTTCTGCCATAGTGATGCGAAAGGATGGCACACAAACGCAGAAAAGAACTCTTCAACTGAAAGACAGGTCTGTTCGGATCATGGAAATAATCCTCTGGGGCAAATTCTGTGATGCAGAGGGACATCAACTGCAGTTTCTGTGTGATTCTGGTTCAAACCCTATACTGTCTATCAAAGGTGGCCGTGTTAGTGATTTAAGTGGTAGATCTGTGGTCACAATCAGCTCAACTCAGTTAAAAGTAAACCCAGACTTTGCAGTGGCTCAAAGGCTGAAGCAGTGGCACATAACTGAAGGCAAGAATATTGCTTGCATTTCTTTGAGCAGGGATCATGTGCTGAAAACAATTGCACAGATCAAGGATGAGAACCTGGGGCGATCAGATAAGCCAGACTTTATCACTGTTAAAGGTGCAATTTCACGTCTGAACACTGATAATTTTTGTTATCCTGCTTGCACCATGGAGGTGAATGGTAGGCTGTGCAACAGAAAGGTAATAAATAATGGTGATGGGACATGGCAGTGTGACAAATGCGAAAAGAGCTTACTCCCTCCGTCCCTAAATGTTCTCTAGAAAACCGTGTTTCCCTCACAGACACGCTTTCCGGACGACACACGTAAAGGGACGGAGTAGTATCAAATTGCGAGTACAGATACTTGCTGCAGTGCCCGATTCAGGACCACACTGGGGTCACCTATGCTACTGCATTCCAAGAGGCTGGTATCGAGATTGTTGGCCACAGCGCCCACAAGCTCTACAACATAAGAGAAGAAGACCCAGAACGATTTGCTGAGATCTTACAGGGGGTTCGCTGGCAGCAGTTTCTCTTCAAGCTGAAAGTCAAGGAAGAGACCTTTAACGATGAGCAGCGTGTCAAGTGCAGCATTATGAGAGCGGAGAAGCTGGATCCAGCAAGACAGAGCATGCTAGCCTCCAGCAATGCTAACCTCCAGCTAGATAGAGCAAGCTACAGCTCCAGCATGCTAACCTCCAGCAATGTGGGCGCCACAGGCTTTGCACAGTCGAACTGGATGCCCACTCCACCATCAGCTTCATCTGATGGTCGTGTTTTCTATGGTGGCTTTGGCTTTTTGGGTCAGTCGGCAGTGAGGGGAGCCTGCTTCAAATGCAACCAGCCTGGGCACTGGTTTAAGGACTGCCTTGTCTGAGGCACTTAAGTGGCCTTGGCTCATCCAGGAGGTCACTGGGAAAACCTCTCATACCAAGTAGCTCTATGAACGTTGCTTTTGCTTAGTAGGCTGGAGTCCTACTTTATCATGTACAGTTATATTTTCAGTACCTATCTATATCTATGTGCCTGCCTGCCTGGTTCCTATGGACCAGGTGGTTAGTACTTAGTAATATGCAGGAGGTTGCTGGAAAAACCTAATCTATCCTTTGCAAGCCTGCCTTATTGTGGAGCCTTATGGTTTTTCTAAGCAACTGATGGTTGCCTTATTGTGGAACCTGTGGTTTGTAAGCAACTGATGGTTAGTAGTATTCATCTTATGATGAAGAATGTTTTTATATCTTTGTTACGTCCAAGTCCAATCGAGGAGGGTTTGTTGGTGTCTACTTTGCTTCTGCATGCATGTGAATGTTTAGGCAGATGCCCTCTTTATTTTTTTAATCCTCATGAATTAGGTGTTCGGGTGTACAAGTAGGATACTGCTGGTTGGGTGATCATCTGTGCTGTGACTATTAGAAGCATCTGGTGTGTTTCAGCATTTGATTGCCCGTGGATTATTTGTTTCTGCTCGCGTGAAAAAGGCCTATCTTTTACTGTACATGTTGAAGTCAAGAAGAGGAGGAAATATTTAATGGTGAGCAGCTTTCTTTTATTTTTAAAGAAAAAGAAAACCAAAATCAAAGCAGTAAATTCTGTTAGAACGAGCCAACGAGGGAAGACAAAGCGATTGCCGCAATATCTATTGTTGATCAGACTAGTTGTGTTGGCACTGAAGAACAAACTGAATTTGCTCCAGAGGTCATTGGTGGAGATGATGAAGAAATAAATTCTCAGTTTATCATTAGTGTCAGTATAGGATGCTCAAAGTTCTTAGTCAATAATCCCTTATATCATAAACGTACATCTCATTTTATGATATATAAAAAATATTTTTTAAGGTTAACCAAATATTTAAAAATATTCATAATATATAATGATTATTTGTCATTATATATCTATCAAATCTTTATAGGATATATAAAACTGATCGGATGATTGGTGGGAGAAAGCTAGCAACGTCATTGATGGGTTGATAAGGCACGGTGCCTGGTGTTGCCTGCGGCCGCCTCTCCTTTCGTGCTTTGATGCTGATGGCGTCTGGATGCGTCCTCTCGTCCATGCATCCCTCCCCTCCGGGCGCGGCGCTTGTGCATACGTACGTGAGATGGTGAGGGTCTTTTATAGGTGGCAGGTAGGGTCGTAGGGCACCTGGTGAGAATCACCTGTGCCACACGCCGCCAATAATCTGTTGCTAGTGGCACGAGGTCTACGAACAACTCTTTTTTTTTTCATCAAACAAAATCTTTTTGTTGTAAGAGCATCTCAAGAATACCTATACCCTGTTCGGCTGATTGTAAAAGCACTGATGAATGACTGATGTTGATTTGTTGTGAGAGAAAAACACTACTCAATGGTTGGCTCATTCTGACAGATAAGTTTAAACGAACATGCAAATCTTTTTCGTATCAAATAAAATCTTTTTGTCTAACTCCCAAAGAAATATTGGGAGGAACAAATAAGACTATCTCAATTCACTCCTAAAACATATATCAAAAGCATATTCCAATCGTTCGTAAACAGATCATCTTCTTGGTGAGAACAAAAACGAACGACAGCAGCAACAAGTGTCTGACATTCCGAATGAACTAATGAACGAAGATCAAACGTTTGGAATTATAATTCTGTAGCTGCCGGCGATGTTCAACCTGCCCAAGCCGCAGCTTCTTGGTGAGAACAAAAACGAACGACAGCAGCCACAAGTGTCTGAAATTCTGAATGAATTAATGAACCAAGATCAAACGTTTGGAATTATAATTCTGCAGCTGCCGGCGACGTTCAACCTGCCCAAGTCGCAGCTATATAATGATACCTAGTTCTTGTACGTTTTTAAGGAAAAAAAATAAAACCGATCGGATAGTTAGGCTAAAAATCCAATTACTACCCATCGGATATGCATTCGTGATCAGTAAAAATTGTTCGCTATGCTATCATTGCTAATTTGTATTTATATATAAATAAATATCTGACTCTATCATTTTGATCAAATAATCATGTATATTTTTTTAATCCTATTTGATCATGGGTTACCCGTTGGCATTTTTACCTGTGCAGCTTTGCCGGTACCGGTATACAGTAGATTTTTTCAATCGTATATGTGGGTACATTTTTATGTTTAGCTTCTCCGGCACACCTGACCTGACGTGTGTAGCCGTTGCCATCTCTCTCAGGCTTTTTCGGGCTCCCTTTCGTGGGTCATCATGGGCCTATAGGACAGGTCCCAGCCCACAAAAGGGGGCATTTCCGTCTTTTCGCGTCCAAAATTTTCTCATTCCCTCCACCCGTTCAGTTTCCCTCTCGGCGGAACCGCCGCCAGCCCCCAAATCCCCGCTAACCCTCCCTCCGTTCCGTCGCCTTTCCCCTCCCCCGCAAATCGAATCGCCTCCTCTCCCTCCCCCCCTCTCCTCTCCCTTCCACACCGCGAGATTCGCCAGGGATCTCGGGCGAGATGGAGGCGCAGCTGACGCCCGGCGCGGTGGCGGCGATCTCGGAGCACGCCGACGGCGGCAACGGGACGCTGCAGCCGGTGCTGCAGGTGGTGGACGTGCGGATAGTCCCCAACGTCAAGAGCTCCACCAACCAGGAGCGCTTCCGGATGCTGCTCTCCGACGGCGTCCACACGATGCAGTCCATGCTCGCCACCGCCGAGAACGTGCTCATCCACAACGGCTCCATCCAGAAGGGCTCCATCATCCACCTCCACGAGTTCACCTGCAGCACCATCCAGAACCGCAGGTGAGGGTTAATTTGTTATAATAATAATCCTGCCCAGCGCTCGATTCCCCGCTCCATCGCGGATTCGAATCTCGCAGATTTGTATTGTTTTGTTGCGTTCCTAGTAGTAGAAAGGCTGAATCTTGGTTTGCTTCCCGCACGGTTCAGTGATGTAAAACATGCAGGGTATTAGGCTCGTGCCATATCGTTTGGGGCGACATTTCCGTACAAGATTTGCGGCTACCGCTTTGGAAAGATAGATTGGGATTCGGTGGTGGTAGAAAATGGTATTTGGGCGATGTGGTACTAGGGTTTATGGTCATTCCAGTCCAGACTCACGGAAGTCTTGCTGATTGTTTTTTTTCCCACTATCTTTAGATTAGCCTCGGACTAGGTTTAAGTTCGCCACAATGGAGTCCAGCCACTTCTATTCTTGTTTCTATTAAGGTTGTTGCGCTTCTCTGCATGTGTTTTTTTAACCCTTTGATACCTACAATGCACATTATTTTCCCTTTGTCATTAGCAATTTTCCAATGAAAGAAAACTGTCAAAGAGGCAATGGTTAACATGCAGAGTTTCTTTCATTATGTATGAACTTTCTATGCTGTTGATGATCCTTAGTGCAGTGAAAGGGTACTGCAGTTTTGTGCCAGTACTTACAAGTCGGAAAGCTCTTATTCTGGCATCCATGTCAAATCAGTGGAACTGTCACAACACATTCGTTTTGACCATTCAAATGAGTCTTAGAAGTAGCTCTTTTAAGATATATGACAGAGTCTGAAACCTTGTATACTCTTGTGGGAGTTACTAAAGTATGCACAATTATAGATTTCTAATGTATTACCATACATCAATAGAATGCGAATCTACTGATATGTATGCTGGATTTTAAAATCTGAAGTGGGTTACTGTTGCTTCACGAATGTTTCAAGAATCGTTGTTTCCCCAACTTCTTTGGTTCTGTGACTTGAGTCAATTCTTAGGAATACCTATTTCTGTTAGAGCTGACTGGGCATCTCATAAAGAGAAGAATATCATATTTGAATGTTAGTTTGTTTACACCTTTTTGTGGCTTGCCTCTTATCAGTTGAGTTCACCATGCCTTTATCTTTTGTTCAGGATCATTATTATTATCAAACTTGACGTTCTGCAAAGTGAGTGCACCATGATTGGAGACCCCAAAGCCTATGATGTGAGAATCCAACCTAATGAGCAGAGCACCAACTTTCTGGCCAATGCTGCTCAAGCTACCGGAACATATTCCAGCGGCCCTGGTATGCTGGGATCTTCTGCTGCTCCAAGGCCAGTGCAAGATGCTAACAATGTACCATACGGATCTTCTGCTGCTCCAAGGCCAGTGCAAGATGCTAACCATGTACCACATGGATCTTCTGCTGCTCCAAGGCCAGTGCAAGATGCTAATAATGTACCATACGGTGGATCCTATGGTGGTTATCAGGGTACGGTGGGCCCTCCAATTGGTCGTGCAGTAGAATCTGTTAACAATGTGGCATCTGGTGTCTCTTATGGTACAACTTCAGCACATAATAATACAATGAATGTGGGCATGGTGCAGTCAAACTTGCAGCAGCCTTCACTGAACTCTCACCAGAACCAAAGGTTTGCAGTTCCTTCCATGGCTGGTGGCAGTGGTGCTCCTGGGAATACATATGGCCAACCTGCACAGTCCTTTTATCAGCAACCGCCTCCAGGGCATATGAATAGAACCCCTGTGTCTAAGAATGATGCAAGTCGTCTTGTCCCAGTGGCTCATTTGAACCCCTACCAATACACATGGACAATCAAGGCTAGGGTGACTGCAAAGACTGATCTCAGGCACTACAACAACAAGAATGGTGCTGGAAAAGTCTTCTCCTTTGATCTCCTTGATGGACAGGGTGGAGAAATCCGTGCAACATGCTTCAATGCGCAGGCTGATCAGTTTTTTGATCTCATTGAGGTTGATAAGGTGTACCTGATATCCAAAGGGTCGGTGAGACCAGCAAGGAAGCAGTTTAACTCTTTGAATCACGAGTATGAAATAACTCTGGATTTCAAATCATCTATCGAAGTTTGTGTTGATGATGATAGCAACATCCCTAGGCAGCAGTATAATTTCCGGCAGATAAGCGAAATTGAGAACATTGAGGCAGGTGCTATTGTGGACTTGATTGGAATTGTTACATCAGTTGGCCCTTCTGCCACAATAATCCGAAAGGATGGCTCGGAAGCCCAGAAAAGAACTCTTCAACTGAAAGACATGTCTGGTCGAAGCGTAGAAATTACCTTATGGGGGAAGTTCTGTGATGCTGAAGGCCAGCAGCTGCAGTTGCAGTGCGATTCTGGTTTGAATCCTGTTCTAGCTTTGAAAGGTGCCCGAGTTACTGAATTCAGTGGTAGATCTGTGAACACAATCGGCTCAACTCAGTTAAAAATAGACCCAGACTTTCCTGAGGCTGAGAGTCTGCGGCGATGGTATGCAACTGAAGGGAAGACAGCTGCTTTTGTTTCTTTGTCAGGGGTAAGTATGGGCAGGACTGATGTCCGGAAAGTAGTGGCTCAGATCAAGGATGAAGATCTGGGGCGATCAGAGAAGCCAGACTTTATCACTGTTAAAGGTGCAATTTCACATCTGATCACTGATAATTTTTGTTATCCTGCTTGCACCATGGAGGTGAATGGTAGGGTGTGCAACAAAAAGGTAATAAATAATGGTGATGGGACATGGCAGTGTGACAAATGTGACCAGAGCTTACCAAAATGCGAGTATAGATACTTGCTGCAGTGCCAGATCCAGGACCACACTGGGGTCACCTATGCTACTGCATTCCAAGAGGCTGGTATCGAGATCGTTGGGCACAGCGCCTACGAGCTCTACAACATAAGAGAAGAAGACCCAGAACGATTTGCTGAGATCTTACAGGGGGTTCGCTGGCAGCAGTTTCTATTCAAGCTGAAAGTCTTTGAGGATACCTTTAACGATGAGCAGCGTGTCAAGTGCAACATTATGAGAGCGGAGAAGCTGGATCCAGCAAAAGAGAGTTCTTACCTTCTGGGGGTAATCAATGGCCTATTGCAGGATGATACTGGCTCGCCTTCTGAGGCGCAAGGCGCCATGGCCTATAATGCTGGTCTCAGCAACACTGGCGCTGGACGAAGCGTGCCAACCTCCAACAGTGCCTACACCACCAATATGAGTGGTCCAATGTATGGGGAGTCCGCGAACACGTATATCGGGGCGCCCACTCCAGTGTCGGCGACAGGGAATGTGCTGACCTGCATGTCTTGCGGGTCAAGTGGGCACAACACGCAGAACTGCCCTGCAGGCATGTACAGGCAGCAGCCTGCTGCGAGCACGGCAAGCTCCTACGGCTCTTCGCAGCCTCGCAACGCTGGCCCCAGACCGTGTTTCAAATGCAATCAGATCGGGCACTTTGCTAGCTCTTGCCCACTGCTGGCCCCTGCCCCCCAGCAGCAGCAGCAGCAGTATCGGAGCGGCGGCGCTTCGTCAGGCGGTTATGGTCAGCAGCAGCCCTATCTTGGGGCTACCAACTACTGAAAGTCAGTATCCATCGGATGAGGCGTGATATTGGTTTTGCTTTAGATGCCTGTCCTGAATGGCATCGATGCGTCTATCTATGTAGTGTAGATACAGAATGTTCCTTTTGTGTTTGTGTGAAGTTGGAACCATGTATCTCGGTACTTCTAAATGTTTTTCGTCTTATATATGGTGTGTTAAATCCTCGTTGCTGTGTCAGTTCTGTTGAATTTGTGGTTTGTCCAGCTTAATTAACTCACTGTATGGTAGTTGTAAATTAATGCAACTCATCTTTAGATTGTCAGCAGTTCATTTTCGCTCCAGGTTCATCTTCTCTTCTGTGTACTCAAAGTTAATTTTCTTCTGACTTTATGTTTTTTACCCCCGACATATATGATTGATTTTTGGCGATACAAACATTGTTTTGAGAGGCGAAACAAATACCATGAAGCTGCACAAACTTTTGTTTTTTTAAAAAAGAAGCTGCACAAGGCGAAACAAGGAATATGTTTATAAGCCCAGCCCAATCCATCACAGCCCATCCGCAAATAATGGCTTGAAACTGCACAAGGCCGAAACAATATGTTCCTGGGCCGGCCCAACCCAGCGCCATTGTGATAAAATCGCTGCCAGTTCGTCTTCCTCCAGAAAAACCCTCTCCTCTTGTCCGCCCAGCCTAGGGTTCTTCCTTCCCGACGCGCCGCCGCCGTCTCGCCGCTCCGACTCGCCTCTGCCCGCCCAGGTAATTTCCGGGTTTCGGAGTGTAGATCCATGCGGGGCACTTAGAATTTTTAGCCCGCTAACGATAGGAACAAGCATACTCGTAGAAGTTTTTTTTGTTACCCTATATATGGGATCTGAGAATTGTGTTTCGATCGAGCGAATAGTTAGTGACTTCGTGTTTAATCCATGTGCAGATTGACGGCTCCACTTGGCTCCCATGGCGGAAGAAACCAATGTAAGCTGAAAATCACTGCATCCCCCCTCCCCCGGATGTTGCTCTCATCTTTCTGGTGCCGTGAATTAATTGTGATTTGTTGTTTTCCTTTTCCTTTGTCGAAACAGGTAAAGAAGGAGGAAGAGGAGTTCAGCACCGGTCCTCTCTCAGTGCTCATGATGAGCGTCAAGAATAATACACAGGTTGGTAGATTTCCTCTGGAAAATACAGTGTCTTCTTTGCAGTCTGTCTACATTGACTTTACTGGTCAAGTATGAAAAATATGTTTGTGCTGGTGTTTTTCTTGTATAATCTGGTACATTGATGTGAATTTTAGTTTTGCAATGTGCCTGCTGTCCAGCTGTGTCAATATGGTTAACCTTAGTTGGCTGCCTCCTGCTCTTGGTAGTCCTGGAATTTGGATCCATTGTTAGGTTGAATTTGGCCATAGTTTTGTGTATCCTCCATCCAAGTATGATCGTTTGTGTTGTATGTATTTGAACCTTCTTGTTTATTGGCTGAGACAAGTATAGTTCTGTGCAGCAGCCTGAAGCTCCTGCTTCACCAAATCATATGGCCAGTAATCTTCTTAGCTAAGACATGTTTATTAGCTGTGGTTCCCAGTTGTTTACTAAACATGTCCCTCAGCTGTGATTTCTAACACTATTTTAGTCCGTGGATGTGATGCACTAGTGTGTAGTTGGTGTTGTATTCTTGTCCCCTTAACTGTGATGCACACATGTTTCTTACCTTCCGTGCATGGAAATAATGCGGTGGTCTTGATAGTCAGTATTGTATTGCATCTTAATTTGGCAGTTTTGACTATAATGCTAGTACCTATCTGTCATAGGCTTCTGTAGATATACTATCTATTTTTCTGCATCATTGCTACGGATCATTTTTATCTTTTTTAGTCACTTCTATCATCAAAGTTGGATTAGTTTGCCAGGAACTGTTTTCTGAGTGGCACTATTGATTTATATAAGCTGATTTGTTTGATGTTAGCTCCATTCAGCCAAAATAAAAAATTTGTCATGCATCCTTGTTTCTTTCATAAATTGCAAAAGTAAGATTTACTATTTTTGTACTAACTGAATTGCTTGCTTAGTTGTTGCCAACTGCCAGACAATCATGTTTCCTTGGTCCATATTTTTCCACCGATTTGATCTAAAAATGTCCATGTATAACCCTAAGCCATCGTTTCCTGTAGTGTGATCGCTATGTCATTGTTACTTAACTGATATATCTGTGTTTCTCTCATGTATCACAAATTATGTGTCTGGTGTCAGGTTGCATACTGCTGACTGCAGATAGTGCTTTTCAACTGCTCCTTGTTCTGATAATGCATTGTCTCTTATGTCTTAGGTTCTTATCAACTGCCGGAACAACAAGAAGCTGCTTGGTCGCGTGAGAGCCTTTGATCGGCATTGCAACATGGTTCTCGAGAATGTTAGGGAGATGTGGACTGAGGTATGTTAAACGGTCGCTTACCTTTTGTAAAGTTTCCCTGGCTTGAACTGCTGTGTTCATTAATCATTGTGAACACTTTCTACTTGTGTCACAGGTACCAAAGACCGGTAAAGGCAAGAAGAAGGCTCTTCCAGTGAACAAAGACAGGTTCATAAGCAAGATGTTCCTCCGCGGGGATTCAGTCATCATTGTTCTCAGGAACCCGAATTGAGTATCTTGTACACGTCGAGAATCTATTTGCTAGTACGTTGCTATTTAGTAGTATGTATGCCAAATGCTCAAAACATGGGAGTGTAACTGTGTAAGATGCTCGCTATGAATGTTGATGGTGGAGGATTTTTACTTAAGGCAAGATGCTAGGACTTGGTTTTACCTCTTGTAGTTGACTTGAACTGGATGTTTCTTTGAAGTAGTAACAAACCCCACTGCATGAATCATTGGTTCCGATCTGTGAGTCAAGTTGTTAATGGCACACTGACTGCCAGATGAATGCTTGGTTATTTGAGTGCAATAGTAACTACCGTTTGCTTGTCTCAAAAAAAAAAAAAAGAACCTACCGTTTGCTTGTGAAAGTTGAAAGTGAACGAAGGGGCACCCACAACCTTCACGGTCGAATGACACATTTTTTTTTTGTACAATGGACAGTTCAGTGGTAACTCATGATCAGCAAATTATTTGTGACATGTAACTAGCGTACAATTGGAAAAAAGAATACTAACAAGCAGGTCTTAAGGAACGATAATGTTGGAAGACGTTTCTGCTGTTATAGATCGTTCCTTTGGCTTCTTGCATGAATACACGAAGAGCCTCAGAAGCAAACCAGTCAATTGCATTGCATTCACCAGAGTCCAGAGTTCTAAAAAAATATCAGCCTTTTGGAGGCTTAATTTGAAGAGGCGTCAATAGGTGGTAGTGCAGCAATGACGTCAACAACGACATGCACACCTCACAGGCTCACACACCAAGAAAACAAAAAACACATTCAAAAAGAAAGAAAAACCCTTGACATGTATACAATGAAAAGAGCTCTTATACAATTGATGATGCAATGAAGAACAGAGTTTTTAAACATGAACAGTTTGAAAGTTTAACATAACTGACTGAAAAAGGAGATGGAATTGTAGCTTTTATGAGCACTGCTACTAATAATCTTCAGAGAGCAAAGCACATATAAAAATCATGTTCGTGTCATGTGATTTGAAAACTCTGAAGTGCAGTTCTTCAAAATCTAACCTTTACATCTGCCTCTCCCAGGTCCCAACTTCATTCAGTTGTGGTGTTGGCCACATTACTCTGATCAATTACATTTTTCGAATAAAACAAATCCATGTCTCATCTTCTGAAGCACCTTTTAGGGAAGAAAGGACATTCAGGAATAGATAATTAGAGATTAGAGATACAGGAGTCAGGAAATAACCGAAGGATCTTATGCCCGGCCTTGTGAGAGAAAAAACCAAGCTTGGTTGCATTGACGTTTGTTGACCAACACATTTCAGCAATCATTTTGGGTGGAAAATTCACGTGTATATCAAGGCAGCATGCTATGTTCAGATGAAATAACAAATTTCATCTAGCAAAGGAAAACATAATACATGGATGTTCTGCATCCAAAAGAAACAAGAGAAGGTTTTTGTTGTACATTTACTCATCATCAGTAAAGCATATGAAGAACCCCAACCTTTGGGTCCCTGGCCTGAGGGTCCAGGAGTGGAATGTAGCAAAGGATGTGGAAATTGCAGCTGCACCTCTTGGTGAGGCATCCAACGAGTTAAGGTACTGCTGCAATTTGAACAATGAATCTCTTGAGCAAGCACTGCCAAAACAGCTCGCATAATTGTCTGAAGTAGTCTGATGGCTGAACTATTGCAACATTGCTTCTGAGAACACTGCTGTCATTAAAAAGCCTATTTTCACCCACATACATACTGCAAAGAATATGAGCATTAAGAATATTCTTTGTGCTTACATTCAATTTTATTATCCCATTGATGTCTGTCTTAACTAGTAAGATCTAATCTCTTAACAAACTATTGTAAACTAATGATGAGTATCAAAAGGCTGTTCTTTGTGAATTTCTGTGCATAACCTGACAGTACTAGCCTGGTTGGACATGGACTTCACATGGCACAAAATTTGGTAATATGACTACTGCAGGAATCAGAATGACACTGAAAATGTCCATTAACACTCCTACTTATCTTACAGGCATTGAGCCCCAAATCATTGTTGCCAATAAAAGTCTGCAACCAAGGATTATACTATATATAATGGGGGCTCATTGTCATTCATTTTTCTGTAGCATCATCTATGTGGTAGTAGTGGTACTATGGGGCCCAGCTGCGTTTGCTACATTACTCTGACCAAACACATTGAGCAAACAAAGCTGGATTGCAGTGATGTTGTACAGGATGACAACCAAAGCTGAACATAAACCATCACATGAGAAATGAGATACAGTAAGAACCTTTTCGCATATTCATATCAAGGTAATACTTATTCAGAGAGGAAACAGCAGGGCATGAAGAATTCATGCATCCATCCATCTATTCATCAAAATTCCAAATCCGCTGTGGGAGTACAAAACTACAAATCACTCCTGGCCTCGCAGTTCATTCCTAATAACTGCTACCCTAGTGAGTCTTCCGGCGTCGTGTTTCCTTTCCATGGGTGAATTAAAACTAAGCTACACTGACAGAAGAAGTGAAGCAAAGAAGTAACTGTCGGGAAGAGCACGGGTGGATCAACCGATCAATCGTCGAATGCTGCCGACGACGACGACGAGTCGGCGAGGTGGGGGAAACGCGCGGCGGTGGCGGTGGAGAGGAGGAGGTACTTGTGGACGCAGGAGCGGACGCACTCCTCCTCGCGCCTGCCGAGCGCCCGGCGGTAGAAGGAGACGACGCAGTCGGAGAAGCAGCGGTGCGAGAGCCAGTTGTACAGCCGCATCCTGCAACACGGGTGAGCGGAGGGAGGAGTCATGTCATCGCTCACGAGCAAGGAGGGATGGGCAGCAGCCGCCTCTGCTTCCTCCTCGCAGGAAAGAGAGATAGAGATAGAGCAAGGGAGGGGGAGGGCGTACGCGTCTCGGGTCTGTAGGCCGTCGGCGATGGCGTCCAAGCGCGCCTGGTCCTGCTCGTCGTCGACGGCGGCAGCGGCGTCCATGATTTCTTTCTTGGAGGAGTGGAAGGGAGACAAGGGTAAAGCAGACAAGACACACACAGAGCCTACTAGAGCAGAATGCGGCGGCCCATGGGGCTCTTTGGGCCGGCCCGTTCTTTTTTTTTTGAAGGGAGGACCGGCCCGTTCTGGAAAGGGGCCAGTCTGGGAAATACTTCTGCCAAATTTTCATTTATATAATTTTCGTTCTGCTCAAAATAAAATTATATAATTTTCTTGTTGCTCAAAAAACTACATATTTTATATATTTGTTCTTTTTCAAAAGTAAATGTCTAAAAGCATCTCCACGAGTTTTCTATATTTTATGTATTTATTTTTAGAAAAAGTCTACTTAACCCATTGAACTATCCGCTAGTGTCTAACCTACACATCCAACTATAAAACCATTTATTTTACATCCTGAACTTTTCAAAACCGTTCAAAGTACACCCAGAAGCGGTTTTGGCCGGCGGTTTTGCTACAGTAACGATGGTTTTGACTTTTCTTTTTCTATTTATTTTCGCTGAATCTTTGAAAAATCATAGTAAAT
Organism: Saccharum hybrid cultivar R570; assembly: GCA_038087645.1. Classification (NCBI taxonomy): domain Eukaryota; kingdom Viridiplantae; phylum Streptophyta; class Magnoliopsida; order Poales; family Poaceae; genus Saccharum; species Saccharum hybrid cultivar. The sequence continues at coordinate 244,314 of JAQSUU010000469.1, forward strand.
CACAGAAAAATCACAAAATAGAAAATATAATTTTGTTCGACTCCACACGAGTAGATCTACACAATGAACATATAATATAGTATGCTTTAGTACAAATTTTTTCTGTAGCTTTAAATTAGTTAGAAAATCAAATTTTGTCTGTAATTAATTAGAATAATTCATAGCTACAACTTCTATGGTCCAATTGTGATAAAAATTTTATGATGACATTATTATTATATGCTTGAACTATAGTAAAAATTTCATACTCATTGGATCATATATAACCTAGTTATATATTTATATAGGTTTATGCTTGTTAAATATAAATAAATCTATAACTAAATTATGGCTACTGTAGCAAAACCATGGCTACTGTAGAAAACCGCTGTCCAAAACCGCTGCAGGGTGTAATTTGAACGGTTTTGAAAAGTTCAGGGTGTAAAACAGACGGTTTCATAGTTGAGAGTTTACGTTAGACACTAGCTGATAGTTCAGGAAGTTAAATAGACTTTTTCTATTTATTTTTTCACTTTGTAAAAAAAAGTCTAAGAGCATCTCCGGGACAATGGTGGGCACTCGGGACACGGCATGATCGAATATTGTTTGACTGTAGATAATTCGTGAACTCTCCTAATGGGTACGGAGTACAATCTAAAAACTTATGACAGTAGCGAGCCGGTCCATTATATTATGCAAAAGCAGCTATCTTACTGAAGAGATTCAAAGGTATTGGAAGTTATCTTCTCCCCCGAATGCTCCTCTGGGGCGGACTCGGGGGCGACCGCCATGGCGCCCTCGCCCCCCCTCCCGGCGCTTCCCTCCGGCCGCCGTCGCCGCCCACCGGCGTGCGGTGGCGGCGGCCCGCGGTGGCCCAAAAACCGGTGCCTGCCGCGTTCTCTCCACCCTCCTCTCCCCCACCTCTCTCTCTCTCCATCCCCTCCACCACCTTGAGCTTTTCTGACGCCTCTTCAGCGGATCCGGCAGCTGGCGGCCCAAATCCGGGCCCCTCTTGGCCGAATCCGGCCTCCTCCATGACGGATCGGCAGCAGACGAGGCCGACCCAGAGTGGGCGCGCGCCGTCGCGCGCTACGACTGCGTCGTCCTCAACGGCGCCAAGTGGTTCACCCGCCCTGTGGTGCTCCACGTGCGCGGCCACGTCCTGAGCTGCAGCGACTGCGGCGACCCCAACGGCACGTACGTGCCGCCGCACCGCGCCGTGCGCGTGTCGTTCCGGATCACGCTCCGCGCGCTGTGGGAGGGCCCCGGGGTTCCGCGGCAAGGTGGTCGTCCGGACCGTGGCGCCACCGCGCTATGAGAACAGCAAGTGGTACGACGGCGGGAACTGCCTCCGGACGTGACCCATGCGGAGGGACGAGACGGCCGGCGGCGGCGGTTCTTGGGGTCGCTTGGACACCTGCTGCGGCCGGATTCGGCCAGCGCGCAGTCTGGGGCCGGCCTCGCGCCCTCCCTGGCTCGATGCGTGGAGGAGGACCATCTGGGCCGGCCACGCGCGCCCCCCTAACTCCATGCGTGGCGGAAGAGATGGCTGCGGGTGACCGGGACCTGCCTCGAGGTCTGGACGCTGCCTCCTCTGGCCGTCCCCCGGCTAGTGCTCGACGCGCAACCTCGTGTGGCGGTCGCAGTCAGCCTTTCAGCTGCGGCCTGGTGCCATGACTGCCGGGACCTAGCCGCCAGGGTGCCGACGGCCGTGGTGAGGTTGTCGCAGATGCAGCGGGGTGGCCTACTTTTCTTTTGAACATCTGGGTGAAAACTCTGCCTGATTCTCCAGGCCGATGACGGTGGCGCAGCCGGGTCATATGCCTTCTTGAAGGCGTCATCAATGTTGTTCGTCGGAGTAGGCCAGGGTTGAAAGACCCACCCTCGTGCTCTCAACGCTGTTGGCACCTGCGGATGTCAATAGTCCTTCTTGAAGATAGCGTCGAAGCACTAATGCATCCCCCTCTCGTCGCTCTCGCCGAAGTCCATGGTTCCTGCTGTGTTGCCAACTCCTGGTCAAGCTCCCTCCTGTGCCTGTTTGTGCCTATGTCCACCGCTTTGGTTGTTCTACTTCACTTGACCTCGCCGGCGTCGCTTTTAGCGGATGCTTTGCCGCTGTCACTTTCTTCGTTGACAGATGCTTTGCCGTCCTGTTGATGGCCTCCTCTATGGCAGATGCTTTGTCGCTTAGAGTGTGATGGCCGCTGCTGCTGCGGATGCTTTGCCGCAGGAGGTGTCTTCTTCTTCCCGGACGGATGCTTCGCCGTCCGTGGATCCCTGGCGGATGCTTTGCCGCCGTGGTCGCTCGGTTCGTTGGTGAATGCTTTGCTGCCGTTGATATTGGTTGCTCGTTCTCTGGGTGGATTGCCACCACGGCTTGGTCTTTTGCAAAGAAAACCATTGTGTTTTGTTCAGTGCAGGCACAGTTGTAGGTTTGAGGTGTTGAGGGCGGTCGCTCCTCTTCTTTGTATCTTTTATGTTATTATATGTTTATTCCAGATTACTCACTACTATCTTAATGGTTTATAATCTATGCTATGAGGGTTCTCTCATAGCTGACTTGTAATTCACTCTTCTTAATGAAAAATGGGCTACATTCCCTGGTCGCGAAAAAAATTATATTATGCATAGCATAGAGCAAGAACGGTGGTTTCATTACATTCCAAAACTTGGATGACAAACCTGTACCGCATCATGGCGCATCCTGAGCCCGAGTCTAGGCATGTCACGCTACGGCTCGGCTCGGGTCTTTGTCTCTCTCAATTTCACAATAGATACACCACAAAGCTAACTATTTGAGTTAAGTCAACACTTGATCAAAATTGCATATATATGGAACGATTTGATCATAATTACATATGGAACTAACACTCGAGTCGACAAGTGCACTTTCCGCCTCTAGAAACTCGGACCCGCAGCTCGAACCTGGACCACACCTCCTAGTTGGTGGACGAGACCTACTAAAACTTGCCACAATCTCACATTTGGCTTGCCAAATCTATGGCAAAGTTTTAGCCTAACTTTTGGTTTGTTAAATATAAATTTCGGATGTCAACCAAGCAGGCCTCCCAAATTATACTTTTCATCATTAACTAAAAAAGCTAATCTATTGATGTATAGCCTTGAATAATGTTGCTTTTATACAAGGTTTTAAATCTCCGGCTATAGCTACCGCTATAGCCCGCTATAGCTGTTTAAGAAAGATTAAGCTATTTGTGTCTATGTACAACTTAGCCGCTATAGCCCACTATATCCCCATTTAGCTCCGCTATAGCTGTTTTTGAGGTCATCCGCTAAAATGTCTTAGCCGGAGATTTAAAACACTGCTTTTATACAAACTAAAAAAAATATGAGAACACTTGCCAAGTTTAACCTTAAATCCAAGCAAGTGGATAGGCTGTTTCACCATAAACCGTGGTAGTTGCTATTTTTTCATATGTTGAGTTTAGCATTTTGAACCAATATACTGGTACTTTTTTTAAAAAAAATATAACATTGCTATGCTTTAGTAAAAGCATTTTCTTGATACCACGTTAGTGTCTGAAACATTATTTATTTATTTGTTGTCCATAGGAATATGACATGGAAGTCCCGGAAGACTGGGAGTAGCGTGTTTTTTTTCACATAAAAAGGGAGTAGTGTGTTCTAGCAAAAGGTTAGAAAAAGGGTTTTGCTATGGTACTCCCATTACTCAGTATTATTTGTCCAATTTGACCTTTTTTTTGATAAAACAGGAGGGGTTGTCCGCTACTGAACTTTTATTAAAATGCACTTAAAAGTAAAGGTACAATGACTGAGTAAGAGACTCATGGTACAAAGAAAGTACAAAAAAAATCATAAGAATTACACAAAGCCTTCTAGCCATTGATCTAATTTGGCTTGATATTGTCCAATTTGACTTTGCTGAGTCATCTAAATTTATTCTGCAATAACCTATCAGGTAGAATGCCCTCTCTAAATCAACTAGACACTCTTGAAGCACATGATCCTACTTCAATGTACATTGGCAATCCTCTGGTCTTTGTGGGTATCCACTTCCAAATGTATGTCCCTGGAGATCAGCCGGTATAGGAAGAACCATTCAAATGGAAATGAGGATGACAACATTCAAATGGATTTTCATCTTGGTTTAACTGTGGGATTCTTGGTAGGCCTTCGGATAATATTTTGTGTTTTTTTGTTTAAGAAGACTTGGAGATACACGTATTTCAGCATATTTGACAAAGGTTGTGGATCTTTTCTTTATGCACTTGGCACGGTACAAACCGAGCAAGCACTATATATATGACAGGGTTGTTTCCTTCAATTGTGGAGCATTTGATTTGAAGTACTGGGTTGTCTTAAAGGTTGTGAACTATAAATGTATGATATCATTGTACTATGATGTAAGAGGTTGTTAATTACTCCCTCCGTCATGTTATATAGTGCATACAAGCATTCAAAACTTATTCCCAAATATATAAGAGATTTTAGAGACAAAAGTATAGTTTTGCAATAAATAGTACTATAAATTTAGTAGGTACTATATCATTGTTTTTTCCTTTATCAACCAATCTTCATTGATCATGTTGGTAAAATGAACCGAGGGCACATGTGTCTGTTGAGCGTATCAACCCAATCTGTCAGTCATTCAGCAGTGTTTTTATCTAACAATAAATCAGCGAACAATACTTTTAGCCATGACTTTTCAGTCATACAGTCTATAGGGCCGAGCCATTGTTCATATTCATGCAGTCTATAAGGCCGTGCCACTGGTTGCATGTGGAAACATGCATGGAAAAGTGGGAAACTTGGGCACGAAATAAAGCACCCATTACGAAACTTTTTGAGCTTTATCTAATTACTTCACCTTATTACATTTCTTCTTTTATTACGACGTGCGAGCGAGAGGAGGATTTTTGTTCATCTGTCAGTTCCAATGTTTGGTTAGTTGCATCATCAGTTCTCAACTGATGGGGCTGACCAAAACGACCGATATGCCTGCGGTGGCTGATGAACTCAAAGGCTGTTCCGATGGCACCACCGGCGATGGCAGCCTTGATCACCTGCCGCGTGTCAACATTGCCTCCGTGGCTTCTGTACCTGGCGGTGGCAGAGATAGTTGCACCAGCTAAGGCACCTCCAATCATCGCATTTTTCTGCATGACGATGATCAATCGAGCCAAGTTCATTAACTAATACTAAAAACAACAATATCAATGAAACACACTAGGGTATATTTGTATGCATATTGGTGTAATTACCCGGTCAGAGTGACCACGCAATAGTTCCGCTCCAAGCTCAAAGGTCTCAAAAGCTCCGACAGCAGCCCCTGCGTTATATTTGATTTCATTTGTGAAACAAACAAACATCTGATCAACTAGTGACTAGTGAGAGTGCATAGACAAAGCAGATTTCATGCATATGCAAACAGTTAACTAAGTTTGAAAAAAAATTACCCCAGTATGCACCCTCCTTGCAAATCTTCTTCAGCTGCATACGACACATGTTCAAGCAAAGATTAATTAAAGCATGCCATTTTATTATGGCATGTGATGAAAATGGAAGAATTTAACGATAGATCCCCTACCAACTGAATTTTCACATACAAGTTTTATGTTGGTGTTATGACTTCACCAAAGATGACATAGCTTTTGACAAACAATTACCAAATCTTGATGCAGCTACATACTCTACCAACCAAAAGGTGTCACTACTAGATTATTTCTTGTCTACATTCTTTTGGCAGGGTAATAAACACAAGAAAAAGTTGTCTTGCAAAATGGAACATCCTATGCCAACCTAAGGACCAAGGAGTCCAAGGATTGATGAGCTCTATTGAGCAAATGACACTCTTGATGCCAATGGAAACTCAAGACATGAATAATTATAATTAATAACCAAAGTTCAAAACAATACATACTGAACGCCCAAGTTTATGCCTGGAAACACCCCCTGCAAAAAAAAGGGGAGTTTGTGAAATTAATCAAACAAGAACCGGATCAAAATATGGATGATGAGCATTGAGCATAGCGCAGCAAACTATGATAACGTTGCATCGAGAGAGGAAACAACGTAAGGGCAATGTTTAGACACAAAGGGCTAATTGTTAGCTTGCAAAAGATTAGCTCTAGCGCTTTTAAACAGAAGTGCTCATAAGTGTTCTACTAGTTGTTACTTTTTAGCCAACTCTAACTAATTTGGGTTGACTTTTATTTTAGTTCCAACTAGCAGACTGTCGAAGATTTCTCTGGAAAGAACTTTTGCTGTTGCAGCATAGAGTTAAACCAAGTCAAGCGGTTCAGTTTAATTCATGGATACAAAGTCTGGATGGAGCAGTAGGCTGAAGCTAATCTTTTTTTTTGTCTCTTTTTATGTTTCCTGAAGCTTCTTTAGCTTCTTGTTCTGCTTGCTCTGTTTGTTTAGCTGTTTGTGCTGTTTTCTTCCTTGTGTTTCTCTGTAAACTTCTTTTGTGGTTCTTAATAAAGTTGTTGTAGGGACTTCGGTCCCTCCAGATTTCTCAAAAAAAGAAACTAGCTCCAGCGATGATCCAACATACTGGAACATGAGGACGGCAAAACTAAATATTTTTTAGAAGGGAAGGGGGATTTATATTAAATCTTGGCATAATACATCCCTAAATTACACATGAAAAATCTGAAATAAAAAATATTTTATCTAGATTCTTCTATCGTTTTCTTTCCCAATGGCTTTCCTCGAACGTCGGAGTCAATGACCAACCCCAAAATATTGGACATGCCACAAGATCCAACGCTCCGGAAGCCGTCCAAAACACATCTAAATTGCTGAAAGAATATGGGTAGCCGCATCGTCTGGTACGACATAGACTGCAGATTCATCACGCCAAGACCTTGATTTCCTCTCTGCGACCATGGACGATGAGATCGAGAGTCGTCGTTGTTCTTGTTAGGGGGCTTCCAAAAGCACTCCTTTTCCTTGCAGATAAAGGCCTCAAATTGGTCGCCTGTCGATGAAATCCATGTCTGCCACGACAATCTTCTCGTGGCAATCACCAAAGTCATCGCAACAACGATCTCCTCGTGACAATCACCAATGTCATTGCAAGACACACGATTTCAACAAAAAAAATCATCTAATTTCGCTAGAAATTTATTTAGACTAAACTCTAAAATCTAAAACAAACTGGATCTAAAAACTGTGAAAAAGATAGATGGGTCCCCTCTCCTTCCTAGCTCTGGCAAACGCAGAGGAAGAAAGAGAAAGGCCCTAGGTGTAGGCGTGGCGACGGCGAGGCCCTAGGAGCAAAGGGCGGCAGCGGCTCCTGACCCTAGGGGGGCGTTAATTGAACGATGGTAACATTCCAGTAATGACTAAATTCGTGTTGACAAATAAAACTAAACTTGATTTATATATATCGATAATGATAAGAACATTTTTTGAAGGAAAAAAAACGAACCTCTACCGAGGCAGTCGACCGTGTCCCCGGCGGCGACCTTGCAAGCGGCAACGGCGCCAACGCCGACCAAACTGCCGAGCGCATGGCGGATGGCCACATCTAATAAAGGCTTGGCCGGCCGATCTCGAGGCACAACTGAAGGCTTCGTCGACGTATCCTCATAGAAACTATGATGACATTTTGTAGAGACTGAATTAAAAAAATTACAGTAATTATTGAGATCGTATAAAAATGCTCGATCTCCAGTCTCCACGTACGTACGTCTGTCGTCTCCAGCTCCAGAGCCAAGATATTTACCGTCAGGGCTTAGGTAGTAGCTGGTGTTGTAGTGGCCCGAGCCCGACATGGGGCTCCAGTCCACCCTGTTCGCTGGGCTGATAAGCTATGGTTGAAAATACTGTTTACTGATTTTTGTGAGAGAAAAACACTACTAAATACATGGCTGGTTCGTAATTTAAGCTCAAGCGAACAGGGCGGTTCGTCGTCGCCTCCGTCAGGTTCCCTTCCCACTTGGCCGCAGGGCCAAATCTAGCTCTGTCGCTCTTGCTCATTTCTCCCTCTCTCTCTCTCAATGCAAGAGAGAAGCAGCTATGACGACGACGACGAATGAAGAGATGCAATATATATATATATATATATATATATATATATATATATATATATATATATATATATATATATATATATATATATATATATATATATATATATATATATATATATATATAGGACTGCGCTAATTAGCACCCATGGTACTAAATATTATTTAGTACCCGACCTCAATCCCTCACCCGCGCACGTGAGCGACCGCCCACGTACGTTTCCCAGCCGATCAGTTTTTTTTTCTTTCGTACTTTTTTTTTACTAAAAGCAGCCGATTATTTTCTTTTTTCTTTCAGATTTTTTTTGACCCAAAGCAGTTGTATTGCTGGGACCGGCTTTTTTTTTGTAGTCACATGTCACGTGTGGTTTTGCACCTCCTTGTTCAACTTTTTATGGTTTCAATATCTGAGAACTTTTTTATGGTTACAATAATTAAGTTTCCGTCCTTGCTTTGATGGTTCCCAACTCGCAAATAATCATTCGAAGCATATTTCAAACCATAATCTTTTTTCACCGAAAACAGGAAAAAAAAAGGTGATTGAATTGTGAAAGAAGATTGCAATACTTGCACTTTGAATACACAGTTTCGTGGCTCCATCCGAGTTATTCGACAAATCACATACATCATTGGGATCATAAATATTGGGGTTCTAACAGCTCATAGACAAAACTATATTACTTTTTTAATCAGAAATAATACAATCTGTGAGAAAAAAACAAAAACTACTATCCCTCTTCCTTCTCTAGCCCCTCTCTCAAGGCTGCCAATTGCTTCACCTATCAAAAGAAGCAGAACAAAAAAAATAAAAAAGAACTTTCATAGTTAATAACAGAGTAAGCCATGACAGAATATTTTTTTTTCTGATTTGTAACGTGGCCTCACAAAATGAAAGTATCATCGACCATAGTCAATTACTTATGATCAAAGCATTTTAGTCATAAATAGTGCTAGGTACGATCATTAAAAATGATGTACCATAGAAATCTCAACTATCCGTGACAAGGGCATGTTGAAATGAAGATGACATGTATCCTGAACAGCTAACACCAACTTTGTAACTACGAAACGTCGATAATGTTTCAACTGGCTGTAGTGAAGCATAATTCTTTGTAAGTTGTTCATATTCACAGCATGGTTATTTTGCGACAAGTGCAGAGATATTATTAATTGAAGAACCATAAAATTTGATTAGGTGATACCCATATGTTCTATTCTATGAATGATAGAATAAATCTAATATAAGTTTGAATTATCTGATATAGCAGAAATACATTTTTTCTAACTTGTAATCCATTGCTGAATACATAGTACATGAAGGATACAACATCCACTAACCTTTTGAATATAACACGACTATAAGACCTTCAAGCTGACTTAAATGGAAAATAAGTATGCAAAAATAATTCAATAAGCCAAGGATACATTATAGATACTCTAGATGGACACCTTGAGCTATTTAAGTAAAATCACAATGAAAATTCACTATATAAATGCAATAAATGCAGAGAAGCAGACACTTGATTTCAGGATTTTCACTTTACCGGTGGGAAACCCTCGACAATCATCTTGTTTTCCAAAAGCTGGAGCTACTTATGTATATGAATAAATATGCCTCTATTTTAGAACAGTATCTTAAATGAGAGTCCCTCAAGACAGAATTGAATAAACTGGTTGGGCATCTAGTCAACCTCATTCTCTTGATGGAAAGTAAGGTATTGCAAGCACTAGGCAACTGCATAGTGTACCAAACCGGCACAAGGTATAAAAAAGAGGTAAAACATCTCATTTACCTTATCCATTATTTTTTTCAGTCCAATACACTGCATAGAACCAACTGATTCTGCAAGTGTGCAAAGGCATAATCAGTGATGTTACTAGAAAAACACAGGCTTAAAAAGATATACTTTGCATTTGACCTCTGCAGTGCACTTGGTCCTCCCAGGTTAGAGTTCTCTGCTTGCAGATTTCCTGCCATGCCAAATGAAGTATTAGAAGTCATGCCAGATCATAGTACAACTTTACAAGCACAAAAATCATGTTTAAAGTTAGTGTCAAAGCATAAAAATCAGTGTTTAAAAAATGACGTGCTAGTGTCAAGGTACCAGGCAAGGTAACTCTAATGGCCTTGCTTTGTTTCTGGTCTCTGTTATGTTTTTCTCAGATATATTTGCCTTGGATGAGCTACTAATGCAAGCACACTGCCTATGTACTAGTGATGGGAGTATGGGACTAGTGATGGGCAAAATCTCATCAGCTTATATTCATGGCTTGTGAAATCTAGACTGAACTATTTATTCATGTGACGCACAAACATTCATACAGGGATGTCTCACTTGGCCATCAGCCCACAACCCCTTCTCATTCAGAGCCTGAACTTCATGGCCATCAGCTCCGTCACTACAAAAAACCACTAATCCATGACAAGAGTCAATTTGGTTGACAGATCAAAGAAGGCATAAGCTGAATAAGTGAAGTCACATAACTACTTGGATAGCTGGATCTTCAATCAAAATTGACCGAACTCTAGCCACAGTGATGATCAACTTTCAGGTTTTAATTTCCATGCTTATGCATCGAGCAAAAAAGGATCTGCTAATTAATCCACCACAGTTACTATATCACAGCAGCAACACTTATAATGTCATAAATCAATCATAGTACTAACTCAAGTATTAGGTCAGCATCAGTAGTTAACTGAATAAGTGAATCCACTCGATTACAATTTTATTAATGAATCATACCACAGAATGTGCTTCTAAATAATATTTTTATTGTCACGTAGCAGGCTAGGATTTCTACGACCACCTGCTTTCTGGAATAATCCTAGTATTTGTTTCTAGAAATGAATATTTATGGTGATAGCTAATTGGTTAACCATCAATTGTTTATCAAACCGTGTGCAGCTCATATATTTTTCCCAACATATCTAGTTGGTGACACTTGAGAACCAAAATAGAAGAGATAGCCCGATAGTCTACAGTAAAATGGTTTCTTCTAAAAATAGTCTACAATAAAATGGCTTCCTGGAGAAACAACAAAATACTCAACTTTAGAGACATGAAGGGAAGAAGGGACCAGTTCAACAATCAGGTACTGCTCTCTTTCTACTCGTTCCTGGCTGCATAAACAGGACAAGGATGAGACCAACATCGTCTGAAAATTCTTAGACTATAATCTTCAATAAGACAAATCAATTTAGACTACAATGCTCTAAACATCGATGAAAAACCATCAAGCAGGAGATCCTGGTCCTAGAAGCACCATAGCTGCAATGAAAATAGTAATGGGGTGGTGCATAGGAAATAAATTTTAGTGTTTCTCCAGCAATTAAACTATTCATAAATCATCAGTCTAACTATACACTCATGCATAAATTATAGAAAAAAGTTAACATAAAGCTGCTAGGCATTTGAACAAAGATTTGACATGCAAGTTGTCAACACAAAACATTTTGCATGCAAATTGTTGATTTCCACTCAATGCATTGTAATTCCTGATATAAAAGGTAGCATAGATTCAGTTAAGCACTTGAATGAACATTTGACATGCAATCTAATATACTAATACAAAAAATGTCCGTGCCTTTTCAAAACCTGAAACATGCATATAGCAAAGAAATAATCTTCTGATTATCTAATGTAGCATAATTAGTCAGCCAAACAGATCAGATGATTTTATTGATATGGTTACCTGCCAGTTATTGTCAAACAGATCAGAGGATATATTGATATGGCTAATTATCTAACGAAGTCACGAACAAAAAATATACATGATGAAAACTCAAGCATAAGAAGTCATACCTACAAATCGGGGATATTAGGAAAAAATGACCTTTGTGAGCGATCATGGAGTGTAGCTGGAGGAGGGTGCTTTGATGGAAAACGCCTGGCTTCTGCACACACAACCTAAAAAAGAACAAAAGAGAATAAATAACATCGATGAAAATATTAGCTCTAAACACGAAGCATGATCAAAGATATTTATACTACAGTGGACTTTAAAACAGCATGTTGATTTGTAGCATCTGACAAAGGATGGGTCAATGAGTTAATAACGAAAAGCTGATCATCATTGAAGTTTGTTGAATTAGGCTGGCAAATAGCAAACACCAAATATAATATCACAAAAATGCATACAAACAGATCACGCAGCAGGAGCGCGTTTTTTAATTATTGTCATTTCTCAATTTTATAACCTTGAGGAACTGACATAAGAAATTAAGAAATGAACACATTAAGCAAAAGAGATTTTATAAATTGGAGGAGATTAGTTGCACTGTTGCAGTTCACAGTTGCATCAGAGCTTTAGTTCTTCTGTCAAAAGTGTGGACTAAAGGAAATATGACCTTACCACTAAATCCTCCAAGGCGATGCGTAGGCAAATTGAAGAAATTTGGTTTCATTGGAGAAGCAAAGAACTAAATTGCTATTGGCCCACTGTGACTACTGTTTCCGCATAAAGTGCAGGAGTGCTAGCAGAGAAACATCCTAACTAGTAGTAGAGTTCATGTAAAAACAAAGAAACTAAAATGTTCAGACAGTGTAAAAGTACAAATTCTAACGGTAAGGTGAAACTAACATGCAACAGCATTGATGCCTTTGCATAGAGTAGAAGCAAATAATGTCGTATGGGACCATAAAAACTTAAATTAAGCTGATTATGTTGTCAACTAAAAAAACTCTATTATTTGCTACCAATGTGGCCTAACCACAGATACTGTCGTTGACCACAAAAACTTAAATGCTATGCACTCTAGCATCATGTGTTGATTTCCTATAACCATAAATAATTTGTATCAATGGTGATCATCTCTGAACAATAACATTCTGCATATCTGAACAGGTACTCATCTTAACAAATAAAAGTAATCAACTTCTTTAAAAATAGTACATAAATATCTAGTTATTGGAACTGGTCTCCCTCAGCTAACAAAACAGTGGTAAAATACCACCAGCTCTCTCTGAATGGATCAGAATTAACAAGCTTCCTCATTTGGTCAGCAATCCATGCACAATTACAATAACAAGGACTGAAGGGTAGCCTTACCTCATGTGTAGGAGGTGGGGTTGCAGACCAGGGGCTGCGCAGTGACATCCCTCGAGAGGCATATCCGAATGAATACACTCACTATATTAGAGAACACAATTAGAATTGGTAACAGTTACACAACCAGCATTGGCAGCCGAACAAACGCACCTTGCTGCAGTTGAAGAGGAGCTCCTGTGGCCGTGACCTGGGCCGAATGCATCCTGCACTCGAATCATCAAATTGAATCAAGAAGGGGAAGGAGGAGATGTGCAAACGAGGAGTTGGAGAAGGGGATCTGGAGGAGGGGCACCTAGATCTGCCAGCGGTGTTGGTAGGAGCGGCGGTGGTGGGCCTGGTGGTGGGTAGGACGGCCGCCCTAGGTGCGTCGACCTCGCCGGTGCCGAACCCGGCAGCAACCGTCGGTGCTGACCCTCAACTGCGTCTTCAAAACCGCGGCCACGTCCAATAGCGACGGCGATCTGAGGGGTTGAGGGGAGGGAGGAGGGAGAGGATACTAGGAGGGCCCTTGGCGGCGGCGAGCTCGCCGGTGCCGAACCCGGCAGCAACCGTCCGTGCCGACCCTCAACAGGGCCTTCAAAACCGCGGCCGCGGGCAATAGCAATGGCGATCTGAGGGGTTGAGGGGAGGGGCGAGGGAGACGGTGCCAGGAAGGCCCTTGGCGGCGGCGAAAAGCAAGAAAGCAAGAGGACAGAGGTGGAGGCGAGCTGTGCTCGTGCGGCGGAGGGGGCGGCCAGCTGAGCGAAACTGGCGGAGGCGGCGGCTAGTTGGGGGAAACCGGCGTCTCCTCGACCCCTCCTCCCCACGATCTCGAAACTGGAACGGGAGAAAAAAAACGGGATGATAAAGAGGAGGCAGGCGTAGGATTCTGGCGCGGGGGAGCGCCCGTGGGTTGGCTCGGGTGTGGTCATCTGGGCTCGGCGAGTCGGCTCGCGTACTGATTATTATTCAGTACCCAGGGTAACACATAGAATATATATATATATATATATATATATATATATATATATATATATATATATATATATATATATATATATATATATTGTAGTTCTCTACCTATATATACAGGCAAGGAACTTGGAATAGGGTTGTTTACTACGTAGAGTGGCAAGGAACTTTAGTTTCTTCTTCTTGTTGTTTCCATCCATCCTTTCCTCCCTCAACTCTACTCCATTCCCTCTTATGTCTCTCACACACAAACACAACCTACTGTGATGGTTCCCATCACATTTAAGTCTTCGGGTAGCACCACCAGATCTTCAACATGTAAACTCTACTCGATCTAGTTCCCGTGTTGATTGCGTTGATTGGTGATACTGATACCAAATACCAAAGCAAAGCCAAAGTTAAGACACGTTCGTTGCTTGGAGCATTAGAACTTCATCCGCCAAAAAACAAAAAACAACAAAAAAATTCCAAAGTACCTTTGCTTCTGCTTGCCTTAGTATAACTTGCAGTTGCAGTGCAATGAGGTAATCGATCGCAAAGGAAGACGACAAAGAGATCCATAGGGAATTAGGGACAGTAAGAAATGCCTGAGAGGTAGGTAGCATTTGGGCCCACGGTTTTCATGCGGCAAGCAGCCTGGCCCGTTTAAGAAAACGCTTTACCTCCAAAGCCCGCTTCCTCGTGTGTGGTATTGGTACTGTGGTGTACACACACCCGTTTCTTCGGGGAAAAAATGGAAATAATTTGTTTACGAAAAATGGAAATAATTACCAAACCAATCCCATGACTACCAAGCATGGAAGTTTAGAGAGTTCAGATGGGAGAAACGGTTGAAGTTAGGCTTTTTTTCGAGAGCTGAACTAAAAATCTCTTGGAGATGCTCTTGTTTATGGATAAAATAAAACCATGAATTCCTTGACAAAAGAGCTCAGCTATATATACTTTGTCTAAAAACCCGTAGTGAAAACCGAAAAAGAAAACATGCCTATAGGTTAATTAAGTAATCAAGACAAAAATAAGATGCATATATATAGACTTGCCACACGGTGTGCCCTTGCATTGGCGAGCGAATTATACCTATGGTAGGGATGTGTATATTTAGGGATGTGTATATCCTCACTCGTCTCTCTAATTCTGACTAGGTCATCTCCTTGCGGTGTAAATCGACTTAATTTCTACGGGACAGAGATATACTTAGGGTGTCCGGCCGACTCCGGATGCACCCAAGAGGCGCGACTCGATGCGCTTGACCCGCCCGTGCTCTTTCCCCTTCCTCCCCTCTCGCCTCGCACTCTCCGCCGTGGTTGCTGCTTTCCCGCACGTGCTTTGTTCTTCCTCCACTCTCGCCCGTGCTTGCTTGCAAGCTGTTGCTCCTGGTCGCGCCCTCCCCCATGATCCTCCCTTCCTACCGCGCCGCCGGCAAGGCACCCCGCCCTCCCTTCCTCCCTCCCCTCCTCCCCTTTGCTGTGACCAAGTGGGGGCGACAGCGACGGCTTTTCGGCGAGCCGCGCGCCTCCCTCCCTCCTTGCTCTCTCCTCTAGCTCTCTTACTGCATCTGGAGACGAGGATGACGGCGCGGCTCCGATGAGGTAGGTGGGGAGGGATCTGGATCTTCCCTCCCCGTCCTTCCACCCTCTAGATCTCATCCTCTCCTCCTCCTGGTCCTCCTCCTCCTCCTCCCTCTAGATCTAAGTTTTTGATGGTGGCTAGGGTTCCGGCGAGTTAGAGCTCGTCCTTGTTGCAATAGTGCTTTGTGGATGTTGTAGTAGGCTAGGGTTCCGGCGAGGTTTATCGGGTTCAGATATCGCAGTTGTTGCAATGGGTGCTTCTTCTTGTTGCAGTAGGTTTCAGTCGTTTGTTGCAGTGTTTTTGAGATTTTGTTTCAGTTGTTTTTTTGGTTCCAATGCATGTTGCAGTAGTTGTTGCACGTTGTTGCAGCAGGTGTTTGGATGTTGTTGCATTAGTTTTTCATGCTTGGTGCAACAGGTGTTTGTTGTATGTTTCCGCTTCAGTTTTTTGCACCTTGCAGTAGTTGGTTTCATCTTGTTGGAGCAGTGTTTCAGTGTTGTTACAGCTTTCATTTTGCAAGTTGCAGTAGCTGATGTTGTAGTAGGTTCTAGTAGTTGTTGCAGCAGCCCTCGCGTTGTTGTTTTTGTTGCTGCATCTTACTGTTACAACGGCAAAGGGGATGGTGGCGAGCTGGGGGGCGGGGCTGTGGCCTATGGGGGTGATTCGACGGGGGGAGGGTGGATCCCGTGCGCTTGGAGCGGGGCGTCTTCCGAGTGCGGCGAGTGGAGGAAGGGCGAGCGGGTTCCCTTCACTCTCGCTGCGGTTCGTTTTTTTGGGGGGCAGGACGGGCGGGGCCCGGGCTGAGTTAGGGGAGCGTCCGGACGCCCCTGAAGCCGTGCGACTGGGCGCTAGCAGCCCCGTGATTTCTATGTGCTTGTCCTACATGGCGTGTGGTATACTCAAAACTTTTTTACCCATGCATTACACTAACTACTAGTAACAAGCAACAATCCTGCTTATTAAGAAAAAACAATGAGGAAATAAAAATCTAAATAAAGTATATGTATATAATTTAATTTCAAGGGAAAGTAGCGGCACACAAAAATGGGATTGAAAAGAAGAAGAAAAGAAAGAAACAAGAAAAGTTTGAAGAAATGGAGTCATTTGAATGACGCAATGGCTGATGGTGGGCTGGACTCTGGAGGAACAAAATAAAGAAAAAAGTGGCCCACGATGAAACAAGGACAGACACGCGACCCACGAGAAAAATGGTGGACGGAGCATCGACAGAAACAATGTGCCAGTTAACATATACGCGATGTACGTACACAAATCAATAACTGGAAACAAAAAAGAAAAAGAAAATAAAATAAATCACGATATAACATACCCATAGAGTGTATGCAAAGCGGCTTTCTAGTTCTTAAACTCAAATGAAGTAAAGCTTCCACAAATCTTGTGAAGACAAATGAGAAGATTCAAGATCAAGAGTTAGTGCATATCATTATGGGGAAGAATTTAAACTTTGGTAATCCCATGAATGTAGGGGAGCATGATATATCAAGTTCGAATGCCTTGCAATATATATATTTAGAAACACTTAAAAACAGGAAAACAAAACCGCCACTCTCAAAGGATGTGAAAGCAAGGCAACCAACACAACACCTCCACCAGAGTGACTTCAACTGCAGCAAAAACTTCTACAGTGATGCCACCAGTTTCACCCCGGCCCTTTCTACATCAATCAATGGGGCTGAATCTTGAGTACCTCGACATGGAGGAACTGGCACTGGAAGTACCTCAGTAGATTCATGCATCTACTGGGATGGTCGTGATCCTAATCCTAGCAGCAGTAGCAGCAATACTGGGAGCAGAGGAAGCAATAGTATGGGTTTTGAATCACAGAGCACAAGTTCGATTCTGGAGAACAGTGTCTTCCCATTGTCAGACGTCGGACAAGAAAAAGATACATGGGCTCACCTAGTAGAGGAACTTAAGTGGCCTGACTTGCTCCATGGAACCTTTGCGGAGACGACCATGGCCATGCAGAACCAGAGCCAAATGCTCTATGATGAAGTGATCAAAGCAGAGAGCCAATTCAGCATGGAACAGATACGTGTTTCTTGGCTCCAGAATCAGCAACCACAACAACAGCTGTTTCTTTTTATAGATAATGAGCCGCCACAGCAACAGCTCCAGGCAGCACCAGACATGTATGACAAGGAACTTGCAAAGAATGCAACTGTCTTTTGAGAAATTCTAGGCATTATGTTGCATTCAACACATGGATCTTCCAACATCTAAAGAAAATTCTGTTTTATCCATAGATTTCTACAAAATAATCGCATCGTAGGGGCCTAGGAAGACTATGGACCCAAGGAAAACTAGATTGAAAATTGTGATACTGCAACTAAACAGCGCAAACTTGCAAAGCATCCGCCACAATCTACACAGATTTTCTACAAGTTAATTGACCAATTCGTCCCCCCTCTTGGCCCTACTTAATCTTTCAGTTTCCGGGCCCCCCAAAATTAACGAACAAGCTCAATTAGAAAGGGAAGGATTATGGAGAAACAACAATAGAGTTGAGGGCCGCTGCAAAGCTGATGGAAACACTACCAATCATATGTTTGCCAGGATTAGTTTAAGCATACATATGATAAGCTTCATTGGTGGTACATAGCAATATCATTGCATACGATTAGTTCAACACATACTCGTAGTTATAAAGAAAAGCTCAGACTTTTTTTATCCTTCTTCACCCTAGAATGGAGCATCCTCAACAAAAATCTAATCTACGACCGCACCGTCGTCAACGATGTCAACAATGTCAACATTTTCTGCACCACCACCAACCTAGTCAAAATTATATTAAGAGAAACAATTAATGTGTGGTTTATTTCTCTTCCAAAACGTTCAAGATTATGCAGAACCATACACATACCTCAGCACAAATTCTTTCAACAAATGCTCGCAAAGCCTATCAGATGATAAGCATAGCAAAATCAGTTAAATAATCATCATAACAGGTTAGATTGGCTTACAAATAACAGCAATCAAGCACAATAAAAAAGATGTACCAATCACTCTAGTTAATTACAGAGATAGGAGAAGACTGAAAGGCTGGCCCCATAGTCGGCACATCATGTGCCGATCACTCCATTTACACATCATTATCGCTAAGATTATACATAAACATCAAATAAATGACAATACAACCCCAAGTTATGAAATCCTGCAAGTCTAAGGCTGGAAATGGTAGCTAAAAGGTAGCAGAGCTCAGAAGTCAGAAATGCCAGAGAATTACAACCTTAGAGGAAGAGTATGTTGTTTGCTGCAAATTAAGGACAATGTTTACATAGCGCAGCTCAAGACACAAAACGAATTGTGAATGTAGTTAAGCAGGAACTGAGCCTAGCGCAGTTGTTAGGACCCCACCACCTAAGTTTAAGTGCAATGCCACCTAAGGTTATTATGTAGTTAACCCCTCATAACTCGTAGATTATTTCACGCTCATTGAAGACACAACTGTGCTATATATACTAACAAACAGTCAAACATGATTGAGAATTACGATAACAGGAGCGGAACAGATTATACCTTTGAGTTTGCTAAGATAGGATCCATTGATGCGAACTGCCTCATCAGTGACAGTGAGGTCTGGTTCCTGAAGTCATCCTCCGAGGGCATAGACCAAAACTTGCTGCAGAAGAACAAGTGAAATCTGTAAGACTCGGGGCTCACCATCTACCAAGAGAAGAAACAAACGCGACAGAGCGACCAGGGAACCGAAGTACCCAAAAACTTGATGAAGGTGGATCCACAAGGCTATCTCTGGCCCATCAGGATTCCTCCTAAGAAAATGCAGCATCTGTGCCGTCATCAGCACAGTCTTGGCCGTGTGCTTGTACATCTTGCAGGCATTCACGAGGCACAGCCAGCCTCCGCGATATCCTGGCGCGAGCACCAAGAACCGGGGCTGTTCGCCATCAAGCTCCAGCCTCCAGGCCACCACCTGCTTGTACAGCCTGATGCCCCCAGCGGTGAACCCCGACAGGTACAGGGCCTTGTTGCCTTTGGGAACATTGGCGGTGGCAGCCCTGAACCGAAGCGGCAGGGTGGAGAAGCACACGAGCTCATAGTTGTCCTTGGCACGGAAGGAGTACTCGTCAGCGATGCCAATAATGTCTGCACCACCAACCTAGTCAAAATTATATTAAGAGAAACAATTAGCGTGTGGTTAATTTGTCTTCCAAAACATTCTCGACTATGCAGAACCATACACATACCCGAGTAGATATTCTTTCAACAAATGCTCGCAAAGCCTATCAGATAATAATCATAGCAAAATCAGTCAAATAATCACCATAACAGGTCAGATTGATTTACAAATAACAGCAATCAAACACAACAAAGAGTTTGTTCCAATTACTTTTTCTTTAATTATAGAGACAGGAGAAGGACGAAAGGCCCTGTGGTTGGCTTATCATGTGCAGGTCAGTCCATTTACATGTCATTAGCATCTAAGATTGTAGCATCGAATTAATGGCAATACAAACCCAAGTTAACAAATAATGCAAATCTAAGGCTGGAAATGAGAGCTAAAAGACAGTAGAGCTCAGAAGTGCCAGAGAATTACAATTCTATGTTGTTTGTTGCAAATTAAGGAACCCAACTGAAGACATAAAACAAAGCTTGAATGTAATTAAGCAGGAAGGGCCTAGCACAGTTGCTGGGAGGTGTGGGTGTACACCCCTGGCCGACCACCTAAGTTTAAGATGACAAGAGCTGAACAAATTATACCTCTGAATTTGCTAAGAAAGGATCTGTTGCCACGAACTGCCTCATCATTGACAGTGAGGTCTGGTTCCACAAGTCATCCTCTGAGGGCCTAGTCAGAAAATTGCTGCAGAAGAACAAGTCCAATCTGTAAGGCTGCCTGCCTGCCTGCCAAAAGAAGAAACAAACGCGTGGCATTGCTGAAGTACCCAAAAACTTGGCCAAGGTGGATCCACAGGGCTGTCTCCGGCCCATCAGGATTCCTCCTGAGGAAATGCAGCGCCTGCGCCGTTATCAGCACAGTCCTCGCCGTGCGCTCGTAGATCCTACTGGCCTTGGCGAGGCGCAGCCAGCCCCCGCCGTCTGCTCGCTCAAGCACAAGAACTGTGGCTGTTGGCCGTCAAGCTCCAGCCTCCAGGCAACCACCTTCTTCTGCAACCACCTCCCGTTGGTGCACCCCCACAGGTAGAGCGCCTTGTGGCCTTGGGGAACGTCGGCGTCCCCGAACCGCAGCGGCAGCGTGGAGAAGCAGACGGGCTTCCCCCTGGAGGACTTGATGTAGTACTCGTCCACAGCGTAGATCTGGAGCTCGGCGTTTTCCTCGTGCAACACCGCCGCCGCCGCCATGTTCTGTGCCGTCGGCCTCAGGTCAGCAGCGTGCCCAAGTTTCTTGCCGCTGCACAATGCAAGGAGAAATCCGCGATGAGCTGGTGAGGGAGAGAAAGAGATGAAATTTCGGGATAAAACCCCAAGAATGCCCCACAAATCCGTGGCAGTGAGTGAGCGAGGGTTCTTGCGTCTTACCCAGTGGCGGACCCAGCCAGAAATACGAGGTAGGGCGAATCGCTACGTACATATACGAAACTTCACCTATATACCGGTTTATCTATGAATTATACCATATCTATGTTGGTAATATCACATAACAAATATATTCTAATATATAATTCAGGAAACAAAGGGTATATAAGAAGTTTCAACACCTCTCACATGAAAAGCACATAAGGAATGCCAAAAAAAAAGCACATAAGGAATTTTTTGTTCCATAATCCAGATAATTTTCCATACAACAATGATCAAAATAAAAAAGCATAAAAAACCTGCAATTAAAATAAATTAAGTAATGAGTAAGTGATAATTAAGTGAGGGAATATATGTAACAACCGATCAGAGCAGAACAGCAACCGATCAGAGCAGAGCAGCAGGCGCAGCGCAGCGCGCAGCCCATGCAGGCCGCAGCGGGAAGCGGCGCAGGCGCGCACAGTGCGCTGGCCGGCGGGCGGCTGCTGCTGTCGCCTCTTCGGGGCTCGCCGGCTCGGCGCCTCGGCCGCCCGGGTGTAGCCGCGCAGGGCCGCCCGCCTCCGGTCGTTCCTGGCTAGCCGCCAGCATAGATACTAGGGACGAGGAGGCAGGGAGATCAGCTTGGAGTGCCGCCGCCGCACGCCGCGCAGCTAGTTCGAGCGCTGCTGCCGAGGCCAAGCGCGTTTCGTTCGCCCTCTGCCTCTGGACTCTGGTGTTTTTTTCTGAGAAAACGCCTCTGGACTCTGGTGTGTGCGGTGCTTAGACCTAAGGGCCAAAATGGGCTAGAAAGTGGGTTCCTTAGACATCCAGACGGCCCAGCAGGCAGCACGGCTGCACCTTCTTGGCTTCTTCAACCTCCTGGCCGCATCGGACTTGCGCGGCTTGTGCTCGCACTTCGACGGACGGCGTGGCCGACCGGAGAACAGGGTACCAGTGGTGCTCGCCGGAGGGGACCTAGGGCGGCCGCCCAAGCTCGCCCTATAGGTCGGTCCGCCTCTGGTCTTACCGAGGGAGGGGAATCGATTCGCTGCACGCAGGTTGGAGGGCGGCGAGAGTCGGTGGGGGCGCGCGGGCGTCGGCCGTCTGCACGGGCGCGAGGGCCGCCGGAGAAAGGAGACGGGCACCGGCGCACCGCACAGTGGAGAGGCAGGCTGAGAGGGATGGCGAGCTCTGCTCTGCTCGGGGCTCGGCCGTCTCCTACTACTCGGACGCTTTTTGGCCAGAGAGTGGCAGCGCTTTTTTTTTTTTTGAGAGGGAGTGGCAGCGCTTTTTGGCCACGCGGCCGACGGCGAGGCACTCCGGGTGGGAGAGGAGACGGCGCCGGCGGCCACGCGGCGAGCGTGGGCGGCGCGCTCTTTGTGGGATGCTGGGCCGGTTTTGGGCCGGACCTGGCCTGAATAGTGAACGACAATAAAAGTTTCCCTAGCCCAGTAGCCCTCACCGAAGAAACAAGGAATTAGGTTTTTCTTCGCAATTAAAATTACCATTCACCAAAAAATAAAACTATTTTTTGTTTTCACTCCTATAATAAATCGTGATACAGTATATTATGAGATATATCGACCGTATTAATGTAAAATTGTTAAACATACCTAGAAGCTTTTAGGAAATTTTGAATCCCTGTGCACTCAGGGCAAGATCACGTTCTAAAATGTAAAGATTGGCACAAGTGCTAGAAAATGGTGCACCCAAAACATACTTAGGGAGGATCCAATCCCCAAGCTGATTTATTCCACCCCTGGAACTGGAATGAGTGGATCCGTGCCTGTCACCATTCCCTGCTTGTAACTAATACTTAGGGAGCATGGATTGTTAATCGTCTGCAGGGCAAAGTACATGGGCCATTCCCTGCTGGGTTGTTAATCGTCTGCAGGGCAAAGTACATGGGCCATGTACTTTGCCCTGCAGACGATTAACAACCCAGCATCTGATGACATGGCCGTGCGGTTGGCCCTCGGCGTGTACATCATCATCATACCTGAAGCCTGCCGGTTCCCAGTCTGGAAGAGCTACTTGGTGGGCCTCCTCCGCCGGTTTGAGACAGTCATTCTTATCCATCAGGAGGACCGTTTCGATGGCTATTTCACTAAATGGTCTTCCATCTGCAAGCGGGTGCGTCAAGGACCAGCAAGATTCATTCCAGGAAATGGATTTGCCACTTACCAGAGACTGATTGAGGTTGTGTTTGTCCTGCTGAGCCGCCCACCCGCCGATGAGCTCTGAGGTCGTCGTTTCGAGCTACCCGATCCTCTACTAGCCCTGAGATATCTATATAAATGTGTTCGTTCTTTAATGTTCTTATGACGCTCCATGTATATCTTTTTGCACTTTGTTGTGCTCTAGATGCAACACCCTAAATGTTAATTACGCTCTTTGCATTAATCATGTCATAAGCATCTTCTTTAGTTATGCTGATATGGATTTCTTGTTTGAGTGATCATATGAAATGATAGCTGTTAAGTCCTGAAGTGTGTGTTGTTGCAAAAATTCTTGCTTGTGTAATGTGTATTGCCTTGCTAAGAGCAACTCCAGCAGACTACCTAAACACACTATTTATCCCTAATTTGGGTATTGAAGACAAAAAAATATACTCCAGCAGATTATCTATGTGGCTACCCAAATTTATTGGCCCAACCTCTCTCTCTCTCCCCCCCTCGTGCTCACATGCATGCACCCCATCCGCACTGCTCCTCGACGTTGCCCTACCCACGACATGGCCCCGTGACCTCACCGGCGTCGCCCCGTGCCCTTCCTCCACTCGGGTCGTGCCCTCCTCCGCCGAATCTAGAGGGTTGCCTCCCCGGTCATCCTCACGAAGAAGAAGGACGTGTCGGTCGTCTTCCTCCACGCCGGGAAGCCTCCCCGCCACTGCTCCCTCTGGGGTGAGCCCCTCTGGCTCGAATGGCAGCTCTGCTTCCCAACTGGGAACCCTCCTCCCCACCGATAGCCGGTCGCCCTCCCTCCTCGTTGCAGCTCTCTGCTCTGGCCATCTCTGCTCCGGCTACTAGGATTAATTAGCTTGAGTAGCCAATTTTAGGTAGTACCATTGGAGTTGGGAAATAGTTAGTGTGTTTTAGATAGTACTACTGGAGATGCCCTAATGAGCTCAAACAACTCTAAATTAAGTGGAAAACAACTTTCGTACATGTTCCAACTACATTTTGTTAAAAAAAATCGGCCAAAAATAATAAGTTTCTTTTATTGATTGATGGCAGGTTTGACAGTTAATTAAACAAAGTTTTATTTAAAACACTTCAATTTTTTCCTAATATAAAAGTCTAGTTAAAGCCATGATTTTCAAATTAGCACAAAAGTTTGGACTTGATTTTGACTACAAATAATTTATTTTGAAGTTACAAAATTGAATAAAATTCTGAAAGCCTTTAAAACTTGGGTCGTTTTGTCTCAGTTTTGGCTGACAATCCAATGCGGCGGGCTACCACCGTTCCGCTTCCACGACCGCAGGTGTGAGCCGGGAACGACGACACCGCTGCCGCTG
Source organism: Saccharum hybrid cultivar R570 (assembly GCA_038087645.1). NCBI lineage: Eukaryota > Viridiplantae > Streptophyta > Magnoliopsida > Poales > Poaceae > Saccharum > Saccharum hybrid cultivar. The sequence goes on from JAQSUU010000469.1 coordinate 268,899, forward strand.
TGAACACAACAGCCGAGGCGGCCCTTGCTTTTCTTGTTTGCGGCAACTAGCTTGCTCTTCCTAGCCGAGGCGCTCAACATCGCAGCCACCAAAGGTTGGGGTGCCCAACAAGAACAAGGAAGAAGAATGGAGCTGCGTCGCTGCTTCACCGGGATAGGGAGACAAATTTGACGGGACTGCTCACTCCTGCGCGTGCCCAAACATCAATCGCGGGTCGTCTTCTCCGCATCGGAGAATGGCCCATCGCTGTTCAAGTAGTGCAGCCAGCGAGGCAACGACAGTGTAGCTGGTGGTGCCGTGGCAGTGGACGGTACAACACAGGCTCCTCCTTTGATGGGTGTGTTGTTATGTGCCGGGCGTTCGGCGCCGAGCACCACACCGACAATTATTTTTTCTTCATGGCTCTTAATTTGATTGGTGGTATTGGACTAAAATATACTATAATGGGCCCAAATATAAGGCTATGCTTATACCTTTGGCTACACCCCGCATGATCTCTCAGAGCTCGAGGCGCCTTTCTCCCAGGAAGAAGTCCGGAATACCATAAACTCTATGTCGTCCGACAAAGCTTCAGGTCCAGACGGTTTGAACGGCGCCTTCTTCAAAGCATGTTGGGTAACCATCAAAGACGATGTCATGGCAGCCATAAACAGCCTATTCTCAATGAATGCCCAGGGATTCGAATGGTTAAACTCGGCATGCATCGTCCTGCTCCCAAAAAAAGCGGAAGCCTTAAAAGTCACATATTTCAGACCTATCAGCCTCATTCACAGTATTGCAAAGATCTTCTCCAAATTGCTTGCCAACAGACTTGCCCCTCACCTAAATTCCCTGGTCTCCAATTGCCAAAGCGCATTCATAAAGAAAAGAAGCATTCATGACAACTTTCTTTATGTCCAGGGAGCAGTACGCAAGCTGCATAAGCAAAAGACGTCGGCCTTGTTCATGAAATTGGATATTCATAAAGCTTTCGACACGGTAAATTGGGGATACTTGTTGGAGACTCTACAAGCCCTGGGCTTTGGACCCCGCTGGCGTGAATGGATATCCATCCTCTTTCGTACAGCTTCCTCGACTGCACTGCTTAATGGAAGACAAGGCCCCAGTTTCGCCCATGCTAGAGGCGTCCGTCAGGGGGATCCGCTCTCACCCATGCTCTTCATTTTGGCTATGGACCCACTCCAGCGATTGCTTGATCTAGCAACTCAGCAAGGGATCCTTACCCCCTTACCCCTCATAGCAGCAAAATGGAGAACGTCCATGTATGCGGATGATGCGGCCATATTCATTAACCCAATCAAAGAGGACGTAGAAGCCGTCAAGACAATCCTCGAGGCGTTCGGTACTTTCTCGGGACTCCACATAAATTTGCAAAAGAGCTCTGTACACCCAATCAGATGTGAAAATGTGGATCTAGACCAAGTCCTATCACCCTTCACCGGTAACAGAGGTGCCTTCCCATGTAAATATCTGGGGCTGCAACTTCACACCAGATCGCTTCAGAAGGTCCATGTTCAGCCTCTCATTGAGCGCATTAGACAGAGGCTACCAAAATAGAAAGGGAGATGGCTAAACAAAGCAGGGCGCCTCACTTTGGTCAGTTCAGTCCTCTCCTCCATGCCAACCTACCACCTCACAGTGTTTCCCTTGGCTGCTTGGGCAAGGAGGAAAATTGACAAAATTAGAAGATCGTTCTTGTGGAAGGAGGAGGAGAATGCCAATAGCGGGCATTGCCTAGTTAACTGGCCAACAGTTACCAGACCTAAGGATCTAGGGGGCTTATGGGTGCCTGATCTAGACAAATTTGGAAGAGCTCTACGCCTACGTTGGTTATGGCAAGAATGGGTGGAAGAATCAAAACCGTGGCTCGAATCAGAACTCCCTTGCACTGATGTCGACCGCCTCCTCTTCAACTCATCAATCACAATAACGTTGGGTGATGATGCAAAGGCCCGCTTCTGGCACCATAGTTGGCTCGAGGGCGAGGCTCCCAGATTTCTGGCCCCAAACTTGTTTCAGATTGCTTCAAGAAAGAACAGAACAGTACAACATGAGCTACGGAACAATAATTGGATACGCTCGCTAAGGGGAAGAATAACCTCGGCTGTCCACATTGAAGAATTTGTTTCCCTATGGGTGAGGATTCAGGAGGTGCACCTCCAGGAGGGCATTAGAGACTCCATCACCTGGAGATGGACCCCGGATGGGGTTTACTCCACCCGTTCGGCATATCGGATCCAATTCAAAGGCTCCTTCGGTCTATTTCGAAGTGAGCTAATTTGGAGAGCGCAGGTGGAGCACAAATGCAAGATCTTTGCTTGGATCCTAGTGCAAGACAAAATTCTTACGGCACATAACCTACAGAAAAGGGGGTGGCCACATCAAGAACATTGCGTGCTTTGTAATGGTCCGTTAGAAACTGGCGTGCACCTATGCTTGTGTTGCCCTTTTGCTAAGGCAGTTTGGGACCAGATCATCTCTTGGGAAAACCTCCCTGAGCTGTGGTCACAGCCTCAAGCCAACCCTGTCCATATCAGAGCATGGTGGGAAGAGACAGTAGGGAAGGTACCAACTTCAGAGCGAAGACGGCTCAATGGGATGATAGTTTACACCTTCTGGAACATCTGGAAGGAGCGTAACAGGAGAATTTTCAACAACACCTCAGAGACGGTGCTACAGGTGGCAGCAAGAATTAAGGATGACATCGAGCAAAGAAAGAGGGCTTTCGCTCACGCTTAGCATTTCAGGGGGTTTCTCTATGTTTCTCTGTGTTTTTTTAGCTCGTACATAAATTCTTTTGCTCTCCTACTTAATTAAAAAGCAGAGCTCCTGCCATTGCGTTCAAAAAAAAAAAAGGCTATGCTTACGTAAGCATTTGTATGAAGTTCGAAAAAGCTGTAGCCACTAAACCGAGCATTCAAATTCAAATTTGATTATACCATCATTTTTCTTGCAATAAATAATTTAAAATAAGATCTTATATGGATATATTTAAATAAAATTTTGTTAAAGAACATTTATCTTATGAAGATAGAATATTTTCTTTTATTGACTAGATGCCACGTTCTAGGTTTAGAAAATAATGTTATGCCTTCAAAAGAATTTTTTTTGTTCATGAGAACAATATTCCAGATCTAAGAAAACAAATTATAGGTTCATATGATTTCTATTACAATGTTTGTGGAAATAGTACATCATATGGGTACTAAATGAATATCCTAAAATATACTATAAAACATCTTATGAGTACTATATTAATACTAAAAGATAATCATAAAACATCCCTTTTATGTTAAGTGAACATCACAAGATATATTACATAACATCGGATGTATATTTCGAGAAAATCACATGTATATCATAGAATATAGGAAATCAAAGAAAACATGAAACAAATAAATAAATAATTAAAAAATTAATTAGAGTAAAACACAGAAGGAAAAAGAGAAATAGAAAGAACAATAAATACTATTAAATATATAGAAATAAATAAATAAACACAATAAAGTAATAAAATATTGAACAAAACATAAGGGGAAACAAAAATAAAAAAATCATGTAAGAAGAGAGAAGCAAAAGAGAACATCACTGGATACTATTTCAGCAACCTAAGGTACTATTTGAATACTTAATGATAATCGTTGAACATCCTCTTTATACTATCCATCTGGATAACCTAGAAGTACCACAGAACATCTCATAAGTACTATGTGAACATTCTATTTATACTACGTGAACCTCCAAAGACACATCATAGCATTACATGTACCTACGCGAACATCACATGAACTCATAAAATAAAGAAAAAAGTAGAACATGAAAATGAAAACAAATAATTAATAACTATAAAATAATGAAGTAGAAAAAGGAAAATGAAAAGAACAAAAACATCCAAAGAAAAGAGAAGGAAAAAGCAAATAAAATATACTTTTTTTGAGGGAATGCAGATTATATTACTCATTGGACGCGGCACAATCGCCGGTCACCAACTCCTCCACGAAGAAAGGAACAACATCCTAGGTGGTCTGCATGCCACCAGAAAGATTACACCCAAAGGCTGCTATAGCATCGGCCGCCTTATTACATGAAGGAGAACAAACCAGAATTCTACAATTTGTAAACTCCGAAAGCAAAATATTTTGCAATTCAGAAACTAGGCCACCCAAAAGCTGATAGGCGATACTCCTCTCCTTCAGCCGCAGCTTTCACTTGAGTTGCATCCGTCTCCAGAATAAGTTGAGATATTCCCAGTCTCGCTGCTGTTGTAGCACCTTCCACACAGCCGATTAACTCTGCATGAAGAGCATTCTGCAGAAACGGTTCAGCACCTGCTCCAGCATGTATCATGTCTCCATGTTCGTCACGAATTATGAATCCCCATCCACCTGAATTTGTTTTACGGTCAAAAGCTCCATCTGAATTCACCTTCAGGACGCCCGGTTCTGGCCTGCTCCATTTGCTTGTCTGACAGGAAACCGACAATGGTGGCTCTGTCCTCTTTGTCTGAAATCGATCAGCTAGTGCTGCAGTCACATATGCAACTTCAACTGTTGTTCTCCGTTTGCCTTCTTCCCTGAATCCATTCCTCTCATTCCACCATAGCCACAGCAGTAGTATCGTCATTAGCTGCCTTTTTGGTTCAAGTTTCATAATTTTCTCCATCATATCCCTTGCCGAGTGAGCATCCAAAAGATCAGACCTGACCGTTTCTAGGTTCAGTTCTCTCCAAACAGCTTTCACTGCTTTGCATTTCAGAAAAAGGTGAGCGCCGTCCTCATCTAGCCTTTGACACATGCAGCAAATTGTATCAATCTTCATGCCTCTTCTTTCTAAAATCCTTCGTAATATTTCGGCCTCAAGCGAGCATCTTCCTCACAAAAAATTTGTTCAATGAGTTCAGCATCCCATCTCTCGGTCACAGGATTTATTAGCTCATGAACTCTGCTGATAATGTTTCGGCCTCTTGGTGTTATTGGCCCTCTAGTGTGATCCCGCGGGTGCCATGGGTCAGCCCATATGTCGACATTTAGTCCACTACCAATTCTCCAAATCACGCCCTCCTTCAGGACCTGTACTCCTTGCATAATGCTACGCCAAGTGTAGGAGCACCCATCCCTGACTTTGGCTTTTAACAAGTGAGTATCAGGAAAATACGTTGCCTTGAGGATTTGTGCACAGAGAGAGTCTGGCTTTTGTATTAACCTCCAGCTCTGCTTGGCTAACATAGCCATGTTGAAAGAGTGGAGATCCCTAAAGCCCAGCCCTCCATCGCTCTTCGATGCGACTAGTCTTTCCCAACTCACCCAATGTATACTGTTCTCCTTGTCTTGGTTGTTCCACCAATATTTCGCAATCATGGTGCTTATTTGGTTACACATTTCCTTCGTGATATCAAAGCACCCCATAGCGAACACCGGAATGGCTTGCGCCACAGCCTTAATCATGATCTCCTTCCCTGCCTTGGACAGAAGCTTTTCTTTCCAGCCCTGAATTTTTTGCCAAATCCTTTCTTTCAAATAGGCGAAGACACTAGTTCTTGATTTTCCAACCGGGACCGGCAGGCCTAGACATTTTTCACTTCTTGTTTCTGAGCTAATCCGCAATATTTCCCTCACTTGCCTTCTCTCCTCTCCTCTCCTCTCCTCCTGTGTTCGGACTAAACAGGACTGTTGACTTGTCCACGTTAATGACCTGTCCCGAGCATTCCTCATAAGTTTGTAGCAGGTCTTTCAGGTGTGTGGCTTCCTCCTCTGTCGCCCTACACAGAATCAGCGAGTCGTCTGTGAATAGCAAGTGTGAGTGTGACACTGCCGGCGCATATCTGCAGACCCGAATGCCACGAATGTTACCTTCTGCCTCAGCTTTGGACAACAGTGCTGAAAACCCCTCAGCAAACAGCAGAAATAAATATGGCGACGCCTTGGCGCAGCCCTCTTTCCGGTACAAATTCCTCAGAAAGCTCACCATTGACGCGTATCCTGTATTTCACTGTTGTAACACACGTCATGATCACATCAATCCATCTCCGGGCAAACCCCAATCTTTGCATCATCTCCTTCAAAAAAATCTCCATTCAACCCTGTCATAGGCTTTGCTCATGTCCAACTTAATTGCCGCGAACCCCTCTTTGCCCTTCTTCCTTCTCTGCAAAAAGTGTGTGATCTCATAGGAAATCAATATATTGTCTGTTGTCAGCCTACCTGGGACAAAGGCACTCTGTGAAGGTGAGATAATCTCAGGGAGAATTTTCTTTAATCTGTTAGCCAGTACTTTGGACACCAATTTATATACAACATTGCACAAGCTTATCGGTCTCAACTCCTTTACATACTCTGGTCGGCGTACCTTCGGGATCAGCACTATATACTACATGAATATCTGACAAGCACTATATGAATACTCAAAAATAATCAAAGAACATATATTAAGCAAACATCATGTGTATCTAATAAAATATAGGAAATAAAAAAAGGAAAATATGAACATGGAAAATAAATAAATTAATTAGAGTACAATAAAAAGAATAGGAAATAAGAAAATAAATAGCAAATACTACAATATATATAGAAAATATAAAACAAATAAATGACTAAAAAACAAAATCAATAAAGGATAGACAAAAGACAAAGGAAACCAAAATAATAAAATAAAAGCGCTATGTCATAGAGAAAGGTAAATAGAAACACAACTACTATGTGAATAAACGAGAGAAAAAGAAAAACGAAAAAGAAATGAAAAAGAAAAAGGAAAAAGGAAACATATAAAACAGAAAGACAAGAAAAACTAACGTAAACAGCCTACCCGGAGTCAAGGGATAAAGAAATATAATAATAAAAAAAGGAAAGAAAAAGAGAACCTCACGGTCACGTAGCAGCCTACCATGAGTTAAGCAACAAAAGAAATATAAGAGTAAGAAAAAAAAAGGGGGAAAAAGAGACACTAATACGGGCGTTGCTGCGCTGTGTGGGCCGTCGCTGGGCCGTTCCTGCGTTTGATCGCCAGGGCACAACAGTCGCTGCAGGATTCCCCTCAACAACAAAAAAAAGTCGCTGCAGGATTTGCTCAAAAAAAAAACAATCGCTGCAGGAATCACCGGCACGTTTCTCCGGTCCGAGCGATCGGACCGAAAGATTCTCGTCCTTTGATTGGTGCTCAAGAGTATGAGTTTGTTTCGGGCAAATAGATGAATATTGCTTTTAGATAAACCTAATGCTCAATTCTGTAATGTCTACTCTATCTTCTTCAGCTTTGAAGATGAACTTCAAACAACACATTTACCTGAGATGGTTTTTGGAGAGAGTTTCTTGTCCCTTCAACATACTCAAACTGGCATCAAATTGCATTTTAATGCGTTTGATGCACTCAAGGCATGGAAGAAAGAGGCACTGCCACCTGTTGAGGTTCCTGCTGCAGCAAAATCGAAGTTGTCACACCCAAAATTTCCTATTTTAGGTTGTGCATGAAAAATACTAAATAAAATAAATGATTTCAATATTTGAATAAATTTATTAGATAAGTTAAGTTGCTGCTAATTTAAATATAGATAATTGTGGTTTTAAACTTTTTCATATTAATTTGATAATGTGGTGTTTGTGTGATGCTTGTCTTTGGTGTTGGTGAGTGCTATTATTTTCAAAATACCATAGGACGACGTTTACTTCTCACCGGAAATTTTTTTGGCATTTTCTGGATTTAAAATTTCAATTTCCGTGAGCTTAATCTTTTTCCTTGATCTCTTCATCAATCTTTTCATGAGCTCAAACTCATTTAGTTGAGTTCCTTATCTCTCCAAGAGTCTCCAGGATTTTTCCCGTGATTTTTCTGAGCTCCGGACTATTTTTCACGGCCAAAAAGGTAATTTTAAATTTTCTGGAATTATTTTATTCACGGAATTAAAATAATCCCGAAATTAAGAAAATCCGAAAAGTTTCCAAACCCTACGACTATATATATGCCGGCGTAGCCCTCGACGCCCTGATTTCAGAAGTACAACCCTTATCGCGAGCCGCCGCTCGTAGCTCCCTCCGCCTCTCGCCGAAGTTCTGTATCTACAGCTTGCGTTCCGGCGAACTTCCGACGAGCTTTTCCGGCCAAACCGTCGCGTTCCGACGCCAGCCACCACCACCAAGAGGCAGACCTCGTCGTTCTCTACACCGTGGTATATCCGTTTGCACGAATCCATCGCTGTTTCATCGAGTTCCCATCTCATCTTATTTTTCTCCGGCGAGGTACCACCATGGCTGACCGGAGCTCCTCCCAGCTCAAGGTAGAAGATGATACTATTTACAGTTTTGCCACTAAACTTGTTTTGATCATAAAATCTTCGTTTTAACTCCGATTTGACCCGTTCAAGTTGCGTTAGGTTCGTATTTGCGAGCTCTACATGTTAATATAGTTGTGCAGTAGGTTTGGAAAGTTTAATTTTCGAGTTTATATTAAAATAATTATTTATCTATAGGAAATCTTAGAAAATTCATAACTTTCACGTTTTAAATCCGAATTTCATGATCTTTACGTCTGTGTGATCGTAGAAACGTGTAGAAGAGTTTTATAAACTTTTATTATTGTTTTGCTACTGTTGGTGTACTGTTCTAATTGTATCTCTTTGTTTGCTTCGTGTATGTTTGATTGGATACATGTGTGTTGTTGATTGATGATCGAGTATAGACGGTGAGCAATTTCTTGACGATCAGGAGTATTATTTTGAGCCAGACCAGCAGTATCATCAGGAAAGCTTTGATTAAGGCAAGTATAACATGGGACCATCCTTGTTGTCCTATTCACTGAAATTATCATACATATGCATGTGTCTTCCTTGACAACCATAGAGATTATAACTCAGCTATTGATATCTTGTTTCCTTGTCACCTATGGGTTATGCATTTGGGTAGTTATTGCTAGTGCTTAATTATGAACAATGATCTTGTAATTTGATTAATGGATTAAACAATTAACCTTTAATGATGATTTTATTACTGTTGAAAAGGGGGCTAGAGCAAGGGGTTATATTGTTGCTCTGGTTTCTCTCCATAAGGACTTATCTGTACGTGATCATCCGGGACATACAGTACAACTGTGAGGGCTATATGGCTCTGGCTTTAGTTGCTTGAAGGACCTTTTCTAGCTTGTTAGTGGTTACCTTAAATGGCGTAAAAATGGCTTGCCACTTTGGGTGTAGTGCGAGCCCCTGGCCTAGTGTGTATAGGCTGCGGTTGTTGTGCCACAGGGAAGGGGGGTTCTACATCTGCCTGCCGAGTGAATCTAATGGCCCTAACTTGTTAGACGAACCTTTAAGTGCCTTTATATGATTTCTGGTGTTTTGGGGAGTCGCGAACCCATGCATTTGGAAGTTATGACTCACAGTGAAAGTGTACACCTCTGCGCAAAGTTAAAAACTGGTATACTAGTCGTGCTCACGGATACGAGTGGCCTTGAAACATTTACAGATAGATGATCACCATTGTTATATCATGCTTAATTACTGTTGTTATTATTATGCTCATGTTAATGCTATTCATTATCCTTATTACAATTGATCATTGGTTCATTAATGGGAATTGGAATACCTTGATGCTACTCAATTGCTAATTATATGATGATTAAAAGCTAAACGCAGTTAAATAGTATCTAGCCTTTTGAGCCTCATGAACCCTGTGTTATACTTGTTGAGTTCGACATGGACTCACTCTTGCTATTTCCCCAACACTCCAGTGTGTAGTAAGATGCTACTCGGAAAAAGGACAAAGGTGTAGTGGAGTTTCCAGAAGACTAGTAGAAGTGCTAGGCATATGTTACCCCCAGTCAGCCGTCCCTGAGAAGAATGGAGCCCGAAGTTTAGTCACCGTTCCGCGATACTCTGATGTAAGTGTTAACATAGCTATGTATGCGTTATATAATAACATTGTTTCTGATATTTTTTTCATTCTGGCATATGTGTGGACTTCCTGGGCACACATATGATTAGCCTGGTTTTGTTCTTTAGAAAACCGGGTGTGATAGAGTGGTATCAGAGCGGTGTTGACTGTAGGACGTATGCCAAGTAGCACTGGACGTATTCTAAAACTTATTTTACTGTAAAACTATTTTGTCATCCCCTGACTCATTGATTTTGACTATTTCCTCTTCCTTGTCTTGTTGTATCCCATCCTTGGTAGCTTCCTTTGAGCTAATATTTCTTACTCCCTTGGAATTTGTTTTACGTTGCTTTTACTAAAAGTTTTCTGATCTTACCTGGTTCAAAGATTTGATGGCCTTTCATCATCCATACTTTTTCCATAGGATGACCACCATTGTTGAAGAAGCACGTGTAGTACCGATGATGTGATGTGTGCTTGTTGTGCTTGATGTGTTGCTTGTGTGTTGTTCTTGTTCTCGTGTTTTGAAAGTGGCTCGGAAGGTATAAGTCTTGAGGAGTAGCTTGATCTATGCTAAGTGGGGTAGGTTTTACGTAATACTCCGCATGCTGATTTCTATAGCAGTCTGCAATGTTTCTGTTATATCTCAAGATATGGACATGAGAAATTTATGAAATTTTACTGGGAATAACTAGACTTCTGTATCTTTCCAAACCCACTGGATTTACCTTTTTACCTATTTTGAGCTAAGATATATACCTGTTCTAAGTTGAGGTTACTGCACAGTCTGGAATTCTGGAACAGTTTTGGCTAAGCTCTGTTTTTGATTAATTTAATAACAGAACCTGGAAAAGTGTTATTAATAAAAGTTGTAGATAATTTCATAAGCTTTCCAACCATGTAAAGATCACTTCATTTGGATCTTTGTAGCTCGAGTTATGCCAGATTTACTGAACTGCTAAAATTAGAATTCGCCCAGAAATTTTCTGCATTACTTCCTTATCTTGTACAAGTGAATATATCATTGGATATCTTTGAATCTCATTGATTTGACTGGGAATCTTACATTAGAGATGATTATGGTTATCTAGTATAAAAGGGATGTGAGTTACTTTGGTGTCCCCTAGTTTCTTTTTCTTAAGGGGGTAGCAAAGTTGTGAGTGTTGCAAGATGAATGTTTCGTGTGTCCTAGAGCTTCACTTGGAAGAAGTGGTTATCTCTATGATTGGAAGTCTATAGTTAGTTTCATGAAAACTTAGATGACATCACCCCCATATCAAGTATGTTTAGTAAGTTTTAAGTGAAGGACTTATCATTAGCAGCAAGCCTTAAAGAAAGTGTTGCCTTCAATGACATTGTCAGGTGGAACAAAATCTTTGTTAAATGGGGTAGTGTCCGTTACCATCATCAATCTCAAGCGACGAGGTACCAAGAACTGAAGATCAAACCTTATCTTTCTTGTCATCTTTTGGCTATCCTCGATCCATGTCTTATATCTCATCAACACAAAGCAAAGAAGCATGAAGACTTGAAGATTAGTGTTATCTATCTCTCTAGTCTCTCTTAATCTCGTTTCTGTCTTATCCTGTTTTTTTTATAACAGTCTGTCTACCTTAGCTTATATCTTTATTTTTGGATGCCCAAAAATCATGGATAAATTCTGGACAATAGTAGACTTCAATATCTTTCTCTGACCGTAAGAACCACCCTGATATCTATTATGGTTTGGGATTTATGAAAATCACAAGGCGATGCATCTGTGCTGTCAGCAATCTGGAATAGTTTCTGTTGTGCACAGTTTTCGACTACCTTAACTGCAGAATTTGGAGAAGTGTTCTATAAGGAAGTTGTAGTAAATTTGATAAGCTTTCCAACGGTATAAGCTACAATATCATTGAATTCGTAGAACTCGAGATATAACTGTATTTCTGCACTGCCATTTTTCTGCTCGCGAGGAAGTGTAGGATTACTTGTTCTTGTATATGCTTATGAATCTCTTTGGGATGCCAGAAGGACATGATGGTAGTCATCACTCAGAAACAAATGCAAGTTATCCTTTGGTGTTCTCTAGTTGATCTCTTCTTAAGGGGGTTTGCCGAACTAAAAGACGATACAAGATGAAGGTTTATAGGTTCTGTTTCGTCACCTGGAAGCATCAGCTATCTACATGGTTGCAAAGTCATTATTAAGAGCAAATATCTTTTTCTCAGGGTTGGTAACCTGTTGGAACCATCTACAAAGATCGTAAGGGTCTAAAGAAGACATTTACAAAGTTGGTTTTGAGTTTGTGGCATCATCATTGGATAAGAGTTGATGAAGAAAGAGTGAAGATTTGCAGATCAACTTTATCTTTCTCCCTAGTCTCTCCAAATCTCGGGACGAGATTTCTGTTAAGTGCGGTAGATTTGTCACACCCAAAATTTCCTATTTTGGGTTGTGCATGAAAAATACTAAATAAAATAAATGATTTCAATATTTGAATAAATTTATTAGATAAGTTAAGTTGCTGCTAATTTAAATATAGATAATTGTGGTTTTAAACTTTTTCATATTAATTTGATAATGTGGTGTTTGTGTGATGCTTGTCTTTGGTGTTGGTGAGTGCTATTATTTTCAAAATACCATAGGACGACGTTTACTTCTCACCGGAAATTTTTTTGGCATTTTCTGGATTTAAAATTTCAATTTCCGTGAGCTTAATCTTTTTCCTTGATCTCTTCATCAATCTTTTCATGAGCTCAAACTCATTTAGTTGAGTTCCTTATCTCTCCAAGAGTCTCCAGGATTTTTCCCGTGATTTTTCTGAGCTCCGGACTATTTTTCACGGCCAAAAAGGTAATTTTAGATTTTCTGGAATTATTTTATTCACGGAATTAAAATAATCCCGAAATTAAGAAAATCCGAAAAGTTTCCAAACCCTACGACTATATATATGCCGGCGTAGCCCTCGACGCCCTGATTTCAGAAGTATAACCCTTATCGCGAGCCGCCGCTCGTAGCTCCCTCCGCCTCTCGTCGAAGTTCTGCATCTACAGCTTGCGTTCCGGCGAACTTCCGACGAGCTTTTCCGGCCAAACCGTCGCGTTCCGACGCCAGCCACCACCACAAAGAGGCAGCCCTCGTCGTTCTCTACACCGTGGTATATCCGTTTGCACGAATCCATCGTTGTTTCATCGAGTTCCCATCTCATCTTATTTTTCTCCGGCGAGGTACCACCATGGCTGACCGGAGCTCCTCCCAGCTCAAGGTAGAAGATGATACTATTTACAGTTTTGCCACTAAACTTGTTTTGATCATAAAATCTTCGTTTTAACTCCGATTTGACCCGTTCAAGTTGCGTTAGGTTCGTATTTGCGAGCTCTACATGTTAATATAGTTGTGCAGTAGGTTTGGAAAGTTTAATTTTCGAGTTTATATTAAAATAATTATTTATCTATAGGAAATCTTAGAAAATTCATAACTTTCACGTTTTAAATCCGAATTTCGTGATCTTTACGTCTGTGTGATCGTAGAAACGTGTAGAAGAGTTTTATAAACTTTTATTATTGTTTTGCTACTGTTGGTGTACTGTTCTAATTGTATCTCTTTGTTTGCTTCGTGTATGTTTGATTGGATGCATGTGTGTTGTTGATTGATGATCGAGTATAGACGGTGAGCAATTTCTTGACGATCAGGAGTATTATTTTGAGCCAGACCAGCAGTATCATCAGGAAAGCTTTGATTAAGGCAAGTATAACATGGGACCATCCTTGTTGTCCTATTCACTGAAATTATCATACATATTCATGTGTCTTCCTTGACAACCATAGAGATTATAACTCAGCTATTGATATCTTGTTTCCTTGTCACCTATGGGTTATGCATTTGGGTAGCTATTACTAGTGCTTAATTATGAACAATGATCTTGTAATTTGATTAATGGATTAAACAATTAACCTTTAATGATAATTTTATTACTGTTGAAAAGGGGGCTAGAGCAAGGGGTTATATTGTTGCTCTGGTTTCTCTCCATAAGGACTTATCTGTACGTGATCATCCGGGACATACAGTACAACTGTGAGGGCTATATGGCTCTGGCTTTAGTTGCTTGAAGGACCTTTTCTAGCTTGTTAGTGGTTACCTTAAATGGCGTAAGAATGGCTTGCCACTTTGGGTGTAGTGCGAGCCCCTGGCCTAGTGTGTATAGGCTGCGGTTGTTGTGCCACAGGGAAGGGGGGTTCTACATCTGCCTGCCGAGTGAATCTAATGGCCCTAACTTGTTAGACGAACCTTTAAGTGCCTTTATATGATTTCTGGTGTTTTGGGGAGTCGCGAACCCATGCATTTGGAAGTTATGACTCACAGTGAAAGTGTACACCTCTGCGCAGAGTTAAAAACTGGTATACTAGCCGTGCTCACGGATACGAGCGGCCTTGGAACATTTACAGATAGATGATCACCATTGTTATATCATGCTTAATTACTGTTGTTATTATTATGCTCATGTTAATGCTATTCATTATCCTTATTACAATTGATCATTGGTTCATTAATGGGAATTGGAATACCTTGATGCTACTCAATTGCTAATTATATGATGATTAAAAGCTAAACGCAGTTAAACAGTGTCTAGCCTTTTGAGCCTCATGAACCCTGTGTTATACTTGTTGAGTTCGACATGGACTCACTCTTGCTATTTCCCCAACACTCCAGTGTGTAGTAAGATGCTACTAGGAAAAAGGACAAAGGTGTAGTGGAGTTTCCAGAAGACTAGTAGAAGTGCTAGGCATATGTTACCCCCAGTCAGCCGTCCCTGAGAAGAATGGAGCCCGAAGTTTAGTCACCGTTCCGCGATACTCTGATGTAAGTGTTAACATAGCTATGTATGCGTTATATAATAACATTGTTTCTGATATTTTTTTTTTCATTCTGGCATATGTGTGGACTTCCTGGGCACACATATGATTAGCCTGGTTTTGTTCTTTAGAAAACCGGGTGTGACAGAAGTTCAGAAGGTCATCTGTAACTGTACTTCCTTTTTTTTACTCAATTCATACTACTGAGCATTTGTAGTGAAATTAAGATGTTGGTTGATCTTGGCATCACCCACCATGTTTCAAAGCAGTCCACTTTGTCTTAAAAAAATTTAAGCTTTGATCAGAAATACAGATTTTTGGATGGATATAATTAAATTGATTTTATTTTCTTCGTATCACACATTGTTTTGTGAGAAGTACAATAGTACACACTTTGATGTGTTTATATTGGTCTTAGCTGGAAAAAATTCAGATAATGGAAATATTATGTGTTACCTTGTGAGTTTGTTAAAAAAAAGCCTAATCACAGGTTCTTTTTTAACTTGTTTTCTTGCAGTAAGCCTTCTGACCAGGTTATGCTTCATTACGACTATACATTTACGACACCATACTGTGGGAGTGATGCTGTGGTTGTGGACTCAGGCACTACTGTATGGACCTGATCTCAGCTGAATTAATTTAATCTGATTTCAATGTTTTATATTTGTTCCCGTGCTCTTTCACTTTTTTACTGGTGTAGTCCACTGACAAATAGTTCCTGTTCATACAATTTTCTTTTCCAGACACAAACAAGTTTAGATGGATGCAGCACTTTGTGTTGGGAGGATACTAATGATCGGATTGACCTTGTTGCCCTTTCAGCAAACGAGCCAATTCTTTTCTACGAGGAGGTATGGAAATGGAACAAATGGTTCATAATTTATCTGGATACTAGCCTGCCCCTAACAGGACGTATGTAGGCTATCTTGTATATGAAGATGAGTTAGCTGACATTGGTATCTCATTTCTTACAGTGCGAGTGGTATGTGATCCACAATGATGCTTATCTGTTGCTTTTTCCTCAACTGTAATATCTGTGACAGCATTGTCTTTTGGTTCAACTCATTAATAGGATTCTGTTGGTTTGTGCAGAGGGTAATGCCAACTGGTTGGTTTCTGCTTTTGCGTTTCTGGGTATGTTCTACTACCTTGCGTTTTGATTTTTTGTATCTGATGCCCCATTAGTATCAAGGCAATTTCTGAGGGTGATGTATTGTCGCATATAAGATGGAACCTGTTACAATTATAGTGATAATACTGATTCAGATTGTTGCCTTCAGTGTTCCCATCAATCCAAGATTTTTCAGGAAAACTTGTGAAGAGCTGATCAATAAATAAATAACTTTGCTCCTCTTGTAATTGACTTTATGCTTATTCCTTTGAAATATAACAACAAAGCCTTTTTAAGTCCCAAACAAGCTGGAGTAGGCTAAACTGATCCTATGTAACAAGAAAAGATAGAACTTTTGAAAGGGGGGGGGTGTACATTAATTATTGAGGTCCCCCCCCCCCCCCCCCCCCCACACACACACACATTTAAGTTGCAAGTTTTTCACATACGTAGGCTTTTCAAGATTTTTATCTTCATATATAACCAGCTTGCTTGTCCTTTCTGATGATGACCTAACAGCTTATTAGAGTTGATGGTGTACTGATGAGATTGAGTGACACGTACCCGTTTACATTGTTCGTTTGGAAATGGCGATGGAGTGGTACGCCGTGAATGTTGCTGGAGGGAAGCAACATTTGCTAGTTTGTCTGCGGTATGCTATCACTCAGCCAGCCTCCTTTTTTTGAATAATAAGCAGGTTAAGTGGAGGACAGGGCTAGAATATTTTTCATATTTTATCTCTTTTCTCTAATGCAGAAAGGATATCCTTCAGACTCTGCAGCGTACACGGACCCGAATCTTAGCGCCCGTACTCACTCCTGTCCGTCCGATCAGGGTGGTACTGGTACCTCCCGCCGTTTCTACTCGACTCTTAACCGCTTCCGTCATTTCCGGGTCCCCGTCGCTTGCAGCACTTTGATGCGATGCTTAAGGTTCACCAGCAAGTCCAAGTTTAGGAACTATCAAGAGTTGAAAGAAGAGCCGGCCAAGATTCCGTATGAGTTTGACACCCTTGAGAGTGGTCTATCAAGGAAACAAGAAGCCGCCTCCAGTCATCAAGATGCATTATATTGATCTGCGGCACCTCCTGAAGGCTGAAGCAAACACATCCTAAGGTTCAGCAGCTTGTGCAGGACCTTACCTCAACGCGGCTCATCCACCTCCTAGGCTTTCAGCATAATTACAACTAGTGGAAAGGCTACTTGACCAAGTAATCTGTAACACATAGTAGTTCCTCAGAAATAGGCTTATATATATTAAAAAGGCCACAAAAGGGTACAATACATGGATTAGACAAAGTAGGACGCACGTCGCACTCCGCTGCGCCCGTATGTTTATTTATCTACTTGAAGGGAACTGGGTTGCTTATATATAATATAATGATTATGTTACTTACACAAACAAAAAAATGAACGTTTGCCCATACATCAGGAATTTCACAAAAAAAAATCGAGTAACATACATGATTGAACATGTGTTCACTAAAAACTATGTCAGCAATAATATTCACAGACGCCTCTCTCCCAGCCTGCTGAACTATCCTCCGTTCAATTTGTACAATCTGCAGACAGAGGAAGAGCTAAAAGGATGTCATAGTTCATAGGCCGATAATCCAAACGTACAAATGTACTGGACAAAGGAAATATAGCATCTTCTGGACATTGACACCTGACATGACTAACTACAAACCAAAATGTAAACCTCTAACTAGAACATTAAGCACTATCTAACAAGAGGCTGATTGTTTTGTCCAAAGCTATTTCCAGCATCTCAACAAACAAACCAAAAAAACATACAGATGACTAAGGTTGTCTTGCTATTAGCTTGGCTTGAGCGGACTTGTTGAAGAAAAGCAGTGGACATATTTGCTGGTCTAACTGAAAGTAAAATGGGACTTTGGATGTATATTGAAATCTACAAAAACAAAGAATAGATATTTCACAGCAAATAAATTACCATTGCGGCTGATCAGCTGGCTCTAATAAGTTATCACAAATGCTGATTTCTCTTAATCATAATTTACACATTTTTATTCATCATCTACAGTTCTGTTGTACAACACAGTGACGAACTGTAGCAAAAGAAGTGCTGGAAAAGACTAAATGGATTAAATTGAATGGAGGAGAGATACAGAATAAATGGAGAGCTAGTTAACCTGCTTAAATCACACACATTTGACATGGTACATAGTATAAGGAAAATCAACAACAAATGGGGAGTGTTCAGCCGAACCTGTGAACAAATGAGTAGTAGAGTGATCAGGCCACAACAGTTGCTCTATACGATGAAACCAAGGATACAAAGAAATTGCAAAATCTCTTAACAGAAACACTAATGTTGTGGAGCATTTAATTGTCACAAGGTGAAAAAATTTAATAAAGCTGGAAGACACAACAATCTTAGAACCCAGGTGGAAACAAAAACTTAGAAAGGGAACCTACGAAAATGGAAAAACTTAGATGAGGAGGGTCTTTGGAGCAGAAATATTTCGCCAAAAGTGGTTAACCTGAACCTGTAAACATTTCGATAGCATGATTGCATGAGTAGCAGCAGAGGGAGTTTAGTCTAGAAAAAAAAAATACATCATAAGACAGTATAAATAGGCAGTAAAAGGTAAATGCATTGAATGATTAGTGGACAAAATGGCCGGCATAACTAACAACTCAGTTAAGTCGACAACCCACGCTTTAAATATAATAATCAGGGGGATGGCATGAGCACTGCTGATGGGTTGATAAGGCAAGGAATTAATTCTCTTATTATGCTCGGAGCTTGGACTATATGGAACCATCGCAATGGAGCAGCTCCAAACCTTGCTAGCGCTCTGATCATAGCCAGTGAGGAGCGTCGTTTGTGGTCTAGCAGGGGCTCGAGGGCTATCATTCTCGACTGCCCTCCTCCCCGATAGTTAGAAATGTTTAGCTTAGTAGTGGTTGCCTTGTGTGTTTTCTCACGGGGCGAATGTAACATTTCTGTTGGGGCGTGAGTGTGTGTGTGGTGTGTGTGTATGGTGTTTATGGGGTTGTTCGGGCCCTTGCCCTTTTATCTTCTTAATATAATGAAACGCAGCTCTCCTGCGTTTTTCGAGAGAAAAAAAAGGCAGATGGCATGACTATCTGTTCTACCTACCTGGAGCCAAGAACATACACTACAGTAGCATATAAAATCTACAAATTAGAACTTGTATTGTGAAAGATTGTAGACCTAGGCATACATTCTCTTATCCATTACTGGCCATAGGTTGGACGATAAAATAACAGAAAAAAATACATGTGCGTATGAAATATTTATGCCAGAGTTTATTAGGGTCGTTGCACTAAAGAAAATCTAAGATTTCATAAACTACTATATATACCTCTGCAGGCTAGAATTAGTGCAGTAAACATCTTTTTCCAGAAATGACCAAAACCAGTAGTATCAACCAAGAAAGTGTGTTTTTCAATTCCAATGGTTCTGACAAAAAGACCATGTAACCTGCACGAAAGAAAGGTAAGACTGTCCACTTCATATAAACAGGGGGAAGGTTGGTCTCCTTCACCAGGTTCAAATTGTTTGATTCCTATCATTCCATTGTACAAACGTATGTTCATGAGAGTTCTTAGTTTAATCCGTAAAGCATAAACACATTTTTAAAAAACTCATAATAGCTCCATAAGTGGTCCATAGAGTTGATTCATGATAATATAGTTAAGTTTTCATAGTTAAAATGTGACATCTGTTACTTCCATAGTGAAATATGTCTGACTTATGATTGAGAATAAACAGCTAGGTATCTAGGATTATCTTTATGGTGGACCTCCAAGATTGACTATAAATATATTGAACTGATCAAAGTAGACTAACCTTGAGAAGGGGTTTAGATCCAAACAAACAAACAATGGCTTATTCCAAAAACTCTCAATATCCTCGTCCACATTTGTTTTCACTATCACATGATAGTTTGGTGTAGCAGATTGCTAATTAAGAACAAGATGAAAAGTCACACCTATGGTGCAAAGCCCTCAACACGTTCATTCTCTTTTTGTTGAACATTTTAGCAACAAAGGGAAATATATGTTAAGGTTTCGACACAGCATTTTAATTTCTACATCAAAGAATTCATGCACCAAATGACATATTAGGTAACATAAGCAAAAGCAATGCAATGATTTCACTATAGCTAGAGAGCATAGAAACACACATCAAAGACCACGATGCAAAAACCTTAGCTTTCAACAGTTTATGAGTCTGATAAGAGAAGTGGATTGCATATTCACATACAAATAGATGCAACATGCAAGGCCGATTTTCATTAGACAACAGTAAGTACAATGAAATTTAAAGAACATGTGAATCATGTCAGGATAAATACGAAAATAAAAAAGCTTCACATGGCAATAATGCATATAGGGAGGCTCACCCCTTTTATCCTCACTACAGATGGTTATAGTATGCAAAGCACACTTAGATCCCTGCAAACAAAATCCTAAAAACACAACAATTAGTGGATGACATTTATTAACCGGTCTTTAGGAGCAGTCCCATTTAGTAGTTCCGTTCACTACTCTTGACCTGTAGATATAATCAGAAAAGTCACAATTCAATCATTTTTCGTTGTTGGCACAGTCTGCGTAGGTAAAAATCCAAAATAATAAGTAATGAGACTAACCCCTTAGGTAGAGTAAAGCGAAGTATGGAAGGTATGTAGATGATAAAATTGGATGAATGTAAATTGACCTCTAGAAGAAGTGACGTGCCCATTAAACGTAAAACCAAAAATTATCACATTAGGAAATTGGAGTAAATTAAAGACAAGAAGCATTACAAAAATTATCACATTAAGAAATTGGATTGGAGTAAATTAAAGACAACAAGCATGCAGTTAACATCAAGTGTGGAACCATCTTTGACAAGCTTGGAAAAGTTCAGCAGGATGAATATCATGTAATCCGGCCCAATATATTGAACACAATATTTTGTAGCTGAAGCCATGTTTACAAGGTAATATGACACATAGAGCATTAACCTAAAACATGAGACTAACCCATGGATCTTACTGCTTAAAACCATGATATAAAAAATAAGAAGGCCAATCAAAGGCTCACCGGTCTATGTGGAAGCTGAACCACCAGAACAAACCCCAATGCATAAAGCTGCACAAACGAATGGAATCAGTATAAGGAGGCACAACACAAGCTTGCTCCGGTTCAGGATCAATGTAGGTGCAGAGGGGGAAGGGAGAAAGCAGTCACATTACACAGGACACCGTAGAAGAATGACAGCTCACATGAAGCACTGGGCTCAAGCATTAGACAAGGAGAGGAGACCCGCGATCCTAGGTATGGTGCAACGCACCCAAATCAAGTACCTGCGGAACCACAGTCCAAAACAAAATACAGATTCGCAAAAACGACGAATGTAGATGAACTATACATCAATTTGAACAGACAATGAGATCAACAAACCCGCTCCGTCCCGCTGCTCCCACCCGGTTGACGCCGTCGCGACGGTCCCACTTGCTCAACGCGCCGCGCGGCTCTGGCTTGTGAAGCCAACCGGCGGTAGGCTGGTACCGTACGTAGCACCGTCTCCATCCGAATGGCACCGACGGCGGCACAATTCCTGTGCGCCACGACGTGGCTGGTCCTCACCGGGAGGGCCGCCGCCGCGATGCGTGCGCTCCTCGCCGGGAGGGCCGCAACTGAGACGAATCCCATCCATAGGAGCGCTGGGGAGGGGAAAGGAGAGCTGACCGGTACCATGGAAGAGGAGCCGAGGAGGAGGAGAGGCGTCGCAGCAGTGGCCGGGGCCGGTGCGGCACCCGTCGGCGGGGGTGACGCTCGGCAGCGCCACCTCGACGGAGTGGTGGCTGGGGCGCTCCTCGGCAGCGCGGCCTCGGCAGGGCCTGGGCTGGGACGGGGACGGCGGCGGAGGCGGAGATACGGCACTCGGTCCACGGTCCACGTCCACGTCCACGGTAAAGTTAAATGCGCCCTTAAGGCTATCAGCTCTCGTCGCCTGCGCAGTTGGATTCGCGTTGAGAAATATAGTTACACACATCTCAATATATACGTGTGCACATATTTTTTTAATATGAGTCTACGTAAAAATAATAAGATCATACAGTACAAGAAAATTTTAAGACTGCACGCGAATCCACGTGAAAATGGTGAGATCAAACGATAAAAGAAAATTTTAAGACAACGCTAACTCTTGAGCAGCTTTGTTTTTTTTTAAACACAATGGCAGAAACTCTGCCTTTCGATTAAATAGGAGAGCAAAAGAGTTTATGTACAAACCAAAAAAACACAGAGAAACATAGAGAAACCTCTTGAAATGCTAAGCGTGAGCGAAAGCCCTCTTTCTTTGCTCGATGTCATCCTTAATTCTTGCTGCCACCTGTAGCACCATCTCTGAGGTGTTGTTGAAAATTCTCCTGTTACGCTCCTTCCAGATGTTCCAGAAGATGTAAACTATCATCCCATTGAGCCGTCTTCGCTCTGAAGTTGGTACCTTCCCTACTGTCTTTTCTCACCATGCTCTAATATGGACAGGGTCGGCTTGAGGCTGTGACTGCAGCTCGGGGAGGTTTTCTCAAGAGATGATCTGGTCCCAAACTGCCTTAGCAAAAGGGTAACACAAGCATAGGTGCACGCCAGTTTCTAACGGACCATTACAAAGCACGCAATGTTCTTGATGTGGCCACCCCTTTTCTGTAGGTTATGTGCCGTAAGAATTTTGTCTTGCACTAGGATCCAATCAAAGATCTTGCATTTGTGCTCCACCTGTGCTCTCCAAATTAGCTCACTTCGAAATAGACCGAAGGAGCCTTTGAATTGGATCCGATATGCCGAACGGGTGGAGTAAACCCCATCCGGGGTCCATCTCCAGGTGATGGAGTCTCTAATGCCCTCCTAGAGGTGCACCTCCTGAATCCTCACCCATAAGGAAACAAATTCTTCAATGTGGACAGCCGAGGTTATTCTTCCCCTTAGCGAGCGTATCCAATTATTGTTCCGTAGTTCATGTTGTACTGTTCTGTTCTTTCTTGAAGCAAGCTGAAACAAGTTTGGGGCCAGAAATCTGGGAGCCTCGCCCTCGAGCCAACTATGGTGCCAGAAGCGAGCCTTTGCGCCATCACCCAACAAATTCTTGCTGCCATCACCCAGCGTGCCCGCCATTGGCATTCTCCTCCCCCTTCCACAAGAACGATCTTCTAATTTTGTCAATTTTCCTCCTTGCCCAAGCAGCCAAGGAAAACACTGTGAGGTGGTAGGTTGGCATGGAGGAGAGGACTGAACTGATCCTACTTTGTTTAGCCATCTCCCTTTCCATTTTGGTAGCCTCTGTCCAATGCGCTCAATGAGAGGCTGAACATGGACCTTCTGAAGCGATCTGGTGTGAAGTTGCAGCCCCAGATATTTACATGGGAAGGCACCTCTGTTACCGGTGAAGGGTGATAGGACTTGGTCTAGATCCACATTTTCACATCTGATTGGGTGTACAGAGCTCTTTTGTAAATTTATGTGGAGTCCCGAGAAGGTACCGAACGCCTCGAGGATTGTCTTGACGGCTTCTACGTCCTCTTTAATTGGGTTAATGAATATGGCAGCATCATCCGCATACATGGACGTTCTCCATTTTGCTGCTATGAGGGGTAAGGGGGTAAGGATCCCTTGCTGAGTTGCTAGATCAAGCAATCGCTGGAGTGGGTCCATAGCCAAAATGAAGAGCATGGGTGAGAGCGGATCCCCCTGACGGACGCCTCTAGCATGGGCGAAACTGGGGCCTTGTCTTCCATTAAGCAGTGCAGTCGAGGAAGCTGTACGAAAGAGGATGGATATCCATTCACGCCAGCAGGGTCCAAAGCCCAGGGCTGGTAGAGTCTCCAACAAGTATCCCTAATTTACCGTGTCGAAAGCTTTATGAATATCCAATTTCATGAACAAGGCCGGCGTCTTTTGCTTATGCAGCTTGCGTATTGCTCCCTGGACATAAAGAAAGTTGTCATGAATGCTTCTTTTCTTTATGAATGCGCTTTGGCAATTGGAGACCAGGGAATTTAGGTGAGGGGCAAGTCTGTTGGCAAGCAATTTAGAGAAGATCTTTGCAATACTGTGAATGAGGCTGATAGGTCTGAAATCTGTGACTTTCAAGGCTTCTGCTTTTTTTGGAAGCAGGACAATGCATGCCGAGTTTAACCATTCGAATCCCTGGGCATTCATTGAGAATAGGCTGTTTATGGCTGCCATGACATCGTCTTTGATGGTTACCCAACATGCTTTGAAGAAAGCGCCGTTGAAACTGTCTGGACCTGGAGCTTTGTCGGACGACATAGAGTTTATGGTATTCCGGACTTCTTCCTGGGAGAAAGGCGCCTCGAGGTCTGAGAGATCATGCGGGGTGTAGCCAAGGGATTGCCAATTGATGGTTGTAGACCTCGGAATCACGGAGCCGATGTGGTTGTCGAAATAATCTCGGATCACCTTTTCTTTTTCCTCATGGGCAATTGCAATCCCCTCATCCGTATGTAAACAATGTATATAATTCTTTCTCTCACGAGCACTAGCTTTAATGTGGAAAAATTTCGTGTTGGCGTCTCCACATCGGATGTAGGTGAGCCTCGATCTTTGCCTGATTCTCGTCTTTTCGATGGCCGCAAGCCCCATGCTGCGAGCTTTTAGGCGCCGACACAGGTCGAGCTCCCGATCTGTGAGTAGCCTATGCTCTTGCGCTGCTTCTAATTGCAGCAAGACTTCCTTTACTATAGCTAGCTGCAGCTTTGTGTTGCCAATTTTTTCTTTTTTCCACCGCTTGATTCCCTTTGCAACACGCGCCAATTTTATGTGCAGTCGTTTCATAGGAAGAGCAGAGTTGACCGGCCTATTCCAAATTTCTTGAACAAGTTCCTGGAAGCCTTCCATCCCGGTCCAGAAATTTTCGAACCGAAAGGACGTATTATGGTGGTGGTCCAGCTCTCCTTGCAGCAGCAAGGGGGTGTGGTCCGACATGAGCGATGGCAGGGAATGTAAGAAGCAGGCAGGAAAGATCAGTTCCCATTCCGGGGTGCAAAGGAACTTGTCGATTCTAGTGAGTGTAGGGTTGTCCTGTTGATTGCTCCAGGTGAAACGGCGTCCATTCAACTTGATTTCTTTGAGTTGTAGATGGTTGATCGCCGCCCTAAATGCACCCATCAGTCGCCGATTAAGGTTGGAGTTGTTCTTATCTTCTTCCTGGTAGATGAGATTGAAGTCTCCTAGGATGAGCCATCTATTGTGCTCGGGTGGGGGAGGGATGTTTTTCAATTCTTGGAGGAACTGGAGTTTGGCTGCGTCCCCCTGGGGTCCGTAGACGACTGTAATTTTCCATTTTATGTCATCCGCTCTCATGGTGATTTCTGCAGCTATCGTGCTCGCTGTTAATTCAACTGCAGAAAGATCAAAAAAGTCTTCATTCACTGCAAGTAGAATGCCGCCCCGGGTCTGTTCAGCCGGCAGCACAGCATAGGAGTTGGCAAATTTTGTTCCTACTGCACGGATGACCACACTCTGATCAAGAAGTTGCATCTTTATTTCCTGCAAACACACAATGGTGGCGCCCGTGTTTCTAACTAATTCATTCACCGAGTCTTGGCGCGCGCCGTCGTTTAGGCCCCTGACGTTCCAATTAAGAATCTGACAATTATGCTGTGCCATAAAAACAAGCCGTGAACCCCTTTGTTGAGCACTCACATGAAGGCAGGCAAATTGAAGGTGAACAGGAAGTGCAGTCTGTAGCCACAAGCATTTGGGCGGAGCACAGTGCAGAAGTACTTTGGCAATGCCGACCAAACTGAAGGCCAATGGCTGCCGGCGGTTTGATACAAAGCAAGAGTTTGCTGCATACAGACAGGCTGCTACGATGAACTACTTGGGTGCAGCTTTCATGGACTTGCTGGGAAGGCGACTTTAGGCCCCTGGCTGTCGCCCCACCCAGCCAAAATGACAGGTGCAAAAGTTTCATGCCGACCCTAACTGCAGAAATCCTGGAAGACTGAAGACTGCCTAACATTGGTGCATTTTGTAGCCCTTGAGGTTATCAGGCTTCTAAGCCTGTGCAGCAGGTGCTGCAGCTGCAGCGTCCAGACCACACAGGGCTGTCAATGCCATGACAACAGCATCCGTGAGTGGCCCCTTGAACAAGCTGAAGTAGCGTAGCAGTAGATCATCGGAGCTGACATCTTCTCTGTCGAGGATGCCCAACTTCTTCATGAGCACTTGGCGGGCTTTGGCTTGAGTGTCTCCCCTGGGCCAGCACCTGGCCGCAATACGCACGCTCCTGCGGGCTGGAGCCTTGGCCTTTTTGCATCGCTGAGGCGGGCTGGCTCGGCGCGACGGGACCTGCAAGAGAGGTTGTGGCAGAGGTTGTGAGATCCCCGTGACGAAATGAAGCGCTGGCAAGCTTCCATCGTTCATAGTGCTGCCATCAGCTTGTACCTCCGACTCCACAACAGCCTGAAGCACACGTGGTGATTGGTGCCTGGGTGCCATGTTGCCTTGGCGCAAACTGGAGACGTTTGGTCCCCTAACACGGCGCCTGGAGTAGACAAACCCAGGGCGGAAGCGCCGAACCTGCCCTCTTCCAGTCAGCTCTGGGTGCATCGAGGTGTCAGCACGCGATCGCCTGGAGTAGACCTAACCTGGGCGGAAGCGACGATCTGCAGGGAGGTTTGAGCGTTGATGTGCCTCCCTCTGGTTGGCCGTGGGGTCAGGGGCAACGTGGGGGGAACCTGCAGCACAGTAGAATATGAGGGGGGTGGAGAAGCTAGCGGCGAGCCCAACGTAGCGTTGTTCTGGAACGCGTCGGCCGGTGGAGGAGCCGGTTCATTGTTTGATGAGGCAGCAGGTGGAGGTCGCGTCGTCTCTGACGAGTCATCCATACACACATGATTTGCACGCACCTTAGGAGGACTTGGTGAAGGATGGCGATTGTTGCTGACACTACCTCCGCGATCCGGCGACTTGCAGCGCAGGCGTGGTGGCGCGGACTCCAGGCGTGCCATTCTGGAACGCGGCTCCGAACACGCCTGTCTGTGGTGCCTGCGATGCGGCGTCCTTTCCCTGCTCCGGCCACGCAGCAGAGAATGACGAGGGGCCTCAGCCAGGCGCGAACAGCCCTCGCCGGCTGGAAGGGGCTGGTGTCGGTGACGAGCCGGTGAGGAGTCTCTGAAGCAGTTTGCTCCAGGTGCAGATCCATGTTGTCGGCGCCCGCGGGGTCGTTCGAAGCAGAGGAATGGCGTCGACGACCTCCGTGCTCGGGGCTCCGGTGCCGGCGGCTGCCACGCCTGGATTCGGAACGCTCGCGTTCCCGCTCCCTGGGCGCGTGTGACAGGCTGTGGAGGAGGCGCGAGCTCCAGGTGTCACCTCGATGCTCGCGGCGTCCACGGCGATCGTCGTCGTGGCGGCTGCTGCGGACCTCGGAGGGCGGTGGTGGGTCAAGGCGGTCGCGCGGCACCCTTTCTCCATCGACGACGCCATAGCGCCATGTGTATTCACGGGGAGGGTCGCGGCCATCTCTTCCTGGTGGGTCCTCCACCAGGTCAAGGTGCACCAGCACCCTGAAGGTGAGGCCACGACGCCCACGAGCAGGCATACCATTGTGGAACTCAGCTTTCCTGCATGACAAGGTGGTGAGCCAGGTTACCTTCGGGATGTCCGATGGGTTGTGAGGCAGAGCGCCCTGGTGTCCTCGCGGTCCAGCGATGCTTGCTCGACGTAGTGGAGGTCGCAGGCTCTTGCGACAGCTCTTTTGGCGATGCTCTCGTTCCAAGCCTGCAGAGGGATGCCCTCCAAGCATAGTCGAACGTGGTACTTGAGGTCGCAGATGTCGCCGTGCGTGACCAGCTGCCAAGGCCGGGTATGGATGTCGAGGTTGCCGTAGGGGAACCTTCCCTGACCTGCAGCTTCATCGCGTTGGTGGCGGTGCTTCAAGTCGCAGAAGAAATCCTCAGGGAAGTGCTTGACGATGGCGACGTCCTCCGGGCGGACTGCGAACCGGTGGCAGATGGCCTTCTTGATTACCTCCGGTTCCACCTTTGGCCAGTCCTTCCCCAGCCAGGCCACCATGCCGTGCCTAGAGAGGCGATTCAGCTCGTGGTCCATGTCCTCGGTGGAGAGGGCCACCGCTGTAGTGTCCTAGGGGCGGTCGGCGGGGTCCCCAGGCCTTGCCATCGCGGTCCTTCCAAGGGGAGGGAAGTTGCTATCGTCAATTGGGGGAGGGACTGTCGGGAGCTGGGGGGCTGGCACACTCTGCTTTTATGCCCCGAGCGGCCACAGTTGAGGCAACGCACAGGGTCCCTACACTTTGCATCGGAAGCATTTACCTTGCATGCGTCGCAGGAGCTCCTCGTTGTGGAGAGAGCGCGTTGATGTGGCCTTGGTGGTTGGGAGCCTTAAAGAAGCTGGATCCTTGTACTCGGGGAGACGCCACCAATGCTTTGGGCGCACCCTGGACCAACCAGCTTCTTCCTCAGCTGACGAAGAGGTAGCTGGCGCGCATGAATGCGCCCTCTCGGCCTGCCGACGCGCCCCGGAGTCAACCCTGAGCGACCCGCCTCGGGAAGGAAACGCGCCATCAATTGGGTGCGCAGCGGCCTGGTGGTGGAGATGCTCCGTGGCCGATGCCCCGGCAGCTGGCGTCGCTGCAGCGGCTCTGAGGTAGGATCTTGTAGACGATTTGCCGGTGGAGTAGTAGCTCGGGCGACGAGGGGAGAAGCAAAGCATACACGTTTCTGGGAGGTGCCGTCCGCCGGACTCGCCGCGCAGGTCGCAGAGGTCTCCTCGAGCTGGATGCGTGGCCCCACGACGATGGATTTGAGGACCGGACGGCGGGGAGGTGATGCGCCGGTCACCGGACTTCCGCTGTGCAGGGTGGGCTCGATCTGCAGCTGTGGAGCTCCGATGGCTGAGAAACCTGGGTGTGGGGGAGCGAGCTGCGCTAGCTGGTGAGGAGGGGGAGCAGTCGACGGCAAGGGATCTGGACTCGCACGCCGGGGCGGCGTACAGGGACGGGTGCGGGGCTGGAGCTGGAGGGCGTAACGGTTGGGAAGCCATAACGTGGAGAGCTCCAGTTTCTTCAGCAGCTTTGTGGTGTTTTGAGTTTTAAGACTACGGCCTTGTTTAGACGAGAGAATTGGGGAGAAAAACACTGTATCAGAATTCCTGTAGCATTTCGTTTGTATTTGGTAAAAATTATCCAAATTTTGACTAATTAGGCTTAAAATGTTCGTCTCGCAAAGTACAACAAAACTGTGCAATTAGTTTTTGATTTCATCAACATTTAGTACTCCATGCATTTGCCGACATTTTGATGTGACGGAGAATCTTCTTTTTGCATAGTGAAATTTGGGGGAGAATTGGGGAACTAAACATGACCTACGCTAACTCGGAAGAGTGCCTAGAGTAGCCGGCAAAGTCTCCAAGGGTGGAGCTGCTGGTCCGGGGTTCAAACCCCGGCTCCCCACGCTGGCCTGGCCTCCAGGAAGGCCGCGCCCAAGGTGGCGCTTAAAAAAAAAAAAAGACTACGCTAACTCTTCAGCCGCCCAACGTCCAATAAGGCACGGACTGGGACACCCTTTTCCTCTTCCCCTCTGTTGATGTGGTGTTTGAATAATTGAGGTGGAGTCCGTCCAATATTTCTTGCCCATAATAAATCTAAACCATTTTCACCTCTGCTCTTTATTTGTTTTGTTACCGTAGATTACTTGTCTCTTTGTGCTAGTTTTTTCTTGGAGGACCCGCCGCTTTCTGGTGTTATATATCTTCTTAATTGGTACAGTATAATTTTTTTTTTATTTCTGCGGGCACATCTACATGTGATTCTTTTTGTTGATGTTTTAGATACCTCAACAACAGAACAAAGGACAAATATGCCGACATGCAGATCACAAATACCTATGTTTGTGTTTCACTTCGATTTTTCGTTCTTACCTCTGCCTTTTATTTTATTTTATTTTATTTTATTTTTGCATTGCAAAATACTACTATATCTTCTCTTTCATGCTGTCATGCAAAGTAGATGACTTAATTCATAGATGATTCAGAATGCATAGTTTTTTTAACTAATATATGCATATTACTATTATTAGTTTCATTTAAATTCTTAAACTGTTGTTCCTTTCGATCTCTGTTCTCAGTTGGACACAGCTTTCTCTCCATTCTGCAGTACATGGACCATCAAGTGTCTAGCACACCCCGATCCAACTTATTGTTACATTTTTGTTCTACACTAAGCTTTCTTGCTTTCATATATTTTTTCTATGTGTTTGCTTTATATATCTTCTCTAATAATAACTCCATACAATTCAGGACGCACTGGAATCCTCCTATGGTGCTCTTCATGGCATCATTAATTCCCCCAGGGAGATCATTCATAGTTCATGAAAATCATCACAATTCACAAGGATAAATGTTCTACTGAACTGACGGTCAAGTGAGTGACTGACCAACATGTTGTCACTATTGGTTAGATCAAATAGGGAGAGCACCTCCAAACGGTCATTTTTAGAGAAGGGGGTGATAAGAGCAAATAGTATATTTATCTGCTATCACTATGTTGTATCATTTACATAAGAAACTACATCCGATAGTAGTTCTGTTCAAAATGGGCATCCATCATTTTGGGATTTTTTTTAAAAAATTTAATCCTTTTGTAATCAATATTCTAATAATAATCGCACCAAAAAAGATTAAGCAAATATAGCCCCTTTGGTCGCACCAGTGCGGCTGGCACGT
The DNA here is from genome assembly GCA_038087645.1 of Saccharum hybrid cultivar R570. Classification (NCBI taxonomy): domain Eukaryota; kingdom Viridiplantae; phylum Streptophyta; class Magnoliopsida; order Poales; family Poaceae; genus Saccharum; species Saccharum hybrid cultivar. The sequence goes on from JAQSUU010000469.1 coordinate 299,449, forward strand.
TGTCACGCCACATGCACTCGCGCAACAAGGGGAGCCACGCTGGTGTTCATCGTTGACCAGAGCTAGCATCACGGACGGTGGGGCCCGCCCTGCCGTGGCCCAGCTTCCTTTCTTCCTTCTCTCTTCACTCTCCCTCTTTCTCCTATGAGTTGTTGAGCGTGTTTTGGGGCTTTCTTCTCTCTCTCCTCTCTTCCTCCCATTCTCTTTGTGTATGAAATGAAGTATGGACTTTGATTTTGGTTTTGCAATGATCTCGTGCATGAGGTATGACTCCCTCACCCAATGATGTTTATGTGTTGAGTTGTTTGTAGACTGTTATGGTTTAGACTGCTGTGTACAATACTAGCTTTTGTTTGGTTAATTGAAAGTTTGTTTGGCTAATGATGTGTAATGTATTTTGATTCCATCGTTACTTGGTAGACTGTTGTACTGTTTGGACTTTCGTTGCACTGTTCTAGGGTTTGACTTGCTGTATTTTGGACAAATGTCTGTGTTGGACTATTGAAAGTGATGTTCGTTGTTAGGTTGTTATTTGAAGTTAGTTTGTATTCACTACATGCATGGTTTTAGAGTGTATGTATGGTTATGATTTAGATGGATTAAATTTGTTCCTAGGGTTTCAGTTGATGTGTTTGCATGATGATAGGTAAATACAAATTGTGGAATTCCTTTGTAACAGTTGTCCTTGATGGTGGCGGTTCGAAACAAGCAGTTCTTGCACTATCCGAAAGATCATGGTGCCTTTGGTCCTTTGTGAAGCAGGCAAGGCATCCGGAGTCAGCTAGACGTGCTTTCTACGTGTGTCAACTTAAGCGTCGTCCCCCGACACTATGCCTATCTAGAGGGATGCAACTTCTACGGGTGGATTGATGGCTATGAAATGTACGATCCACTGATTAGGTCGTTTCCTTACGACCCTTGAAAGAGCTGGTCTGATTAAGTTGTTTCCTTACAACCCCTTGGGTTCCACCACCACCAAACCCTCTGGGAAGGGGCTGCATTTTGTAATTTCTTTTTTTGAGCAATTATTATTAAAATATTAATTAAAAAAATCCATCGTTTTGTACCCTTTTCCCCCAATCATATAACCACCCGTTGTTCCTATATGGTATAACCAACTTCAGTTATAATCTCAAAGTCTACTGTTTTCAAATTCACTTCTAAGTGATGTATTAAAAATTCCTACAAAAACACGCAGGGTATGTATAGTTGAATATATATTTTAAAATATTTGGTGATACTGATATTGCTAATCTATTGATAAACTTAATCAAACTTAGACTGTTATGACTGATACTAAGAGACTATTCGGCTGGTGATTTCTGTGGCTGATAAGCCAGCTGATGTTTTATTGTGAGAGAAAAACATTTTATCATAGCTAATAAACCAGGCTGATAAATTTAAGCGAACATGGCCTAAACTTAAAATAATATTCTTTTGGAGATCAAAGGAGTAGGAGACAAAACAGCGTACAATTTATAATGGAGGGGTAGAGTGTTGCGAGATCAAAGAGAAGGCACGGCGCAGCCATGGTCACAGAAGCCAAACATGATAAGCAAATTTGTCACAATGTGACTCGACAGATATTCCGATTTACATAAGACCAACGACCAGCCCAAGTCGATAAACACAGTTATTACAGACAAATATTCCATAATATAACTAGTTATTAAATACCACCAAACCAACATTTGATACTCAATAGTCAATTATTGACCATACAATCCTCACGCCCAATGTTGCGGCACCAACAGTAATTTCATCCAGATCTGAACCATTGACTCTTGGAGTATAGTCAATGCACTTTGTAATTTCTCCATCATCAGTATGGGCGGCAATAGTCAGTAACAACATCTCCTTGACATAGACAGCCACCACAGATCGCAAGAGTGGGATGACAGAAGGGGCAATGTTCTGACCACTAGCACTATGAGTCAATCTGCTGTCATGAAGCACAAGCCTATTCTTGATGCTGCTGGTGCAGGCTGTAATTTTTCCAAAATATTCTCCCGCTAAAACTTCAACTGAAATGGTAGCCTCCACTGCATCTTTCACAACTGCATACACCACATCCACAGTACTAAGCCTGGTAGCGAGAGAGCAGCTTTCAAGCTCACAATTCTTCAACACTCGCCGTTCTATGCCTCGTATTGTTAGGATTCCTTTACTGAGTTCTCTGTCCTGCTGCAACTCATCATCACCCTTGATCATCAGATTAGTCTCCACATATGTATCACTTATCAACGCAAGACCTCGTTTTGGTCCTGTTAAGATCAGCGATTCATCCTACACAAGATTGCATGGTAAGCTAGTGCTATATTCCTCAAGATATATAGAAAATAAATGATGCTGCAATCCAAGTTGAATATATTCGAGCCACAAAGCATAAGAAAGCTGCTACCACAGATGAAACTGTGAATGGTCCAATGCTATATACTATTGTAGGCCTCGTAAGGGTGGTATGATTAGACCGATAAGAAGCTAGAGTGTTGTCATGTTTGAGGCCATATTCAAACCACATGATATTACCATCTCCAAAAGGAAAACAGCAATTTCAATATATATACTTATTATATGATAATAACTGGACAAAGGAAAAGTTCCATCATATAATTCCACCAGTACCACCATGCAACCATGGTATGCCCATTTGTATGTACAAAGCAAACACAAAAGGACATACAGTAAAAACATTTCATTCTGAAATGTGCATTTTGATAAGATCACTATGCGGTCATCTAACATTTCAACACCATACGAACTCAGAACGAGAAATGAAGATGTGTATCAACTTGACAGCCACTACAGGTTACACTGTCACTCAATTCACACGCGGGGGGGGGGGGGGGGGGGGGGGGGGGGGGGGGGTGGTGATTCAGTACATACCTTAGAGTTGATAGTTTGGGAGTCCTCTCTACCACGGCGGAAGAGATAAACACACTTGTTGTCAAGGCTGTCTCTGGCAATGACAGTGCCATAGACATGGATCGGGAAGTCAATATCCAAGGAGCCCATCTTCACAGATAAGATGTTTACTGCCTCACACAGCTCATAGTCGTGCTTGCTTTTGTAGACCGCATCAGTAAATCTCATCGGCGGAAGGGGTGCTGCGATGCAGGGGAAAAAACAAATGTTATATGCCTTTTACAATAGAAAAAAAGGTAGTGATGTGCCTTTACATCGAGGGCTGATTAACTTGTGACCCATTTTGGTCGGACTTCTATGAGATCAGTAACTGATGACACGCTGTGGTATTTGCTCAAATTATGGGAACAGAAAAACAGGTGGCTAGTTACAGCATTTTAGTTGGGTGGTTTCACCATACCACTTCCAACAGCAGTGGTCAGTGAATGATCTAAGTCAACACCAGTTGGTGGAATATTGGTAGTTCATTGGCTGTGTCCAAACATTGACAGACAAAAAAAGACTATGCTTTTGCGCAGTGACTGCAAATGCATTAAATGTTCCACTGGCATCGGTGGCATCTACCATGTTTTTAAGCAAACAGTAAGTTTTTCATTACTTGACCTGGAAATTAATAGTTTCTTCAGGGTCTAATGCTCAGCAATTTCTTTTTTTTTGTTCTTTATCCCCCACAGGATTGCAGAATCATCACGCAATGCTCCTAATCAAAAAGCCAGAAGGCTAAGGGATTTCCTTTTCTTTTTAGTATTCAATCAAATCACAAATGCCCATTAAACTTTTAGCGCACATTTCATCATCATCGGGAGTTTAAATTCTGGCAATAAACTTAGCCAAATACAAATTGTAGGCAATGATTTGAACTGCAGTGACACATTCTAATGAAGTGGAATGGTTAGCCTGTCAAAAAATTATTAACCACTTAACTTTTGCTGCCAAGAACTAGAACTGAGGCCGCCATGACATGGCACAGATCGACTAAATGAACCTATCTACACAATGATCGAACAAGCGAGTAAGTTAACAGTATATGCTGCCTGGGTTCGGGAATTCAAATGACAAAGAAAATAGGACCTGGCCGAAATGGGCCAATCTCAGAAACTTAGATAATTTCAGACCGTATTCACTTGTTTTGTCCCGTCAGTTCAGATTTAGTTAATATTTGACTGAATTTTAGCCAAAATTTGATAAAAGGCATGAAGTTAACAAATGAACTATATCTCAGTAAGTTTGGACGTATTTATTGGTAAGTTTGGACTTATATATTGAAAAAAGAACTTGTAGGCATGTTTGGGCTTAGACCAAAAAAACGAATGTAACTGAATTTTTCGACTGGTATGATGTTGTTTCGGACCTCGTCCTAAATACACACATAATGCAACTAGGGGCGGGCGGGGCGCAGAGCATGGCAAGGGGGCACGGATTACTCACACTCCTCGTCGAGGTCGAATGAGGCGAGGTCATAGACGTGTATGAGCCGAGTGTGGTAGACGCCCCCCTGCTTTGGATCGTAGTCGCGGATGCGCTCCATGGCTTCCGAATCACGAGCAGCAAGCTCCGGGCCGTACTGACAATGAAGCTCCTTAAGCCTCTGCCACCACTCCTCCTCCTTCTTATTCACCTCAACAACATCATCATCATCATCATCATCATCATCATCATCATCATCATCATCATCATCATCATCATCATAATCCTCCTCCTCATCATCGTCGTCATCCAGCCCCTCCAACAAGATATCGAGCCGCATCTGCCTCACCATCAACGCCTTTGCCGTTCGCTCAGACTCGGCCTCGTCTAAAGGCTTCGAGCGCGCGACATCCCTCGGCAGGGTCGGCATGGATCCGACGAGGTCCGCCATCGATTCGCCGCCGCCGATGGGGAAGGAAGGTGAGGCTAGGGTTTCGTGAGTCGGGAAATCGATTCAATCGATCGATCCGATCGATCATTAATATCGTTGAAGAGAACGGCCTGGGCTCTGGGCTCTGGGCTCTGGGCTGGTCGGTGAAAGAACGGCCTGGTCCAGATTTCCACGCAGATCTGTTAATGATGAAGTCCAGCCCATGCCCAGATGTCCGCCAACCTTCAACTCCGTGACAACGAGGTTAGGGCCTCTTTAGTTCCTTCCCCTAAAATTTTCACCCTATCATATCGAATGTTTGGGCATTTATATAGAATATTAAATATAGACTAAAAAAATAACTAATTGCACAGATTGCGACTATTTTGCAAGACAAATTTTTTAAGCCTAATTAGTCTATGATTTGATAATATGGTGCTACAGTAAACATGTGCTATTGATGGATTAATTAGTCTTAATAAATTCATCTCACGGTTTCCTGACGTAATCTATAATTTGTTTTTTTATTGATATTTGAATACCCATACGACATCCCACATGACATCTGATGTGACACTCTAAAAATTTTCACCCAAGATTTAAACACCCCCTTAGGCTTGGCCCATGGGACAAACAAACACGACAAACTTAAAGTATTGATACTGCATTTCCCGTGAAAAAACTTAAAGTATTGAGTTGAGGCATAAAAAATAGTTCTTATGCAATAATAATTATTATTATACCCTAAGAAACATTACAGAAATATAGTCATGTAGCCAATTTAAAGGCCCATTATAGTCATATATATATATATATATATATATATATATATATATATATATATACAAAGGTACATTGTGTCTTAAAAATCATAACATTTTTGTGCAAACTCATGTGAAGATATACAGCTTTGTACTTTACAGCATTTCACTTAAAATTCATATTGGTACCAAAATAGTTGATATGCTTAGATGTGTATTCATGGTTCTAAATATCACATTCATCATTTCAGCATGAAGATGGTTTCAAAGGAAAAGGTTTTGAACTATAACGTCCATCACATCCAATATCCTATAAGAAAAGGTGAAATGTATCTAGGCCTCTTAAGTAAGTTTTGGTGTATTGATGGTGGTACAATTAAGGATCTAATGATATTTGTGAGATACGAACAAATTATAAGTGATCATGGGCTCATGACAACTCAAGGAGGCCCCTGAATTCAAATGGTTGTGGCTTGTGGACAAATGAAAGCATACTTTTATTTGGAAAAAAGTCTACTTAATTCCCCCACCTATCAAGAGTGGTCTACTTCACCCCTCAAATTATGAAACGGTCTAATTTACCCCCTGAACTTTCCAAAACCGTCTATTTTACCCCTTAGGCGGTTTTCAACGGCGGTTTTACTAGTAACAGAGGTTTGCTACAGTGACGGCGGATTTGCTACCATGCATGTGGCTTTGTCTTTGTCTTTTTCTATTCATTTCCGCTGAATCTTTGAAAAATCATAGTAAATCACAGAAAAATCATAAAATGGCAAATCCAATTTTGTTAGACTCCACATGAGTAGATCTACACAGTGAACATATAATATGGTATGATTTAGTACAAATTTTTTGTTGTAGCTTTATATTAATTGGAAAATCTAATTTTTATCTGTAATTAATTAGAATAATCCATAGCTGCAGCTTCTATAGTCCAATTGTGGTGAAATTTTTATGGTAATCTAATTATTGTATGCTTAAACTATAGTAAATATATTGTACTCATTGGACCATGTATAACTTAGTTATATATAAATTCCAATTAATTACAGACAAAATTGGATTTTTCAATTAATCTAAAGCTACAGCAAAAACTTTATACTAAAGCGTACCATATTATATGTTCACTGTGTAGATCTACTCACGTGGAGTCCAACAAAATTGGATTTTTCTATTTTATAATTTTTCTGTGATTTATTATGATTTTTCAAAGATTCAGCGAAAATAAATAAAAAAAAAGAAAAGACAAAGCCACCCGCACTGTAGCAAGTCCGCCTTCACTGTAGCAAAAACACTGTTATTGTAGCAAAACCATAGTTGAATTGTAAGTCATTTCAAAAATCTACTATGGCTGTGTAATGTTATCAACTACTCCCTCCATTTTAAATTATAAGTCATTTCAAAAATCTTGAAGAGTCAAAGCATATCAATTTTGACCAAAATTATAGAGATAGGTATAAAAATTTATGATATCATATGGGTATACTATAGAAATATAATTAATAAATAATCTAATACTCCCCCATCCTAAATTATAAGACGTTTGACTTTTTTGACACCAAGTTTGATCACTCGTCTTATTCAAAATTGTGTGCAAAATATCACTTCTTTTGTCGTGGCTTCCTTTACTAATAAAGTTTCTTCAAGAATGAGTTAAATTTGACTATGTTTGCACAAATTTTTTAAATAAAACGAGTGGTCAAACTTGAGGTAAAAAAAGTCAAACGTTTTATAATATAGGATAGATTGAGTAATACTTAGTTGATATCATATATATTATTATTGTCTTATTATATAAATTTGGTCAAACTTGATATGCTTTCATATATATATATATATACCAAGAAAATAATTAATAATACCACTAATACCATGTATATGTATCTCTGGATCGGATCGAGCTAGTGGTATCTAGCTAGTCGATCGTGACAAACGAATGCATGATGCATTGCATGCGTTATTATATTTGTGTGTTTACACACGCTTGTGAATCCGGCCGGCCGGGATCGAAATACTAATAGCTAGATTAGTTTCAGGATTAATCGAGTTGGTGATATCATCAGATGAGAGAGTTCATCTGTGTGGCCTCATCGACGGCGACATGCACGCATGAGCCTTTCGCTTACTCCTACGTTGCTGTCACTGTCAAGTGTCATCACGGGGTCTACGGTTCTATCTGCGCTATGTCGGCACGCCAACAAAATAAATATATACACACACATAGCTAGCCAGCCGCCTTTAATTTCTATGATATATATACAATAATATCTCTATGATATGATCGTCGAAGAAGCCTATTTTAGACAATCCACTCTGTCCATCTAAGCCCACCTCATCAGTCATAAGTCGTCAACTCATCATTAAAAAAAAACTTAGCTCTCAGCTTGCCCTCAAACAAGTAACTGAGCTGTGCATATAACTTGGATTGCTAGCAACTTGAATATTTAGATTTAAGTCCTAAGAGAGCACCTCCGAGAGATGTTCTAAATCTTTCTGTGAAATCTGATTTAGCTATTTTGTTCGGCTGGTGGTTTCTATGGCTGATAAGTCGGTTGATGCTGTTTTATTGTGAGAGAAAAATATTTTACCATGGCTGATAAGCCAGGCCCATAAGTTCAAGCGAACAAGGCGATTTAGGGGGGGTAAAAACGTGTCCAACAACTTCTCTATCGGCTTCTCCAATTTATCTCTCCTGTATCCCGCGACTTGCGCTTGGAAGAAAAGGCGAGCGGCGCTCCCTCGCCATTCAGAAAGCTGACACTGTTTGCACTAGTCAGCATTTACCGTCTCCCAAAAAAAACTAATAAAGTTACTAGTGGCATACATCTTGCATTGGTTGTTTGGTTAATAGAGAAAACTGAAGTTCTAGACTCACAAGCTCATCGGCTGAGAAAAAAAGGGTATCAAAATATGAAGACTCTGTTGTGGTGCTCTAATTATTGGAGAGCCAATATTTTTCAAAGAGCCTTTAAATCTTGGTACTTAAGTGGTGTTTGGTTTAGGCTGCTAAACTTTAGTCCCTCCTAAATGATATCGTCTCATTTAGTCACTCCAAAGCTACTGGAGAGAACTAAAGCACATTTAGTCTCATTTAGTTATAGTGTTTGAATAAAAAGTGACTAAATGGGACTAAACGAGACTAGATTTAGGAGCTCCTAGCTAAACCAAATACCCCCTTAGAGATTTGTTTTACAGAGTCTCTTGGAGATGCTCTAAGCATCTTTAGTGATTTTGTTGTTATCCAATTTTGTTGTTGCAATCCTTGAGAGATGCTCGTATTAGTAGAGTGTGTCTAGGTGTACAAACAATGTGCATACATGTATTTAAACATGTTTATCTGTAGTGTGTCAAAGAAGAAGCGGTAAAGCGAACTGAGCATAGCTCAACTGGTTGGGTTCCTTATGGTGGAACCTGTCTACCCGGATTCAAGTCTCCGACTCGATACGGGTGCTCGTATTTTTCTGGATATATTCTAGGATTTAACAGCGCTATTCTTTCAGTGGTAGGCAACATGCCCGTCGACAGCGAGGCGCCTGTGGTGACTTCACCAATCTCGAGATTTGTCGGTCCAACTCAGTTCTTCGGAGGTCGGAGGTGCTCATAGGGGTAGGGTTTATGTGCGTGCGTTCATAGGGGGTGAGTGTATGCTCGTGTGTTGTGAGTGTCTGTGTCTGTAACTGGGTCTTACAGAAGAAAAAGAAGAAGAGGTAAAAACATTTATGTGATCAAACTATTCAATTGCGGGCCTTTTTTTGTTTGTTCAGTTAGTTGATCCATGTGGCAGGTGAACGTGGCGTTTTTTTTTTCAGTTAGTTGATCCATGTGTTCAGTTTGTTCAGCGAGCAAAAGCTGTTTTTAGAATTGGGTTGTCCATTTTAAAATTGTAAGAGGAGCATATACATACATAAAATTTGACGAATATGATTCCATCATCTTTCTACATTTCTACCTCGAGCTGTCGCATTCACCTTTTGACCGATCTCGATTTGTGTGTCTGGGCGCGAGGCTGTCAGTGTCAGAGCGGGATGGGAGCAGCAAGCCAATTGACGAGCAGGCCGGCCCGGTGCAGCTCAGGAAGGCCGGGCCGTCCGCACGCTATTACGCCGATAGAGGCCCGGACCACAGACGATACGGGCTCGTTCCAGCCCACAAAATTTTTGCCTGCCACGAAAAGACATGCCGATGCCGCTTATTGTTCAGAGACATGTTTGGTTACTCCCAAGGCACAAGTTACTACCGTATGTTTAAAAATTTGCTACCTTTGTTTAAATAAAGTTAGCGCTAAAAATAGACTAATATATATACACAATAGGCTCTCAGCTTGCCCTCAAACAAGTAACTGAGCTGCGCATTACTCGGATTGTTAGCAGGTTTCCGTTGTGGAAGTAGAACTTGAATATCAAGATTTAAGTCGTAACCATCTTTGGTGATTTTTGTTGTTATCAAATTTTGTTGGTGCAATCCTTTAGCTATAGTTGCTCTTAATGGTAGAGTGTGTGCAGGTGTACGGACAATGTGCATGTGTGTATTTAAACATTTTTATATGTAGTGTGTGAAAAAAAGAGAGGTAAATTGAAAACATTTATGTAGCTCAAACAAATTTACGGTTCTTTTTTTTGTTAGGTGGTTGAGCCACGTGGCAGGTGAACGTAGCCTAATAGATGACGGCGAGTCAGCGAACTAAAGCTGTTTTTAGAATTGGGCTGTCCTTTTTTAAATTGTTTTTATGCTCATTTTTAGAGAAGCATATCTATACTAATATTGAAGAGCTAAAATTTCATCATATCCACCTCCCACTAACTAGCTCTTTGAAGATGGAAACAATCTATGTTGGTCTATCTGTAGCCGGCCCTCCTGTCTACCTCTGTTGGTTCGTCTATAGCCCTCATGTTTTATATGATATCTTAGATAGCTATAAGGATCCAAAACCAAATAGATCTCTACGGCTCTAAGTAAGCTAAATAGAAATCCATAATCTGTACATAGCGAAATTTCTCTCCACCCATTGTTTCGTTCACCTTTTCCTAGCTACTCAATGAGTGGAGAGTTTCTTTCGTCCAAACTTATATGATCGGGCTTATACGAATTAGAACAGTTCGCGTGTAACAATGATTGATATGGACTTATGACACGTACTGAAACGCAATGGCGGGCAGGGCCTTCAGCCCCCCCCCCACCCCCCTATCGACAATGTTCCACTCTTTGCTCCTGTCAACTTTCATTGTTTAATAAGTTGAAGAAAAACTGTCATTGTTTAATGCGTCAAAGAGAGGAAAAATAATATAACTAAGAAAAACGTCCGTCTTTACTAGCTACAAGTTAGAGGCAACATGAATTAGCCCCCTCCTTTGTGTTGATGCCATGCTACACCACTGCTGATACAAGTTAGAATAACTCGTTCCAGTGATAATAAACACAGGGTCCGGTTCCTATATTTATTGAATCGTACCTTTTGTATCTCACATGTGACCCGGACTTATGACCTACACTTATACAAATTATTAAAACAACTCACATGTAGCGATGATACGAAGTCATATTCTAATAAGTTTGAGTTCCATTGCAACGTACGGACACGTTTGCTAGTACGCACATATAAATTCGACGAATAATCTGGTTCCATCTTTACATTTCTACCTTTGAGCTGTTACTGTATTCACCTTTTGATCAAGGTGTGTGTGGGCGCGGCATGTCAGTTTCAGAACGGGATGGGAGCTGCAAGCTGATTAACAAGCAGGCCGGCCCGGTGCAGCTCAGGCAGGCCGGGCCATCCGCACAATAATATGCCGATGGAGGCTCGGCCCACCGGAGATACAGCCTCGTTCCTGCCCACAAAACCTTTGCCTGCCACGAAAAGACAAGTCGCTTATATATATATTTGAAACAACAGGTCGCTTATAGTTCAGAGACATGCTGTTTGGTTCCAACTTTCAAGCAAGGTAGAAGCTAGTATCTTTTGTCACAAAAAATTTCTACAGTTGTTTGGATAAAGTTAGTGCTAATCATAGACAACTATATCTATATTTATATCTATATCTATATCTATATCTTCTATATCTATATCTATATCTATACCTGATAATAAAGAGGCAAAATTTCTCTCCACCTATTTTTTATTCCGTAACGTGGCAACATGCACAACATGGATCTATTTCTATGTCCATATAGTGGCATAGTCCATAATTTGTACGTCAACAGGAATCATATAAGTGGGCAATCCGAAAGCGTGTGGACAAATCGAGCGAATAAAAAGGAAACTTGCCAAGTCGAGGAACGCAAATCGAAAACGTGTGGAGGGAGTATGAGTGCATTAAGGACCTCGACGTCCGTGAGGCGAGTTCTCGTGCGGGTGTACGCGCGCACGAAAATGCCGCCGGCGACGATACATGGTTGCGGAGATATAGACACCTGCGCGGAGTTGCAGACGGCGGCAATGCCAGCTCGCGTGCGTGGAGGAGACACGAACGCCAGCTGGCGACGAGGCATGGTCGCCGAGATACGGGTATTTGCGCGGAGGTGTGGCCGGCGGCTCGCAAAGGGACGGAGGTAGCCGTAGGGCAAGAGGGGCTCGAGCCCCACCTACCGCTACCGGTCACGTGGAGTTCCGTGAACTTCCCCTTGAATTTTTAGCCATAGATATACATATAGGAGGGGCTGAGATTTGGATGGTCTCTTTTGCTAATTAGGTCAGAGATAGAGAATTATCCAACCAAGATCCAACAAACCCTATTTTTATATATCTAAATATTCCCAATCCATCATGCCCATTCCCTATCCACATCGGGCGGCGGCTTCACGCCTTCACGCGTGGCTCCTACGATGACTATGGCGGCGGGCGATGCAAGTACGCGCGGGGCTCCTACGACGACGGGCGACGTGAATACGCACGGGGCAGGCACGGGGCCACGACTGGCAGTGAATAGGGAGCCAGGCATGGCGGCAGGCGAGGCGAGCAGTGAGCGGGCAGCCAAGCGGGCGGATGCTGGCGGTTAGAATCGCAATTTTTTTATGGATCTAAAAAGTCATAGAACTCGATATTTAACTGCAGCAACACATGTATAATATAAGAGTTCAAGCTATGATGTATTTAAATCTAAATATAAATATTATTGTGCTTTGTAACATGAGAAAAAACTCTATCAAGGTTGTATTTTATGTCAATACAGGATTAAGAGGACATTGTCATATTATTGTTGTCAACATTAACTTATATTATGGGTGTTATGGTCATAATAAAATTATACTACCCTATTAAAATTGTAAATCATTCACACTTTTTAAATACATAGGTTATGTTACGTACCTCGAAAAAAAAATAAAACATAAATAAATATATATGATAATTAATCTTTTTTATGAATTTTCGATAGTTTTCTTTGAGGTTCACACTTGGCCTCCCACCCTCGGGCGAGGCTCCGAGGGGGGAGGATGAGAGTTTACCATAGGAGACAAGTCATGCCCCGCTTTGATCAATCCGTGTGTCGGGCGAGGCTGTCAGTGTCAGCGCGGGATCGAAGCTGCAATTGCAAAGCCCGATTGACGAGAAGGCATGCCGGGCTATCCGCACAATATTGCGCCGATGGAGGCCCGGACCACAGGCGATAGAGGCTCATTCCGGCCCAACTTTTGCAAGACATGCCCCGCTTCATTGTTTTATTTAGTTCCCAGGCACAATTACCACCGTTGGCCATAAAACTTGCCACCCTTGCTATTTTCAAAAAAAAAAACACTTGCCACCCTTGTAAACAGACATGAGAAGACAAGTCTTTTGAGAGATGACTATTATTGGGCGCTGCCTTCGGAAATGGCCTCTCTCTAGGCAAATAAACGTCCATCTCTCTTCATACGTTATCAAAAACTGTTGTCTCAGAAGAGACCACTCACTAGTAGAGAAATGACTTTCGGTTTGCACATTTATTCCCGGTTGTGTTGAAGTCCGGGACTAAAAGGAGCATTATTACCAGCACAGGGCACCAAAGACCCTTTTGTCCCGGTTCGTAACACCAACTGGAACTAAAAGTCATCATTTAGTCTCGGCTGGTGTTACCAACCCAGACTAAAGGTCCTCTAACCTTTAGTCCCTGTTGGTAATACCAATGGGGACTAAAGGGTGACCTCACAGGTCAATTCAAAAGGAGAGCGCTTAAGACTTTGTCACATGTGGTGTGCAGTTGAGTTGGTAAGAAATCTACACGCGAGACGAGGGGTCTTAGGTTCAAATCTCACACACCGCAAGAGAGGTCTCTAGGATTTCATTTATTTTTTCGTCCTAAGGATGGGCTTTAGTCCCGGGACTAAAATTGCTTTCTCTACTAGTGACTTATGTAAATAGCTACTTTTCGAGGGAGTCTCTTCAAAGTTCCATATCTAAAAATGATTAACAGAGGCATGCTTTTAAGAGGCCCACCTCTAGAAATACTTCCTCCACCCCCATATTAACTGTCGCTATGTCATTTTGTCAGTTTGGCTAGGTTTGTAAAATACATTACTAATATTTGTGTCTCTAAATAAGTTTACTATAAAAATATATTTAATGATTTATCTCATAATACTACTTATGCACCATAAATATAAATATGTGTATTTCATCAAAGTTGAAAATATATAACTTCTCGAAATGATAATGACAATTTTTATGGGACGGAGGGAGTAGTTGTCTAAAAATTTCACAGCTTTTATATGAGTTCAAACAAGATGAATTCTATGGCCCTGTTTGGTTGGGCTTCCAACATGCTTTGACTTCCTAAAAGCTAAAAGCCAACCGAAAGGGTGTAAACCCGTAGCTGTTTTGGAGCAAAAGGTGCTTTCACTCTGGTTCAAAACTCACAGCAGCCTTGAGTGTGAACCATATATATAGTATCTAGCCGAGTGCGAGCCATGTGTGTGCAGTGGAGGTCCCATGCATCTATCTACTCCGTGTCTAGGTAGCAATCTAATTTGTTGTGTGGGCCAATATTACAAGAAACACTCAATAGAATTCTATTTTTTTGAAAGAATGAAATAGAATTATATTATACCTCGAAAAAACGTGACATATTATTTTATTTTTATTATCATATCCATTCATGTGTTTTCAACTCTAGTATAAATTAAAACTCACATCAGCCTTGAGTGTGAACGATATAATAGCTAGCCTAGAGTGCGAGCCATGGATGTGGAGGTCCCATGCATGCATCTATCTATCTAGATAGCAATCTAATTTGTTGTGTGGGCCAATATTGCAAGAAATACTAAATAGAATTCTATTTTTTGAAATACTAAAATAGAACTGTACTATACCTTGAAAAACGTGATATATTATTTTATTTTATTATATTCATTCACGTGCTTTCAACTTCTACTCTACGTGTTTGAAACGTCTCTAAATGTATTTTTTTCCTTACTCTGTTTTACCCCTCCAGTCGTCATTTGACATTATCTTGTGTTGTTTCACATTCTTGCATTCCAAACTTAACTTATTTTTTTTATTCAATAAGCTTAACTTATTAGTCTATATAAGCAGTGCTCCCTCAATTAGAAATTGTATCTAAGACGTTTTCTTTTTTCTAATATATAACTTTACTACAGTACTTAGATATTATACAATATAAAAGCAACAATTAATATACCTACAAAAGTCATAATGCCTTACGATTTGAAATGAGAGATTAATAGCGGCAGATCGAGCTAGGATCTATCTAAGACTAAGACAAAAAAAAAACAAGCGTAAAAAGTGCATATACATATATACCAAGCCACGTACACATAGACGAATACAATAGCAATAGCAAAGAAAAAAAATCACATAGGACATGGAGTGCTTTTGTTCGCATTGTGATTTGTGAACGAGTGGCATGGGAATTAATGGGAGTTGTTGTGGCAGAACCGTCCGAAATATCACACTTACGGGGCGCTCGTCTTCCATTAGACACTAAGCACCCCAAGAGCGGGCTACCTCGGATAGTTCCGTCGAGCACACCACATGGGAGAACCCAAAAATCCACAGTTTTCAACAGGATCATAAATAGAAGAATAAAGCTTACAACATATTAGCCATTTCATACATTACTTTGCTTTACATTATCAGAGTATATGTATATTGTTCATAACTGTAACACCCTCGGTGTTACATGCTAAATCAACTCACTAAACCATGTTATGAGCATCATGTTTATGTATTATTGCATATGGCAAAATGAGAATTAAATTTTGTTACACTAATTTTCAATTTGAGCTCTAATTTATCCCTTGTCCAAATATTCCCAACTCCAGCTCTCAATATCTATCCTTTTTCAAATTCCCGGAGCGCAGCATGTGCACTGTCTTGTTTAGCCCGCGCAGCACGCGCACGTGGTGTCAAACTGGCAGGTGTGCGACGAGACCCTTCGCCAAAAGGCTCACGGAAGCAGGGTCGGATCAGATCTGTAGGTGGCACAGTACCGCCATGAGGGCGTCTAGGTGGAGCTGTCTGACCGAAACAGAGCTGGTGAATCTTCGTGTCTGAAGCTGGGAGTCTGAGAATCTCCCGCACTCTTGTGCTATACAGTCTGCGGTCGCGGCCTCTGAATGCAAAGTGTATGAACTCATGGGCTGGATCAATCCACAGTGAAGCATAGAATTCCCTAACCCAAGTGCCACAGTATGCACCTGTCCGTCCAAGAAGATCTAACAAACCCGGTAGAAAGGCCAGGTGCGGACGAAGCTGCTCACCCACTACCTCAACAAGTGACTCAATGCGACAGACCCTCTGTGGTCAAAAGGCAATGCCACTGTCAACATAAGCTCTGTAAAAATCCTCCTGTAGAGGAGTATAAAACCCCTCTAAAGCTCTGGAGTCCCTCTGAGGTGGAAACCACCGGCTGACCTCAACAAATCTCAAACTTTGCACCTGACGTGCAGTAGCACCTCTCAAGTCAAAGTGCTCGACAGGAGGTGAACCTCTAACCCTAGAAGGTGGACGTCCTCCACGACGCTGGCCCTCTGGCCTGGGAGTCACCTGAGCCCATGTGCGTGTGGAGCGGCGACGCTGTGGAGTCTGAGCTGACTGCTCCTCTGTCCCCTCTGGAGCCTCTATAGGTGGATCAACTAACATAGTATCTGCATCCATTGGCACCTCTGTGCCCTCAGTGGTCTCAGTAGTCTCTGTACCAAGCTGTCGACCTTCAAGATGAAAGCGACTATCGCCAATGCATATACCACTGCTTCTGCCACCTCTCTCTGCTGCATCAGCTGCATCTGCCACTGCCTGAGTTATCTCTGCATCAGTAAGAGTCTTCTTCTTCTTTCTAGCCATAATCTTGATGCGCTTTCCACGCGCAACCTCAGACATACGAGGAGGACTGTCGTCCCCGTCACTAGGAGCACCACCAGCATTCTTGCAACGAACCATGCTGTCACACTGTTAGAAAACCTCTGAAAGATGGTGTACTGACACTCGAGAGGCTTGGCCTCAATTCGTATCTGCAGGCTTGGCCTCGGATTCAATCACTGAACTGCAGTCACCCCGACACACCGACAAACTCGCTGAAAATACGGAATAGATGGATCTACTATAAGCAACATATATGATCTAAAAGGTACGAAACCCTAGAGATAGCAAGCATATAAGATAAGATGTGAAGCGAAACGCGATGGCTACCTCGGATCGACGAGAAAACGGTGTTGAGATGAGATGACCTAGGTCGCGAGACTTCCCGAAGCACCAGACGAGCGCTGATTTGTCGAAACAGAAGTCGATTAGGATAACGATAACGAAATTTCGGTAAACCCTAACACGAAGATCAAGGATGAGCGTAACCACCTTGGAGCAAAGACGTCGCGCGAAGAACTTTTCGACGACGAACGAAGGAGGCGCCGCAGCGCGAACCCTAGGGTTAGGGCGACGCGCGGTGGCCAAAAACCGAGGATGGTCGCGAGGGCAGGGGCCGGTCGGAGGTCGTGCAGGTGGAGGAGAGCGCGGCTTGCAGGCGGTAGCAGCTCACGACGGTGGCGGCGGCGCAGGCGCGGTGGAGGTGGCGACGCGGTAGAGGCGGCTGCGCGGGCACGGGAGAGGCGACGCTTCGCGGGCGTGGGAGAGGCGGCTGCGCGGGCGCGGTAGAGGCGAAGCTGCGGTGAGCTCCGGCGAGCCGCGGTGGCGAGCTAGGGCAAGGTGGCGGCGGATTCACGAGGTGTACGGCGCGGATGATGAAAAAGAAAGAGAACGCGAAAGTTTATATGAAGGATTAGATCCGCTCGTCACGCGATGACCGGACGTGGTGGTCGATATGACCGGATGCGGTGGAGGCAGCGTTCGGTCACATTCCAGTAAGCTCCTGGAATGACCGGACGCGTCCGATTATTCACGATCGGACGTTGACAGCGTCCGGTTTTGATTTCCCCGGAAAACTGAGACGGATGACCGAACGCGGTGGTGGTTACCGGGACCGAACGCGATGGTCAACAGGGGCGCGTCCGGTGCAGCGTCCGGTCATTGGATCAGGAGATGGTCTTCAGGATGACCGGACGCGCTGGTGGTCGCCGGGACCGGACGCGGTGGTGAAGCATCACTGCGTCCGGTGCAACGTCCGGTCCAGCGCCCGGTCACTGATTTTCGCCCTTCTACATACCGAACTTTGACGTGACTTCTCCCAATCAAGTTCCAATTCAAAGAGACACAAATAAACACCAATTGGAACATGATATGAGTGACCTCACTCAAACCCTCAAGTTTCTCAAAAAAGTTTGCCTTAGGCTAATATTATTTTTAGGAAAATAGGAAACAAACACTCGAGGAGCAACATATGGCCATGCAATAGAGTTTTTGAACCTTTGGGAGCGTCAAAATGCTCTCTCTACCCATGGACGAACACAGAGATTGCTCAAAGCTTAACCGAAAAGAAACGACAAAGCAACAACCATGCAAATGCAATGCAAAACAAGTAAGTAAAGCTAGGTTGCTTGTCAAGTTTGATCCACGGTTAGGCTTCTTCACTCCTCCAAAGGAGGGTTATCGTAACCGTGTTAGCCAAGCCCTAGATGCATTGCAGGTATTTAAACATGACATATAATACAATGCAATGCAAGGGACAACACAAGCTCATCTTTTAAAGTTACTAGAGTCAAGCACATTGAGTTCACTTCTCAACCTACAAAAGGTAGCTTCATCTAAAGGTTTAGTGAAGATATCCGCTAATTGATTTTCACTTCTTACACCTTCTAGTGATATGTCATTTTTAGCAACGTGATCTCTTAGAAAGTGGTGGCGGATATCAATGTGCTTGGTGCGAGAGTGTTGTACCGGATTATTGGTAATTTTAACCGCACTTTCATTGTCACATAAAAGCGGCACCTTTTCAAGAACAACTCCATAGTCTAGGAGGGTTTGTTTCATGTATAGGATTTGTGCACAACAAGCCCCCGCGGCAATGTATTCTGCCTCGGCGGTGGACAAAGCCACACTATTTTGCTTTTTAGATGACCAAGATACTAAGGATCTCCCAAGCAAATGGCATCCTTCGGATGTGCTTTTTCTATCAATTTTGCAACCGGCATAATCCGAATCGGAGTAGCCAACTAGTTGGAATCTAGCTCCTTTGGGGTACCATAGTCCGATGCTTGGGGTATACTTAAGATATCTTAGGATTCTTTTTACGGCACTTAGGTGAGGTTCTTTAGGGCACGCTTGAAAGCGGGCACACATGCACACACTAAACATGATGTCGGACCTAGATGCGGTAAGGTATAACAAGCTACCAATCATAGAACGGTAAAGAGTTTGATCGATTGGTTTACCTCCCTCATCTAGGTCGAGATGTCCATTAGTTGGCATTGGGGTCTTGATTGGCTTGCATTCTTCCATCTTGAATCTTTTGAGAAGATCCTTGGTATACTTTTCTTTTGAGATAAAGATCTCTTCTCTCATTTGCTTGACTTGAAACCCAAAGAAGAATGTTAGCTCACCAATCATTGACATCTCGAACTCTTTTGACATCAATTCACCAAATTCTTTGCAATAGTCTTCATTTGTTGACCCGAAGATGATATCATCAACATACACTTGACAAATGAAGATCTCTTCTTTGAATTTCTTGGTGAATAGTGTGGTGTCAACCTTCCCAATAGTGAAGCCCTTCTCTATGAGAAAGTCCCGGAGGCGCTCATACCACGCTCTAGGGGCTTGCTTGAGCCCATATAGCGCCTTGAACAACCTATAAACATGATTAGGATATCTAGGGTCTTCAAACCCGGGAGGTTGTTCAACAAAGACTAGTTCATTTATGAAGCCATTTAAGAATGCACTTTTCACATCCATTTGATATAGTTTCATTTCATGATGTGATGCATATGCAAGAAGGATATGAATGGCTTCAAGTCTTGCAACGGGTGCAAAAGTCTCTCCAAAATCAAGACCTTCAACTTGAGAGAACCCTTTTGCCACTAGTCTTGCCTTGTTTCTTACCACTACCCCTTGATCATCTTGCTTGTTGCAGAACACCCACTTGGTTCCAATGACTCTTGCACCTTTTGGATGCTCTTCAAGTGTCCATACTTGATTGCAGGCGAAGTTGTTCAATTCTTCATGCATGGCATTCACCCAATCCGGATCTTGAAGAGCTTCTTCTACATTATTAGGTTCAAGACAAGAGACAAAAGAGTGATGTTCAATAAAAGAATTAAATTTTTAAGATCGAGTCATTACACCCTTTGTAGGACTCCCTATGATGAGATCTTGTGGATGTGCTTGAAGTAGGGGTGAATTTCTTCGATCAACCATTTGAGGAGTGGGGTGGGGAGCATCAACATCTTGTGCTTGTGCCTCGGCTTGATGATGAGAGACATGGGTGTCTTCATTTTCAACTCTCTCATTCTTGTCATCATTTTGAGGCACATATAATAAAGATGGTGGATTGACAATTTGTACATCGTCTTCATCATCTTTAGGCTTGATGTCACCCACCGGCATGTTCTTCATGGCCTCCCTCAATGGTTCATCACCTACATCATCACAATTCTCAATTGCTCCTTGGGAGCCATTAGATTCATCAAATTCCACATCACATGTTTCTTCAATCAAACCGGTGGCATGGTTAAATACTCTATATGCTTTGGACTTTGATGAGTAGCCAACAAGAAAACCAATATCACAATGTCTTTAGAACTTCCCTAGGTGTTGACGCTTCTTGTAGATGTAGCATTTGCAACCAAACACCTGGAAGAATGAGACGTCCGGCTTCTTCCCATTTAGCAACTCATAAGGGGTCTTGCAAAGGAACTTTTGTAGGAAGAGGCGATTTAAAGCATAGCATGCGGTGTTGATTGCCTCGGCCCACAATTTTTCCGGTGTATTGTACTCATCTAGCATTGTTCTTGCAAGAGTGATCAAGGTCCGGTTCTTTCTCTCAACTACACCATTTTGTTGAGGAGTGTAGGTTGATGAAACTTCATGCTTGATTCCAATTTCATCACAATAGGCTTCAATGTTGGTGTTGTCAAACTCTTTTCCATTGTCACTTCTAATCTTCTTTATCTTGACTTCAAATTCATTTTGAGCTCTCTTTGCAAACTTCTTGAAGCAATTTGCTACTTCGGATTTGTCATGAAGAAAGAAGGTCTAAGTGTATTGAAAGGATCAAGATGCCCAAGAGGGGGGGTGAATTGGGCTTTTCTAAAAAATAAATGCAAGGAATAAATCCTACAAGCCGGAATTCACCCCTAGTGTCTACTTGTGTTCCTAGAGAGTCTACCGAAACAAAGTTTTGCACCCTAGTTTCCAATCCTAGTCTAGCATGGCAAGTCTAGGAATGTAAACAAGCAAAGTAAGTAAATACGAGAAAGTAAATGCTTGAAAGTAAAGGTGCAAGGAACACGGCGATGTTTTTCCGAGGTATCGGAGAGTCGCCACTCCCCACTAGTCCTCGTTGGAGCACCCGCGCAAGGGTGTCGCTCCCCCTTGATCCGCGCAAGGATCAAGTGCTCTCTACGGGTTGATTCTTTGACACTCCGTCACGGTGAATCACCCACAACCGCTCACAAGATGAGTTGGGTCATCCACAAGCTCCGCCGGATGAACACCAACCTTCCAATCACCACCAAGCCGTCTAGGTGATGGCGATCACCAAGAGTAACAAGCTAGAACTCTCACTTGACCTCTACGAGCCTAAATGAGAAAGTGGATGCACACTTGTTACTCTCTAATCGCTAGTGAGGAACTCTCAAGCTTTGATTCTCAAATCTCTATCCTCACTAGTGCTCTTGCACTCCCTTGCACTTCAAAGGTGTTTAACAGCTGATCAAATGAGCAAGAGACCTCTAAAAGAGGTGGTGGGGATGTATTTATACACCCCACAGACGAAACGAACCGTTACCTGCTGACTCAGCAAAACTCGAGCTGACCGGACGCGCCGGTCGCTCGTAACGGTCAAAAACCGAAAAACACCTAAATGACCGGACGCACCGGTCAGGGGTGACCGGACGCGTCCGATCGTGCGTGGAGCTTACTGTACTCGCACCGGACGCGCGACCGCGTCCGATCGGTGATGACCGGACGCGTCCGGTCGTCTCAGGACCTTACTGGACTATGACCGGACGCGCCGATCACACCCAGGTCGCGTCCGATCGGGTGTTTCCCTTAAGTGACACGTGTTGACTTCTGACCACCGCGTCCGGTCCTCGCGAGGACCGCGTCCGGTGCTCAGAGCTGAAACCCCAGCCGCGGAACTGAACTGACCGGACGCGTCCGGTCATGCCGAGGCCCGCGTCCGGTCACGTGAAAACTACCCGAAACTCTCCGAAAAGCGTTACAACTTCAACCAAGTTGCTCCCAACTGAACTTTGAGCTATTCTAGAGCTGCCTAGCGCCAAGTTTAACAAGTGTGCACCACACCTAAACATAGGACTCGCCTAGGTCAAGCTACCCGCTCATGCCCCCCTTTATAGTACGGCCAAAAGAGAAAAACGAAGATCCTAACGACTATTCCAAATGTCTCTCAACACCTTGACATCCGGAACTAACCGTCCTTAATCTTGACGTCACTCTTTTGAAAACCGAAACGATTTCCATCAAGGGGCATGAATACCATGGTGCCCAAAGCAGTTAAAACCTCCATGACCTAACTTACCAAAGTTTCTGCAAAACACACGTTAGTCATGGTAACAAGGCGTTGTCATCAATTGCCGAAACCAAACCTCGGGGCCTAGATGCTTTCAATCTCCCCCTTTTTGGTGATTGATGACAACACTCAGATATGAAAGATTGGAGTTGAGGTTTTTGAGCATGCATGGTTCACATAAGCAACAAGCAATAAGCTGAGAGGAGAAAGAAATTGCTTATGTGTCCCAAGCCAAAAGGGTGTACTCATAAGATAAGACAAAAAGCGTTAGTACACAAACGGATATAGCTCATAATTTATCGGAGTAAGGCATGGAAGCACTACCATAGAGCTATAGTAAACAACGGTGACAAGAGATAACACTAACAGGATGAAACATTAAGACTCAAAGTTTTATCTCACAACGACATGTCACACGAATGCAATGACTGAAAAGAAAACATGATGCATGAATGTAGCACACAAGAAAAAACGAAAACCTCTCTCAAAACTCCCCCTGAAACTACTCTCTCTGCCCCTTTGGCATCAAGCGCCAAAAAAAGAACTAATCTAAGGATCTGACGGGGGGACAGACGGAGTCGTGTCGGGTGCCGAGGTGCGTGGAGTGAACACGAAGTGTAGAGAATCGCCCTCGGAATCTGAGCTATCTGGCTGACCCTCTGATGAAGCATGTGGCTGTGTAACTGTCTGGGTCTGAAAGGCAGGAACAGGTACTGTCGTAATGATAGGATCCGTCTGAGTGACCTGAGCCTGTAGCGAGCCAGAAGCAGGAAGATCTATGGAGGCAACTGACGAAGGTAGAGTCTCTGTAGTACCAGTCCCTGTTACTGGAGGGATAGCTGCCTCTGAAGCTGACAACCCTGAAGAAGTAGCAACTGTAGTATGCGAGGGCGTCGGCTGACCAGTCAACTCGCTGTAGGTAGCACTGAAATCACCGAAAGGTGTGCCTGTCAGGAGGTGAGGGCGAGGCTGGTCTGATGGTGTAAACCCCGTGTGAATAGGAGTGAAACTCGGGGACTGAAAAGACTGGGGAACCTGCTGCTGTGGAGATGTGAACTGGAAACCTGGCTGTCCCTGACTCGATGGATCAGAAGATGGTAAAGTAGAAGTCAGGATAGAAGTAGGCGGAGGAACCCCAACCGTGACTAGGTGGCGCAGGAGATCCAAGTATTGCTGCTGACTAGCTGCAGTCTGTCGCTGAATCTCATATTGCTGTCTCTGCATTTCGACTTGCTGCCTCTGGATCTCAAGCTGCTGTCGCTGAAACACGTCCTGACGAGCCTGAATCTGTGCAAGTGCTGCAGCTGTGTCCTGAGCCTGTCGCTGTATTTGCTGTTGCTGTTGCTCCTGTGCCTGGGTCAACCTCTCAAGAATTGCCACCATGGCTGGGTCTGTGCGGGAGGCTGAACCAGAGCCACCGGCCTCGTGGTCGTGGGACCGAGGAGACCGGTACCTGGGGATGGGCTGGTAGTCCTCATCAGTGCTGTCAGATGTCCCATCCTCAGGAAGATCAGCAGGCTGAGCGTCAAGATCTGCAAGCTCTACCTCTGCAAGCTCATCAACTGTGGCGTCCTGCTCAGCTGCTGTCTCAGGAACCTCAGGTCGCACACGCTGTCCTGGCACTGGGGCCTGATCTCTGGTGACTGACGTCCAAAGCTGACGGATATCATACTCAGGAAAAGCAGTGGTAGTATCTGATATCTCAGCTCGGATCTCTGCTGGCAGCTGAATAGATGATCTGATAATGAAGCAGATCCAGTGTGCATAGGGCAGCTGACGATTACCCTTGAAGCCCTCAGCTATGGTGTCCTCCATCTCACTAAGTATGAGATCCCATATATCAAACTGTGTCTGAGAGAGGAGGTGGTGAACAACCCATAGCTGCATCCGAGTCAGTCCCTCTCTGTAGCCAAGTCTGGGAAGAAGTGTGCGTCTGACTATAGCATCCAAAACTCTGGCCAGGGGTGTCAAACTGGCGGGCGTGCGACGAGACCCTTGGCCAAAAGGCTCACGGAAGCAGGGTCGAACCAAGTCTGTAGGTGGCACTGTCCCGCCGTGAGGGCGTCTCGGAGGAGGAGTCTGACCATAACACAGCTGATGTATCTTTGTGTCAAAAGCTGGGAGTCTGAGAATCTCCCGCACTCTGCTGCTGTATAGGCGGTGATCGCGGCCTCGGAATGCAAAGTGAATGAAATCATGGGCAGGATCAATCCATAGTGAAGCATAAAACTCTCTGACCCATGTGCCGCAGTATGCACCTGTCCGTCCAAGAAGATCTGACAAGCCTGGCAGAAAGGACAGGTGCGGACGTAGCTGCTCTCCCACAACCTCGACTAGTGACTCAAGTCGACAGACCCTCTGTGGTCGGAAAGCAATACCGCTGTCAACTAGAGCTCTGTAGAAATCCTCCTGAAGAGGGGTATAGAACCCTTCTGAAGCTCTGGGATCCCTCATAGGTGGAAACCACCGACTGACCTCCACGAACCTCAACCCCTGCACCTGACGTGCTGAAGCACCCCTCAAGTCAAAGTGCTCGACCGGGGGTGAACCTCTAGCTCTGGGAGGAGGACGTGCTCCACGTCGCTGACCCTCTGGCCTAGGAGACACCTGAGTACGGGCGCGTGTGGAGCGGCGACGTACTGGAGACTGAGCTGGCTGCTCCTCTGTATCTGCTGTAGCCTCTGGAGCCTCTGTGGTCTCTGTGGGTGGATCAACTGACATATCCTCTGCAGCTCTAGTATCCTCAGTGCCCTCAGTGGCCTCTGTGCCGAGCTGTCGACCTTCAAGATGAAAGCGACGTTCGCCTATGCGTATGCCACTGCTCCTGCCACCTCTCTCTGCCTGCTCTGCTGCATCTGCTACGGCCTGAGCAATCTCTGCATCTGTGAGTGTCTTCTTCTTCTTTCTGGCTAAGACTTTGACACGCTTCCCACGTGCAATCTCAGACCGACGAGGAGGACTGTCGTTCCCGTCACCAGAAGCACCACCGACGTTCTTGCAACGCACCATGCTGACACAGTGACTGAGAATCTTTGTAAGATGATGAACTGTCACTCAAGAGGCTTGGCCTCAATCCGTATCCGCAGGCTTGGCCTCGGATTTAGCAAACTGATCTCACCCTGACACACAACAGACTCGCTGCAAAGACGGAATAGAGAGATCTACTATAAACACATATATAACTAAAAGGTACGGAAACCTAGAGATAGCAAGCATATGAGATACGAAGTGAATCGAAACGCGAAGCTACCTCGAATCGACAAGACGACTGTGACAAGATGAGGTGACCTAGATCGCGAGATTCCCTGAATCCACCGGACGAGCTCTTCGCGAAGAAGGCGACTCGCGACGAAACTCGTTGACGAACGATCGACCGACGAACCCTAGGGTTAGGATTAGGGTTAGGGCAGATCGATGAAAAATGATCGGAGGCAAGCACGAGTCATACCAATGTCGGAGATGACGCTGGCTTGCAGGAGCGCGGCTCACCGGCGGTGGTGGCGCGGTCGGGCGACGGCGGCGCGGCGGTGGCGCGAGAGCGGCTGGAGCGGCTGCGGGTGGCGCGGGAGCGGTGGCAGCGAGCAGCGCGCGAGCGGCGAGCGCGTGCGGGCGAGGAAGGGGCGGCGCGTGCACGACAGGAGATCGCCGGCGGCAGGGAAGACGGTGAGGAGCCGGCGGAAACGGCGAGACGGCGAAACGGCGAATAGGGCAAGGCGGCGGCGGAAGCGCGTGCGGGTGAGGAAGACGAGTCGAGGACGAATCGGTTTTATAAAGAGTTAGATCCGCGCGACATGCGATGACCGGACGCGGTGGTCGATATGACCGGACGCGGTGGTGCAGCGTCCGGTCATACTCCAGTAAGCTCCTGGAGTGACCTGACGCGTCCGGTGTGGACTGACCGGGCGCGGTCAGAGTCCGGTCGTTGGGAGTTCGGGAATTCATCGCGAATGACCGGACGCAGTGGTGGTAACCGGGACCGGACGCGGTGGTCAACAGAGGCGCGTCCGGTGCAGCGTCCGATCACTAGATCTGGAGTTGGTCTTCTGGATTGACCGACCGGACGCGCTGCTGGACGCCGGGACCGGACGCGGTGGTGAAGCACTACTGCGTCCGGTGCAGCGTCCGGTGACTGTTCTTTGCCCTTCTTTGACCCGAACTACGACGCGACTTCTCCCAATCAGGTTTCAATTCAAAGAGACACAAATAAACACCAATTGGAACATGATATGAGAGACCTCACTCAAACCCTCAAAATTTTTTAAAATAGATTGCCTTAGGCTAGTATTATTTTTAAGAAAATAGGCAATAAACACCCAAGGAGCAACATATGGCCATGCAATAGAGTTTTTGAACCTTTAGGAGCGTCAAAATGCTCTCTCTATCCATGGACGAACACAGAGGTTGCTCAAAGCTTAACCGAAAAGAAACGACAAGCAAACAACCATGCAAATGCAATGCAATACAAGAAGGTAAAGCTAGGATGCTTGTCAAGTTTGATCCACGGTTAGGCTTTTTCACTCCTCCAAAGGAGGGTTATCGTAACCGTGTTAGCCAAGCCCTAAATGCATTGCAATAAAATAAACATGGCATATTATACAATGCAATGCAGGAGACAACACACGCTCATTTTTTAAAGTTGCTAGAATCAAGCACATTGAGTTCACTTCTTAACCTACAAAAGGTTGCCTCATCCAAAGGTTTGGTGAAGATATCCGCTAATTGATTTTCACTTCTTACACCTTCTAGTGATATATCATTTTTAGCAACGTGATCTCTTAAAAAGTGATGGCGGATATCAATGTGCTTGGTGCGTGAGTGTTGTACCGGATTGTTAGCAATTTTAACGGCACTTTCGTTGTCACACAAAAGTGGCACCTTTTCAAGAACAATTCCATAGTCTAGGAGGGTTTGTTTCATATATAGGATTTGCGCACAACAGGCCCCCGCGGCAATGTATTCCGCCTCGGCGGTGGACAAAGCCACACTATTTTGCTTCTTAGATGACCAAGATACTAAAGATCTTCCAAGCAAATGGCACCCTCTGGATGTGCTTTTTCTATCGATCTTGCAACCGGCATAGTCCGAATTGGAATAGCCAACTAGTTGGAATCTAGCTCCTTTGGGATACCAAAGACCAATGCTTGGGGTGAGCTTAAGATATCTTAGGATTCTTTTTATGGCACTTAGGTGAGGTTCTTTAGGGCACGCTTGAAAGCGAGCACACATGCACACACTAAACATGATATCGGGCCTAGATGCGGTAAGATATAACAAGCTACCAATCATAGAACGGTAGAGAATTTGATCAACCGGTTTACCTCCCTCATCTAGGTCGAGATGTCCGTTTGATGGCATTGGGGTCTTGATTGGTTTGCATTCTTCCATCTTGAATCTTTTGAGGAGATCCTTGGTATACTTTTCTTGAGAGATGAAAATCTCTTCTCTCATTTGCTTTACTTGAAAACCAAGGAAGAATGTGAGCTCACCAATCATTGACATCTCGAATTCCTTTGACATCAATTCACCAAATTCCTTGCAATAATCTTCATTTGTTGATCCGAAGATGATATCATCAACATATACTTGACAAATGAAGATCTCCCCATTGAGCTTCTTGGTGAATAGTGTGGTGTCGATCTTCCCAATGGTGAAGCCCTTCTCAATGAGGAAGTCCCGGAGGCGTTCATACCACGCTCTAGGGGCTTGCTTGAGCCCATACAACGCCTTGGACAACCTATAAACATGATTAGGATATCTAGGGTCTTCAAACCCGGGAGGTTGATTAACATAGACTAGTTCATTTATAAAGCCATTTAAAAATGCACTTTTCACATCCATTTGATATAGTTTCATATCATGATGTGATGCATAAGCAAGGAGGATACGAATGGCTTCAAGTCTTGCAACGGGTGCAAAGGTTTCTCCAAAATCAAGACCTTCAACTTGAGAGAACCCCTTTGCAACTAGTCTTGCCTTGTTCCTCACCACTATGCCTTGGTCATCTTGCTTGTTTCGGAACACCCACTTGGTTCCAATGACTCTTGCACCTTTGGGATGCTCTTCTAGTGTCCATACTTGATTGCGGGTGAAGTTGTTCAATTCTTCATGCATTGCAATCACCCAATCCGGATCTTGAAGAGCTTCTTCTACATTCTTAGGTTCAACACAAGAGACAAAAGAATGATGTTCAACAAAAGAAGCTAGCTTTTGGGATCGAGTCATTACTCCCTTTGTAGGACTCCCTATGATGAGATCTTGTGGATGTGCTTGAAGTAGTGGTGAATTTCTTTTATCAACCACTTGAGGAGGTGGATGAGGAGCATCAACATCTTGAGCTTGTGCCTCGGATTGTTCATGAGAGACATAAGTGTCTTCATTTTCAACTTTCTCATCCTTGTCATCATCTTGAGGCACACGTGATGAAGATGGTGGATCAACAATTTGTACATCGTCATCATCATCTTTTGGCTTGATGTCTCCCACCGGCATGTTCTTCATGGCCTCCCTCAAGGGTTCATCACCTACATCATCACAATTCTCAATTGCTCCTTGGGAGCCGTTAGATTCATCAAATTCCACATCATATGTTTCTTCAACCAAACCGGTGGCATGGTTAAATACTCTATATGCTTTGGACTTTGATGAGTAACCAACAAGAAAACCAATATCACAACGTCTTTGAAACTTCCCTAGGTGTTGACGCTTCTTGTAGATGTAACATTTGCAACCAAACACCCGGAAGAAAGAGACGCCCGGCTTCTTGCCATTAAGCAACTCATAGGGGGTCTTGCCAAGAAACTTTTGTAGGAAGAGGCGATTTGAAGCATAGCATGCGGTGTTGATTGCCTCGGCCCACAACTTCTCCGGAGTGTTGTACTCATCTAGCATTGTTCTTGCAAGGGTGATCAAAGTTCGGTTCTTTCTCTCAACTACACCATTTTGTTGAGGAGTGTAGGTTGAAGAGACCTCATGTTTGATTCCAATTTCATCACAATAAGCTTCAATGTTGGTGTTGTCAAATTCTTTCCCATTGTCACTTCTAATCTTCTTTATTTTGACTTCAAATTCATTTTGAGCTCTCTTTGCAAACTTCTTGAAGCAATTTGCCACTTCGGATTTGTCATGAAGGAAGAAGGTCCATGTATACCTTGAGTAGTCATCCACTATCACAAGACAATAGAGATTACCACCCAAGCTCTTGTATGTTGTAGGCCCAAACAAATCCATGTGTAGAAGTTCTAGCACTCTTGAAGTTGACATGAAAGCTTTGGTTGGATGAGTGTTTGCAACTTGTTTCCCCGCTTGACATGCACTACAAGGTTTGTCCTTTTCAAACTTCACATCCTTCAATCCTCTCACTAGTTCTTTCTTCAATAGCTTGTTAAGAGTGTTCATTCCAACATGAGCAAGCCTCCTATGCCAAAGCCAACCAAGTGAGGTCTTGGTGAACAAACATGTCATCAAATTTGCATCTTCGGAGGTGAAGTCAACAAGATAAAGATTATTGTATCTAAAGCCTTTGAATATCACTTGCTTGTCATCTATCTTAGAAACTTCCACTTCATTTGGTGTGAACACGCATTGGAAGCTAAGGTCACAAAGTTGCCCAACGGACAACAAGTTGAAACTCAATGAAGCAACATAGAGCACATTTGAGAGTGAGTGATCATGTGATATTGCAATCTTGCCTATACCCTTGACTTTGCTCTTTGAATTATCCCCAAATGTGATCTTCTCTTGACATATACCATTCTCTTCAATGGTGGTGAACATACGAGGATCACCGGTCATATGTTGAGTGCAACCACTATCAATAACCCAATGAGTTCCACCGGTCTTGTAGTTCACCTACACACAAGAGATCAAGCTTTTTGTTTAGGGACCCAAACTTGAGAGGGGCCCTTGACTTTATCCACTAGTGACTTGGCAACCCATATTTTCTTTGGCCTATTCTTGTTTGGGGGACCCAAAAACATGACTTTCATCTTTCCATTTGAATCTTTTCTTAGCATATAATGAGCATTGAAAGCGAAAGGTCTAGCATGCTTGGGCAAGGGTTGTGGTGGTGGAGTTTTGCATTCATGAGCAAAGTGACCTTCTTGACCACACTCAACACATCTCTTTGGCTTGGGCTTTGACTTGCTTTGTTGTTGTTGAGCTTTTGCTTTCTTCTCTTGATTTGCCAAGTACCCAATACCACTTCTA
This sequence comes from Saccharum hybrid cultivar R570, assembly GCA_038087645.1. Classification (NCBI taxonomy): domain Eukaryota; kingdom Viridiplantae; phylum Streptophyta; class Magnoliopsida; order Poales; family Poaceae; genus Saccharum; species Saccharum hybrid cultivar. The sequence goes on from JAQSUU010000469.1 coordinate 330,243, forward strand.
TCCATCTTCATTACGGTGTTCATGAGGAGCTCACTTTGCAAATATTGGCCTCTTGTGAACTTGCTTAGGCCGGTCTTGAGATGCTCTTTTTCTTGCTTGAGCTTTTTGTTTTCTTCAATGAGTGACTCATTAGTTGGTTGCTTCTCAAGAGCCATCAAACCTTTTAGCTTCTTGTTTTCACTTGCAATCTTCTCATTTTCACTCTTAATCTTGGCATAATCATGATGATTGCTTGACTCAACCACACTCTTGCCTTTGCTACTAGAACCTCGCTCAATGTTTTCAATGATCAAGTCATCACATGATGTAGCTATATCACACTTAACAACATGGTTAGTAGCATCATGTGTCTCAAGAGCAAGTTCATTTGCAACCACAAGACTATCATAATCAATTTTTAATGTGGTATATTTGTCCTTTAGAGAATTGTGTCTAGTGATGAGCTCATCATGCTTCTTCTCAAGTTTATCATGTTGATCTTTAAGCTCTTTATAGGAGGTTTTGAGTTCCTTAAGAGTGGAAGACATCACTTCATTTTGAACTCTAAACTCACCACTAGTCTTTTGAATATTTTCAAGCTTTGATGAGAGTGACTCATTTTCATTTTGAAGATCATCATTTTCACTTCTAGTTCTTCTTATGATTTTAGTGTATTTGTTTAACAATTTCACAAGTTCATCATAAGAAGGTGAGTCATATTCATCATCACTATCACTATCGTCATCATCATCACTATCATGGTTTTATACCTTTTGTTCACCCTTGGCCATAAGGCATAGGAGAGTAGTGGACGATGATGGTGAAGGAGGCGGTGAAGGTGGTGATGAAGATGTTGGTGAAGATGATGGCCCTATCACAAATGCGGCAATCTTCTCTTTCTCATCATTGCTCTCATCTTCGGAGGACTCACATGATGATTCAATGTCGGTGAGCCAATCACCAACAATGTATGCCTTTCCTCCCTTCTTTTTCTTGTGGAACTCCTTCTTTTTACCATCCTTCTTCTTGTATGGCTTGTTCCTCTTCTTCTCTTCTTCTTCATCACTTGAATCATTTTTCTTGCCCTTGTTCTTGTTCTTGTACTTGTCTTTTGGTGGTCTAGGGCATTGATGAGCTAGATGACCAAGTTCACCACAATTGTAGCAATCCATCTCCGAGATTGGCTTTCTCTTGCTACTTGTGAAGAATTTTTTCTTCTTGCCATCGAACTTGATGCCACTCTTGTTAAGCTTCTTTAACATCTTGGTGGTCTTTCTCACCATGAGTGCAAGTGATTCATCATCAACATCACTATCACTTGAACTTTCTTGCACCATCATGGCTTGGCCTTTCATCTTCTTCTTGTCATGACTAGCTTTGAAGGCCAAGTCTTTCTTCTTTGAAGATGATGAGCCCTCTTCCGGAGTGATATGCATGTACATCTCATGAGCATTGATTTTCCCCAAAACTTGAGTTGGTGTTGCGGTGGAAAGATCACTTTGGTGAAGCACGGTGACAATATGTCCATACTTCTCAACGGGAAGCACACTCAAGATCTTTCTTGCAACATCCGATTGGCTCATTTTGGTGAGCCCAAGAGCATTGAGGTCCTCTACAAGAACATTCAATCGAGTGTACATGTCATTAGCACTTTCTTTGGGAAGCATCTCAAAAGAATTAATTTTCTTTAAGGCTATGTGATAGCGTTCCTCACGCTCACTCTTAGTTCCCTCATGGAGAGCACAAAGATTTTCCTACAATTCATGAGCGTTCTTTGCATTACGCACGCGATTGAAGATATCTTTGCCTAAGCCCCGGTAGAGTGCATTTTTGGCCTTTGCATTCCACCGGTTGTACTTCTCCTCGTCACCACTTGGGTTAGCGGGATCCCTTATGGGGGGAAGCCCTTCGGTTGCGGCTCTAAGGCACCCAACATCTATGGCTTCGAGGTATGCCTCCATACGAATTTTCCAATATGGAAAATCGTCTCTCTCAAAAGTGGGAGGTGGTCCTTCCCCATTAGACATCTTGCTCTAGGCGGTAAAGCCTAAAAGTAGAGCAACACGGCTTTGATACCAATTGAAAGGATCAAGATGCCCAAGAGGGGGGGTGAATTGGGCTTTTCTAAAAAATAAATGCAAGGAATAAATCCTACAAGCCGGAATTCACCCCTAGTGTCTACTTGTGTTCCTAGAGAGTCTACCGAAACAAAGTTTTGCACCCTAGTTTTCAATCCTAGTCTAGCATGGCAAGTCTAGGAATGTAAACAAGCAAAGTAAGTAAATACGAGAAAGTAAATGCTTGAAAGTAAAGGTGCAAGGAACACGGCGATGTTTTTCCGAGGTATCGGAGAGTCGCTACTCCCCACTAGTCCTCGTTGGAGCACCCGCGCAAGGGTGTCGCTCCCCCTTGATCCGCGCAAGGATCAAGTGCTCTCTACGGGTTGATTCTTTGACACTCCGTCGCGGTGAATCACCCACAACCGCTCACAAGATGAGTTGGGTCATCCACAAGCTCCGCCGGATGAACACCAACCTTCCAATCACCACCAAGCCGTCTAGGTGATGGCGATCACCAAGAGTAACAAGCTAGAACTCTCACTTGACCTCTACGAGCCTAAATGAGAAAGTGGATGCACACTTGTTACTCTCTAATCGCTAGTGAGGAACTCTCAAGCTTTGATTCTCAAATCTCTATCCTCACTAGTGCTCTTGCACTCCCTTGCACTTCAAAGGTGTTTAACAGCTGATCAAATGAGCAAGAGACCTCTAAAAGAGGTGGTGGGGATGTATTTATACACCCCACAGACGAAACGAACCGTTACCTGCTGACTCAGCAAAACTCGAGCTGACCGGACGCGCCGGTCGTACTGACCGGACGCGCCGGTCGCTCGTAACGGTCAAAAACCGAAAAACACCTAAATGACCGGACGCACCGGTCAGGGGTGACCGGACGCGTCCGATCGTGCGTGGAGCTTACTGTACTCGCACCGGACGCGCGACCGCGTCCGATCGGTGATGACCGGACGCGTCCGGTCGTCTCAGGACCTTACTGGACTATGACCGGACGCGCCGATCACACCCAGGTCGCGTCCGATCGGGTGTTTCCCTTAAGTGACACGTGTTGACTTCTGACCACCGCGTCCGGTCCTCGCGAGGACCGCGTCCGGTGCTCAGAGCTGAAACCCCAGCCGCGGAACTGAACTGACCGGACGCGTCCGGTCATGCCGAGGCCCGCGTCCGGTCACGTGAAAACTACCCGAAACTCTCCGAAAAGCGTTACAACTTCAACCAAGTTGCTCCCAACTGAACTTTGAGCTATTCTAGAGCTGCCTAGCGCCAAGTTTAACAAGTGTGCACCACACCTAAACATAGGACTCGCCTAGGTCAAGCTACCCGCTCATGCCCCCCTTTATAGTACGGCCAAAAGAGAAAAACGAAGATCCTAACGACTATTCCAAATGTCTCTCAACACCTTGACATCCGGAACTAACCGTCCTTAATCTTGACGTCACTCTTTTGAAAACCGAAACGATTTCCATCAAGGGGCATGAATACCATGGTGCCCAAAGCAGTTAAAACCTCCATGACCTAACTTACCAAAGTTTCTGCAAAACACACGTTAGTCATGGTAACAAGGCGTTGTCATCAATTGCCGAAACCAAACCTCGGGGCCTAGATGCTTTCATGTATCTTGAGTAATCATCCACAATTACTAGGCAATAGAGATTTCCACCCAAACTCTTATAAGTTGTAGGACCAAACAAATCCATGTGTAGAAGTTCTAGTACTCTTGATGTTGACATGTAGGCTTTGGTTGGATGAGTGTTTGCAACTTGTTTACCAGCTTGACATGCACTACAAGGTTTGTCCTTTTCAAACTTTACATCCTTTAAACCTCTTACTAATTCTTTCTTCAATAGCTTGTTGAGAGTGTTCATTCCAACATGAGCAAGCCTCCTATGCCAAAGCCATCTAAGTGTGGTCTTGGTGAACAAACATGTCATCAAGTTTGCATCTTTGGAGGTGAAGTCAACAAGATAAAGATTGTTGTATCTAAAGCCCTTGAAAATCACTTGCTTGTCATCTATCTTAGTAACAACCACTTCATTTGGACCAAACAAGCATTGGTAGCCAAGATCACAAAGTTGCCCAACGGATAGTAAGTTGAAAATCAATGAAGCAACATAGAGCACATTTGAGAGAGAATGATCATTTGATATTGCAACCTTGCCTATACCCTTGACTTTGCTCTTTGAATTATCCCCAAATGTGATCTTGTCTTGACATACCCCATCTTCTTCAAGTGAGGTGAACATACGAGGATCACCGGTCATATGTTGTGTGCAACCACTATCAATCACCCAATGAGATCCACCGGTCTTGTAGTTCACCTACAAACAAGAGATCAAGCCTTTTGTTTAGGGACCCAAACTTGAGAGGGACCCTTAACTTTCTCAACTAGTGACTTGGCAATCCAAATTTTCTTTGGCCTATTCTTGTTAGGAGGACCCAAGAACATGACTTTCATCTTTCCACTTGAGTCCTTTCTATGTAGTGAGCATTGAAAGCAAAGGGTCTAGCATGCTTGGGTAAGGGTTGTGGTGGTGGAGTTTTGCACTCATGAGCAAAATGACCTTCTTGTCCACACTCAACACATCTCTTTGGCTTGAGCTTTGTCTTGCTTTGTTGTTGTTTGGCCTTTACCTTCTTTTCTTGATTTGCCAAATACCCAATGCCACTCCTATCCAACTTAATGACGGTGTTCATGAGTAGCTCACTTTGCAAATGTTGGCCTCTTGTGAACTTGCTTAGACCGGTCTTGAGATGTTCTTTCTCTTGCTTGAGCTTCTTGTTTTCTTCAATGAGTGACTCATTTGAAGCTTGCTTCTCAAGAGCCATTAACTTCTTGTTCTCAACTTTAAGCATCTCATTTTCACTCTTGAGCTTGACATACTCATCGTAGTCATTGGCCTCAACCACACTCTTGCCTTTGCCGCTAGAGCCTTGCTCAAAGTTCTCAACAAACAAATCATCACATGATGTAGCTATATCAATCTTAACAATTTGGTTAGTAACATCATGTGTCTCAAAAGCAAGCTCATTAGCAACAATAAGAGTATCATAATTAATTTTCAAGGTGGTGTACTCTTTTTTTAGAAAGTTTAGTCTAGTGATGAGTTCACCATGCTTCTTCTCAATTTTATCATGTTTATCTCTAAGCTCCTTGTTAGAAATTTTAAGCTCTTTGAGAGAAGAAGATATAGTTTCATTTTGATCTATGAGCTCATCCCTAGTATTATGTGCACTTTCAAGCTTAGATGAGAGTGATTCATTTTCATGTTGAAGCTCATTATTTTCATTTCTAGTCCTCCTTATAATTTTAGAATATTTATTTAACAATTTTACTAGTTCATCATAAGAGGGAGCATCATATTCATCATTACTATCACTATCATCATCATCACTATCACTATTTTATACCTTTTGATCACCCTTTGCCATAAGGCATAGATGAGTAGTAGAAGATGATGGTGAAGATGGTGGTGAAGATGGTGATGAAGATGTCGGTGAAGATGATGATGGCCCAATCACAAGTGTGGTGATCTTCTCTCTTTCATTGTCACTTTCATCGCCGGAGGACTCACATGATGATTCAATATCGATAAGCCAATCACCAATAATATAGGCCTTGCCTCCCTTCTTGTTCTTGAAGAATTCTCTTTTCTTGTCATCTTTCTTCTTGTATGGCTTGTTTTTTCTTTTGTCATCTTCTTCATCACTTGAGTCATCTTTCTTGCCCTTGTACTTGTTCTTGTACTAATCTTTTGGAGGCTTTGGGCATTGATGAGCTAGATGGCCAAGTTCTCCACAATTGAAGCAATCCATTTCGGAGATTGGCTTCCTTTTGCTACTAGTGAAGAATTTCTTCTTCTTGCCATCGAACTTGATGCCACTCTTGTTGAGCTTCTTTAGCATCTTGGTGGTCTTCCTTACCATGAGTGCAAGTGATTCATCATCAATGTCACTTTCACTAGAGCTCTCTTGCACAATCATGGCTTGGGCCTTCTTCTTTTTCTTTTCATGGCTAGCTTTGAAGGCCAAGTCTTTCTTCTTGGAAGATGATGAGCCCTCTTCCAGAGTGATATGCATGTACATCTCATGTGCGTTGATCTTCCCCAATACTTGAGTCGGTGTTGCGGTGGAGAGATCACTTTGGTGAAGTACGGTGACAATGTGTCCATACTTCTCAATGGGAAGAACACTTAAGATCCTCCTTGCAACATCCGATTGACTCATTTTAGTGAGTCCAAGAGCATTTAGATCTTCTACAAGAACATTCAAACGAGTGTACATGTCGTTAGCACTTTCTTTAGGAAGCATCTCAAAAGAATTAATTTTCTTTAAAGCAATATGATAGCGTTCCTCACGCTCACTCTTAGTTCCCTCATGGAGAGCATAAAGATTTTCCCAAAATTCATGAGTGTTTTTGGCATTTCGCACACGATTGAAAATATCCTTGCCTAGTGCCCGGTAGATTGCATTTTTTGCTTTTGCATTCCACCGGTCATATTTCTCCTCGTCACCACTTGGGTTAGCGGGATCCCTTATGGGAGGAAGCCCTTCGGTTGCGGCTCTAAGGCACCCAACATCTATGGCTTCGAGGTACGCCTCCATATGAATTTTCCAATATGGAAAATCGTCTCCCTCAAAAGTGGGAGGTGGTCCTTCCCCATTAGACATCTTGCTCTAGGCGGTAAAGCCTAAATTAAGAGCAACAAGGCTCTGATACCAATTGAAAGGATCAAGATGCCCAAGAGGGGGGGTGAATTGGGCTTTTCTAAAAATTAATTGCAAGAATTAAATCCTACAAGCCAAACTTCACCCCTAGTGCCTACTTGTATTCCTTGTGATTCTACCGATAAAAGTTTTGCAACCTAAGTTCCAATCCTAGACTAGCAAGGTAATTCTAGGAAAGTAAACAAGCAATAAAAGTAATGCAAGAAAGTAAATGCTTGAAAGTAGGGGATAGGAACACGGTGATGTTTTACCGAGGTATCGGAGAGTCGCAACTCCCCACTAGTCCTCGTTGGAGCACCCGCGCAAGGGTGTAGCTCCCCCTTGATCCGCGCAAGGATCAAGTGCTCTCTACGGGTTGATTCTTCGACACTCCGTCGCGGCGAATCACCCAAGACCGCTCACAACTTGAGTTGGGTCACCCACAATCTCGTCGGATGATCACCAAACTCCCAATCACCACCAAACTGTCTAGGTGATGGCGATCACCAAGAGTAACAAGTTAGAACTCTCACTTGACCATAACAAGCCTAATGAGAAGATGGATGCACACTTGCTTGACTCTTGTCACTAGAGAGGATTCTCAAACTTCGATTCGCAAATCACTATCCTCACTAGGGCTCTTGCACTTTCTTACACTCTAAAGGTGTTTCTCAGCTGAACAAATGAGCAAGAGACCTCTAAAAGAGGTGGAGGGGTGTATTTATAGACCTCTCAAACAAATCTAACCGTTACCTTTCAAAACAGCCAGACGCGCACTGACCGGACGCGCCTGTCGATATGACCGGACACGCCGGTCAGGTGTAACGGTCGAATAACGGAAACCTGTGCTGAGTGACCGGACGCGCCGGTCTGAGATGACCGGACGCGCCGATCAAGGATGATCGGACGCGTCCGATCATGCAAGAGCTCTCTGGAAAACTGACCTGACGCATCACCGCGTCCGATCATAGGTGACCGGACGCGTCAGGTCACCACGGGACCTTACTGGAACATGACTGGACGCATGACCGCGTCCGATCATAGGTGACCGGACGCGTCAGGTCACCACGGGACCTTACTGGAACATGATCGGACGCGCCGATCATTTCACAGTCGCGTCCGATTACTCTGTTTACCCTTTGGAACACGTGTCAGACTGACCACCGCGTCCAGTCCTCTCAAGGACCGCGTCCGGTCAGTCAGCTGAAAGCGCAGTGAAGATTTAGTACTGACCGGACGCGTCCGGTCATGACCAGGACCGCGTCCGGTCATAGGTAAACAGCTCAAACGTCTTCTAAACGCGATGCAACTTGAACCAAGTTGCTTCTAACTGAACTCTGAGCTTTTCTCGAGCTACCTAGTGCTAAGTTTGACAAGTGTGCACCACACCTAAACACAAGACTCACCTAGGTCAAGCTACTCGCTCATGCCCCTCTTCATAGTACGGTCAAAGGAAGAAACAAAGATCCTAACGACTATTCCAGATGTATCTCAACACCTTGACATCCGGAACTAACCGTCCTTAATCTTATCGTTGATCCTTTGAAAACCGAAACGATTTCCATCAAGGGACATGAATACCATATTGCCCAAAGCAGTTATCATCTCCGTGACCTAACTTACCAACGTTTCTGCAAAACACACATTAGTCATGGTAATTATGTGTTGTCATTAATTGCCGAAACCAACACCGGGGCCTAGATGCTTTCAAACGATAGCAAAATACTTCAAATCCTTGCATATATACTTTAATTGACAATAACTAGTTCATCAAACGTGCTCCGGCATGAGCTAGAATTTTACGAGCAAGTAATAAAAGTTTACAAATGAATTGTGTGCCTACAACTACTGAAAATTGCACATATTTGCACTCGCTATCTATTTTTTTTCATTTTCTAACACAATATTCATATAGATAATATGATATATCTTTCCATTTATTTATGATTACCTTTGCAATTATTCCATATGTTTTTCCATTCATATTCAGAGTTTTTTTTCTTTGCATCGTGCTTCCACATATCTTTAATGTGTGTTTAGTTCAAACCTTAAATTGAGTTATGTGAGTTCTTGTTGCAGCACATATATGTGGCATGACATTATAAATCTTGATTTTGGCTTTCAAATTTGAATCTTATTTGTTGCTATAATTCTTTTAGTCAAAAGTTCATTAAAACTCTAGTGTTTTCTGTAACTTTTATTAAAAAATCATTTTTAATTTTATTAAAATGTATCCTAGTCCCTAGGCTACCCTCTTAGTTAATATAGTGAAATAAACAATTGTTTTAGCCTTTACCACAACACTCGAGTTGCTGAATTTTCTCTATTAGAGTATTATGTGTGTAATATTATTTTTTTATAAAAAAGTAGTGCTTACAATTAAACTATTGATATAGATATGTTATAACGTTTATAGTCAAATGTATAAATTTATCAAAAGTACTCCCTTAATCAAATTCTGAATAGATATGTTATAATGTCTTAAGCTACCAATGATCAAATTCTCTTTGATTCTATCGTCACTTAATCAGGTTGTGCCATACTCGCACTACCATCTAGAGAAACTGCCCAGGCATGGCATGTGCTACGGGCTATGCCATGCTAGATCGGGCCAAAATAGCGGGTCATGGGCTAATGCATGGGCCTGGTGCCTTTTGTCCAACTATATTGCAGTGCACAAACCTGGACATAGGCTAATGCAGGTAAACAATCAGAGCCTATGGGTGCGAGTGATTTGTGTATCGGTCGAGCGTGACTCGTATGGCCCCAAGGGGATAAGGCGGCGGAGCACATGCAACATTACTATGTTTAGTTGCTTGCATCTAGCTAGTCTGGCCAGAGTTGATATGGTGTTTGGTTGCTTGCACGAGAACATATATATTGCAAGAGATAAATTAGGTAAAATAAACATAATCACAATTTTTTTATATGCAACTATCTTTATTTCTCTTAATTTATCTTATTAATATTCCTTAATATTGTTTAAAATACATTCATATCAATTAATATATGCTAGTCGTGCAGTAATAATGTCATTATCTACATAATTGCTCTCATCTGACAGCCTAGCTCTGGCCAAGAACCCAAAAAATCTGCATATCTTAGGGCATGTACAATCCACAGACGGGAGGGCGTTTGCAATGGCCTCAAATCTGATGTACAGACAGCTAGAGAGACAGATCGTACAACCCACAGACATGAGTCGTCTGCAAACTGTTTAATGCTTTGTATGTAGCTAAGATCATTCATGAATATTATTTTGTATAACATTGTGTGCCTATGTGATAGATAATAGGCCATAGCTATGTTAAATTTACAATAACAGCATTTACACAGCAACCATTAGCTTTTTCAGAACTGAAAGAACACTAGTTTTTGTAGATAAATATTTTAGGACTGAATCATTAAGTTTTCCATAAATTAGAACTGAAACAGAACTTTTGCCGTGCTCAAACAAGACTGAACTCACAATACAGTCAGCATGTTCAAATAGTACAAGTTCATACAGGCAACACGAAAGCACATGAGGACCGAGCTCCGCTCGGTTGGCCGACTGCGTTCAGGCAGCCCACCCGCGTTAAGCGCTGGCCAGCGCAGGTGCCTCACCGAGAATAGTAAGTTCCCAATAATAATTTCTATTGCCTCACAGGTGGATACGCCACAATGTTCAGGGTGACATGCCCGTCACGTTTGAAGCTTGAATGATTTCGGATAACTCTCAGCCACGTAGAGCCTCTTCGTACAGGCATAGATCTAGCTTGCGCACTAGGGCATGTGTGTGAGTGTGTGTGCGTGTGTGGTGGTGTGAGTTAGTGCGTGAGTTCAGATCCTACGACTTGTACTTAAAGAGCAGAGGCATCAAAACCAAAAAAAAAACACGAAAGCACATATTCAACACGAGTGTACATGTACATTCAAACCAGCATCAGATTCTCATCGAATGTGAACAGCTAGGAGGAAATACAGTACAAGTTCTTCAATTGATCAGGTAGCTGCTAGGAGGAAAACACAGTATACTTCCACTCCATCATATTGAATGTGAACAGTTGTATTTCACTGCCTTCTCCTGTCAACATCAAAAACTGAAAGGATGCAATTCATTATTTTGATAGTTTTCAGTTAACAACTAACTTGTTTCAGCAAGATAGGAAAAGGCACTAATTGGACATAACTAAGCTGCCAGTTGATCAATAATCAATTCATGTCAGAACGGCCAACCTGAAGCTTGAAAACTGCAGCATTGGAGCCAAGCTGAAGATTAACAGGCTGCAGAACCTGAGTGAAATCCACCTCCAGTTCAGCTGAATATTCAGATACTGAACTGAATGCACATTAACATTCAGATACGTGTTCACATTCAGGTAGATAACTGAAAATTCAGAGAATTCACAGTTCCTGGATACAACAATATCCTACTTTGTTGATAATTATGTGGAATAATTGGAGTGACAGCCATACTATATATTGAGCTATGGTATGTGCTTATCCTTGTTCGAGATGGCATCCTGACGCAGAAAAAAAGGGACAGAAAAAAGATAGCATCCTGACACAGACCTGAAGCGGCGGCCGAGCTGTCCACCTCCGCCTCCTCCTCTTCGACTCCCTCCTCATCGTCCTCCTCCGCGCCCAACCGCTTCACCGCCTCCTCGGCGTCTAGCCGCGGACATGTGGGTGGTGGCCTGCCACTGCCAACGCATAGCTAAGCTTGCACGTAGCCGGGCTCGCGATCCCTCGTTTTGTCCGCGATCGATCGTTCGTGTGCCTGGAGAGGAAGAAGACCAATAATCCATGGAGGCGCACGCGCCTCACGAGAGGAGACGATGACTTGTGGCCCTGGCCCCTCGTAGCAGTGGCAAACCAGGGATGAATGAATAGGCCGTATTAGCCCGTGGGGATTGCCGCCGATTTCGTGTCCTTGCAGCCACCGTCCGCCACCGCCCATTCTCCACTTCTTTATCTTCTCCGAGGTGAGAGAACCTGCCCAGGCGATCCTCCATCTCAGTTCGCACACACTGTCACACACACAGCTTAGCAGCCTGCGAACGGAACATGACCCACGTTTCCGTTCTCATGTTCTGCGTTTTGGGAACGTCCGCGTACCGGGTATTAGCCCTGGACAAAATTAACCGAGAACCGAAAAAACGAACCGAAATCAAAAGAACCGAACCGAAAAATTTGGTTCCTAATATTGGGGAACTGAAATAACCGAAGAAAATTCAGTTCCTACTCTCGGGTGACCGAATTAATCAAAAGAATCGGATTACATGAATTATACTTCACTTACTTGTATTTTGTAAGATTATATTTGGTTTATGTGTGGTGTTTTATATTTGGCCTACTATATATTTATGTTACTATATTGCTATTGTTTTCTTATAAGTTATTATTATTAAAAAAATAATATAGTGTTGCATAAATTTGCCTTACAACATGTATATTTATTGTTGTCTCGAGGTCTTCTCAAAAAATTCGGTTAGTTCGGTTAGAACCGGAATCGAACCGGAATAACCGAAAACCGAAAGGGTGGGTTCCGAGAATTTTTGAGAACCTATCGGTTTCTATTTTCTAAGAACCGAATTTATTTAAAAACCGAGCAACCAAACCGAGAACCGAATGCCTAGGCTTACAAGGTATGGGAACGTTTCCGTTCCCATGTTATAAAATAATACCCAAGTTCTCGTTCCTCTTCCGGGAACAGGAACGGGAACACGACTGCTAATAAGCCCTAGACTACCCTCTTAGTTAATATTCCAGCGGAATAAACAATTGTTTTAACCTTTACCACAACACTCAAGTTGCTGAATTTTCTCTATTAGAGATGTGTGTAATGGTATTTTTTTTATAAAAAGTAGTGCTTACAATTAAACTACTGATATAGATATGTCATTATGTTTCATCAAATATATAAATTCATCAAAAGTACTCCCTTAATCAAATTCTATTTTTTTTTAGAATCTCAAACTTTATTAACTGGTTTGAGAATAAGAAGTACACACGTCCTCCGACGGACTGATAAACCAGACATGCCTACCAACTGCCTCGTACAGGGAGCCTCTCGCTAGCCTATGAGCATCCCCATTAGGCATCCAACCTTCGTGGACAAACTCAACTGAAGTGAAACTTTTCATGGATAAACTCAACTGAAGTGAAACTTTCTCCTCGTGTCTTGATCTCTTGAATTACATGGCCATAAGGTCCAAAGCCTTTGCTTCGGATATTTCTAACAACCGTGATATTATCACAAGCCACTCTGAATTTCTGTAGCATCAAATCCGATGTCAACGCTAGGCTCTCTCTACACGCCACTGCCTCCATGATTTCAGGATCAGAAATGCCTTCAGTTACCACAATCGAAGCCCCAACAAACATGCCCCAGGAGTCCCTTGCCACTGCCGAAGCTGATGCTTTGCTCGAGTTCTTCGATATGTTTTAATGTCTTAAACTGGCAATGATCAAATTCTCTTTGATTCTATCGCCGCTTAATCAAGTTGTGCCGCACTACTATCTGGAGAAGCGGCCCTGGCACCATGCCATGCTAGGCCAGGCCAAAATAGCGGGTCATGGGCTAGTACATGGGCCTCGTGCCTTTTGTCCAACTATATTGCACTGCACAAACTTGGACATATAGGCTAATGCAGAGCCTATGGATGTGTGAGAGGTTTGCGTATCTGTCTAGCCTGGCTCGTGTGGCCCCAAGGGGACAGGGGGTGAAGCGCATGCACCATTGCTAAATGCTATGTTTAGTTGCTTGCATCTAGCTAGCCTGGCCGAGTTGAGATGATGTTTGGCTTGCACGAGAATATATTGCAAGAGATAAATTAGGTAAAATAAAAATAAATCATATTTTTTTATAAGCAACTATCTTTTATTGCTCTTAATTTATCATACTATCCCTTAATATTGTTGAAAATACACTAATATCAATTAATATATGCTAATAGTGCACTAATAATGTCATTTTCTAGATAATTGCTCTCATCCGACAGCCTAACTCTGGAGAAGAACCCAAAAAGAACTGCGTATCTTTGTTCGGAAAAAAAACTGCGTATCTTAGTCGCCCTTGTTTAGTTCCCAAAATATTTTGCAAAATATTTCAGATTTCCGTCACATCGAATCTTTGAACACATGTATGAAGCATTAAATATAGATAAAAAATAAAACTAATTACACAGTTTATTTGTGAATCACGAGACAAATCTTTTAAGCCCAATTAGTCCATGATCGGACAATAATTGCTAAATAATAACGAAAGTGCTACAGACTACAGTAACACTACAGTTACATTTTACAAAATATTTTGGGAACTAAACACGGGCAAAGTCAGGATGAGAAGGGATTTTTGCATGAGCAGAGACCTAAAGTGTCATACAAGCAACCACTCATCATAACACTAGCACATGAGGCGCGCTCTGCTGCGCCGGCCTTTTGCGTGTGCGGAAAAAAATTAGCGGAGCAAAAAAAAAAAGTAGCTACAGTAATGAGTGATGAATAGTGCACGGATGACGTCAGCTGCAGTCTGAACAGTGCCTGATGGCCTGGGAGGTCTGAGATTTAGAGCACTTCGCTGAAAAGTCATGGCTGAAAGTACTATTCGTTGATTTGTTATGAGAGAAAAATATTATTCCAACTAAAAAAACGAGCTGAAAAGTACGAATTACTAATCGGGCCTTATTCCTCGTTGAAGATTATAGGCCTTGTTTAGAATCCAGAATTCACCCCCAAATTCCACTATGCAAAAAAAAAAGATTCTCTATTACATCAAAATACCGGCACATATATGGAGTACTAAATGTAGATGAAATAAAAAACTAATTGCACAGTTTTGTTGTACTTTGCGAGACCAACATTTAGAGCCTAATTAATCAAGATTTGAACAATTATTACCGAAAAAAAAACAAAAGTGCTACAGTACTCAGGGTGCCACTGTGCCGAATCGGCCACCTCAAGTCGGACAACTAAACAAGGCCATAGTTAAGTTACGTATGCCGTGGGTCTGACTGACTAGAGTATACGCAACCAATCAATCACGACCTATCTGTCTCGATCCAACTCAACAAATTCTGGATACAAACAGCACTCAGTTTAAACTCATCAGGCAGTAGTAGGAGGTGTACTACCAGCAGAAGAGTAGCTGTACAGCAGTTAGCCTCACGAGCGCGATCCTGACGTGGGTGGTGGCCTGCCAACACATAGCTTGCACGTAGCCAGGCTCATTCTGGGCCGTCACGGACCACACGCGACGCGATCCCTCGTTTTGTCCGCGATCGATCGTTCGAGTCCCTGGCCTGATGATCCAACAGCAGTACAGCACAGCACGCCGACGCCAAGGAGGATAAAGGAGAGGAAGAAGACCAATCCATGGAGTCGCGCACGCGCCTCACGAGAGGAGACGATGACCTGTGGCCCCTCGTAGCAGTGGCAAACCAGGGGTGAATAGGCCGTATAGCCCGTGGGGATTGCCGCCGATTTCGTGTCCTTGCAGCCACCGTCTGCCACCGCCCAATCTCCACTTCTTTATCTTCCCCGAGGTGAGAGTGAGAGCCTGCCCAGGCGATCCTCTTTGGCCTTGTTCACTTCCCCCTCCCAACCCAAAATATTTCCTCTTCCACCCATCACATCAAATCTTTCGACGCATGCATGGAGCATTAAATGTAGGTAAAAAAGATAACTAATTGCATAGTTTGTCTGTAAATGTCGGGACGAATCTTTTGAGCCTAGTTAGTCCATAATTGAACAAATTTTGTCAAATAACAACAAAAGATGCTACAGTAACTTTTCGGCTACTTTTTTGGGAAGTGAACACCCCCTTTCTCAAGTTCTCATACACTGTCACACAGCTGACCTGCCACTGCCACTGCCACTGCCAGGAAGGTAGGGCCAGGCCAGGATGCCCCGCGGCGGCATCTCGGGGTCCCTCAGGTCGCCCAAGATCGACGTCGTCATCGACATGGGGAACCCCTTCTCAACCGCACCGTCGACGGCTTCCTCAAGATCGGCGCCGTCGGCGCCTGCAAGGTGGCCGCCGAGGAGACCTTCGAGTGCCTCCACAGGGGTGCGTGCCTGCGTGCGCCTCTCTGCCTCTGCTGCCATTCTTCCCCCTTCCTCTTCTTCTTTATTCGTATTCAGTATTTCAGTCGTGCTGCATTCCACAGCCCAGGAACCCTTGTTAGATGCAAAAAGTTTCGATTTTGCGGAACGCGTGTCAAAGATTAGTATGATGTTGCCCCCCCAAAACGTTTGGTCATTGCGCTCCACTCTACACAGATAGATAGATAGATTACTAACCATAATGTGGGATTATGGATAACGGACTGCAGTCTTTCTGCCTCTGCAAGTGAATTCAGAGAGCAAAACAAGGGGGCACAGTCATTTCAGTCATGCTGCATTCCACAGCCCAGGAACCCTTGTTAGATGGGAAAAGTTTCGATTTTGCCACACGCATTTCAGAGATTGATACTGTGTTGCGCCCAAAAGGTTTGGTCGTCGTGCTCTACACTACACGTATAGATAGATTATTAATCATGATGTAATATGGGATTATGGACAACGGACTGCAGTCTCTCTGCCTCTGCAAGTGAATTCAGGGTGTGTTTAGTTCCGCGAAAAGGTGTAAAAAAAAAGTACTGTAGCACGTTTTTGCTTTATTTGATAAATAGTGTCCAATCGTTGACTAATTAGGTTCAAAACGTTCGTCTCGCAAAGTACAACCAAGCTGTACAATTAGTTTTTGATTTCATCTACATTTAGTATTCCATGCATGTATCGCAAGTTTGATGTGACAGGGAATCTTTTGTTTGCACAGTGCTTTTTTTTTTTTTTGAGGAACTGAACACAGCCCCGAAACAAGGGGGGCGCAGACATAACCCCACACTATGATTTGTAGTACAGCCTGAATATCTCACATTCAGTCTTTATTGACTTTTTCTGCACATTTCTGTAGGGTGTGTTTAGTTCCGCGAAAAGGTGTAAAAAAAGTACTGTAACACGTTTTGGCTTTATTTGGTAAATAGTGTCCAACCGTTGACTAATTAGGTTCAAAACGTTCGTCTCGCAAAGTACAACCAAGCTGTACAATTAGTTTTTTATTTCATCTACATTTAGTACTCCATGCATGTATCGTAAGTTTGATGTGACAGAGAATCTTTTGTTTACATTCAGTCACGATTGAATGACTGAAACGGCGAGAAAAATCTGATTTTGTTACTGAAGATAGATTCACTTCATATATGCACACTAGTACTAGTTCCCCACCTTGGGCCCGAGCCGGCTCAAATGGTCCTTAATTTCCTCTACGGATCTTACTGAAGACTCACCTAAACTTTGAGTTTAACCAATGCTATTATAGAATAATATCAGTATTGTATTCCTGTTGTTTACTGACAAGGAAATCATATGCTTGCATTTTTTTTGTGCTACATTTTACTGGCAAACAGAGAAGAAATTGTTATGACAAAACCTCTTTTGTTTGCAGGGGATGTTTCAAAGCACAGGATTGAGCATGCCGTAAGTCATATATCCACAACCTTTGTATCGCTGTTTTTTTCTTAACTGTTCTAGCTCCAGGCCCCATTTCAATTGGGGATCTTAAATATCATGATCCTTCTCTTCGGAGATATCTGATAAATATCATGATCCAAATGCCTAGCGTTGTCAGTTAGGTTATTCTTTGCTTGCAGTTCCTAAATGTGGATCGTGATTTACTTGACATTCTAAAAACGCATTCCATGACTTATGAATACTGCGGATCTCTAGTTGTAGTCTCAATCCAGTACTGTCATCTCAGGAATTCTGTGTGTTACTGGAAATGTTGAACTAAAACCCTGCACCTCTCCTTAATGAATGTGTGAAGTCACATTCTCGAAAAAAAAACCTGCACCTCAGTGAGCAACTTCTGGTTTACACATCAAACTGATTCACTTTCTCAATATGTATGCAGCTGAAGAAGATGTGCCAGGAGGGTGCATATTGGGGTAACTAATTGACCAATCGCCTTTTGTCGCTTCAGACTCATATAACTTTTGTTGGCTTCTTTCCCTTCTTCATTTATATACTCGGACTAATTCAGATGTTTATTTGTCTAACACGCAGGTACCGTTGCTGGAGTTTATGTGGGCATGGTGTATGGTGTGGAAAGGGTCCGTGGTCGCAGCGACTGGGTAAGAATAATCAGAGTATGAATCTTTCAGTTTTATGGTGATTAATTGAACATCTCAGGGGGAAAAAAATCCACTTACCTGTTGGTGAAAAGTAACATCCCGTTCGAAATCTAGACCTTTTTACTGTTAGGCAACAATTTTTTTCTACGAATAGTATGAATGAAGGCTGAAGCTCTGTATGGCACTGGTACCTCATACATCAAGGTTTTTGCAACATCTGATGCTTATTAGAAATTTTACTGACGGCCATCTATGTAGAAGACTAGGACAAGGTTAAGTCTTCAGTCTTCATACAGTGTTGTTGTTGTTTGGAACCATTAACCACCTCATCATAAAAATTGTTTAGTCTGTAACCCGTTCATTTTCATTCCACCCATGTTCTGAGTCATCTTTTGGTGTTCATTAAGACATTAACCCCTTCTGCTCTCATGACCCTGCAGAAGAATGCGATGATCGGAGGCGCCTTATCTGGTGCCCTCATCTCTGGCTCCAGCAATAGCCACAGAAACAAGATCATCAAGGACGCCATTACTGCTGGCGCGGTCGCAACAGCCGTGGAATTCATCAACTGCCTTACCTAGTTGAGCAAGAGCCACTGCATTTGCAGTGCCATTGTCGTACAATAAGAATAAGTACTTGTTCAGTGGAGTCATGTCTAGTTCAATAAACCACCATCTTCAGTCTTCGTTTCTGACCGGCGGTTTTGCCTTGTGTGAATGTTCTGAACAACCTTTTTCGTTAGCTCTGCGGTTTGGTTGCAGTTGTCAGTTCGTCGCTGTGATTCTGTGATAGTTTGGTTTGAGTGGAGAAGTAAGTTACAGCAACTGAGGACAAAGCCGTGCGTGCAAAGAATGCTTTTGTACTAGTGGATCTTCGTGAGAAGCAAGTGTCGTCAAAAGAGTAGGATTTTTTTTCGATAATGCTAGGGGCAGGATGTCCGTCTGTCCGGACGCCTCCTTGCTAAGCCTGCGGGCGGGCGGCCCAGGCGACCTCAGCGGTCCTTTCCATGACTCCTGTCCGGACATTTCAACG
This sequence comes from Saccharum hybrid cultivar R570, assembly GCA_038087645.1. Taxonomy (NCBI): domain Eukaryota; kingdom Viridiplantae; phylum Streptophyta; class Magnoliopsida; order Poales; family Poaceae; genus Saccharum; species Saccharum hybrid cultivar. The sequence continues at coordinate 349,189 of JAQSUU010000469.1, forward strand.
GCCTAACTCTCCCATTCTGGATTGTTCCGCCACCCCCACACTCTCTCTTGTTCCCCTCCGCCCTCCACGCCTCCATGGCTCCGCCCCCCTCCCGTCTCTGACTTGCACAACGAACCTGCGATGGCGCGCCGCCTCCTCGCGGCTTCGCTCCTGCTCCCACTCGCCCGCCCGGACTCCACCTCGTCACCGCCCGCCACCACAGCATACGACAAGCTCCGCCTCCAGGGCTTCCCGCATGGTCTGCTCTCAGCCAACGTGCGTGCCTACATGCTCGACGCTGGCTCCGGGGACTTCGTCGTCGACCTTCGCTCCAACTGCCGCATCGTGCTGCCTGCGGGGAGCTACCTCGCTACCTTCAACGACCGCCTCACAGGCTGCCTCGATGACCGCCACAACTCGGGCCTCGACAGCATCCGCGTCAGGGCCTTCTTCCGCTGGTGATCCATCACGGGCACTCGTGACCTCCGTTCACTCTGTGGCATCGAGCTCTGCGCCGGCGTCGAACTCCACAAGGACGAGCTCCATTCGTACATGCAGCAAGGTAACATTGCGCTGAAAGTGTATATTGCAAGCGTATGTTTCAAGTGTTTCAGTTGTTTTGGAGGTATGTTGCAAGGGTTTTCATATAGATGTTGCAAAAGTAGATCGAGATGTTGCATATGTTGCGATAGTTGTACACTTATGTTGCAAACGTTTGTTCCCAATGTTTCATCTGTTTTTTCAGACGTATGTTGCAGTGTGTTTATCTGAATGTTGCAAATGTTTCACACATATGATGCAAGTGTTTTATCTGGATATTGTGTATGTGTTGCAATGGTTTGCAAGTGTTTAATGTGTTTTTTGCAAGTGTTCGGACACATGTTTTAAATGTTTCATCTGTCTTCATACGTATGTTGCAAGTGTTGTATCTGGATGTTTCAAAAGTAGATCACGTGTTGCATCTTTCTCATCGTCTTCTGCTGCCTCGCCTTGGTGTCTCCTCCTCTTCTCGATGCTGGTGATGTTCGGGCAGCGTGGGCACGCGTGGGGCAGGCGGCGTGGGTGGGGCGTGAGTCGTTCGAGTGGTGCGGAACCCGAGGGAGCGGGGCGTGCGGCACAGAGCAGACGTAGGGCGCAGGAAGCAGCGTCCGGACGCACGCCTAGGGCCAGACGTTGTCCGGGTGCTAGCCTCTCCCTTTTTTTGGGGGGTGGGGGTGTTGCAGGTCGCAGGTGTATGCTGGTGGGGTGGGGGGGGGGGGGGAATGACCACGCCGTCTCCGATACTACGGGCCATGGTCAGGGTTCAAGTGGATCTGATCATGCCACCTAACCAGAACCATTAGGCGTGTGCTCATGACTTCAAAAAACATTTATCAATTATAATGTTATAAGAGTTCTCAAAAAGAACTTAGATACTTTTTTCCTAGAACTAAATCTTTTTTTAAACGGCTAGAGATATTTTCATGAGTTATGAATATTTTATTTGGATTTTTCTATATCAATCATTCTCTATAATAGTTTTTGAAAATTTAAAAACTTAGAAGCATTTTCTGTAGTTTAAAAACCTTTAGGCTAAATGGATCCTTGAAATTGAATTCATTTTAATAATCATGATTTAGACACAAATTCGTTAAGCTAATATGGTTGTATATGGAATATATTTGTATATTACAGTGGGCCATACGAGAGAAATACTTGTGTGTTGCATTTCTACCGTAGGGGAGCGAGATGAAGAACGTGTTATAAGTTGCAAAGTAAAAACATAGCATGGTGATCTATAGAATCAATTTTCATCTCTCACACTATAAATTTGAGATAAGCTTATACGTGAACTTTGGAAAGTTGTGGAATGTCAAATTCTATGCCAAATAGCCTTGTCTATTAAGTAGATTCCAATTTCCACAAAATGAAAGGATACAAATGGGCCCTTATAGATTTTTTTAAACGAAAAAAGACAACCGCCTTCAAAATTCGAAACCACTCTAAATTAGGGCTGGAGGTAATTTAAATAATTTTAAGAGTTTAGAGGGTAAGATCTCGGTTTTGAGGTTTAAGAAGAAAAAATTATGACAACAGCTAGGGAGGTAGAATTGATTTTTTAGAAAAATACGATGGTTAGTTGGGCTGTTGCATGCTGAGCTACTTTGGATGTGGCCGTGGCTCTTTTCATTTTGATGTGGCCGTGGCTCTTTTCATTTTGATGTTTCGTTTTTGAATAATAAAGAAAAAAAAAGTCCTTTCAACCTCCCACAACTTTCGTGGTAGTCAGATTTTCCCTCTTTATTTATAAATTGGATTTTCTTCTCAACAAATTATAAATTGGATTTCTAATCGTTCTCAAGTTTTAAAATCGTTTGTTTTTGCATCCTAAGTGATTTTGGCGTTTTTGTGTGATGTGGCGCCACATCAACAATGTGACGTAAGCTATAAGGGGATAAATCAGACTTTATGATAGTTTGGGTTGGATCATAAATATTTGTTTTTTTTTAAAAAAATTATCATTTTTTTAGAAATTCTATGCAATTAAAATCCTAAAAATATATTTTAATCTAATGAAAATCCTAGAAAATTCATGGTAGCTTATAAAATTATCTAACCTATTTAAATTTTTCCCTAAAATCATGCTCTATTTTATGGTGCCTAGATTGAAATTATTTGAATATTGTATAAATTCATTTCTTATGTTTATTTGCTAGCAGATGCTCTCATTATTTATTCGAAGTACATGGAAGGCTAAGTGAGACTGACTACTCTCGCTAGCGAACGCTCTTCGGACTAGCTTATTTTAACCGCAATTTTCTCCCATTTGTGCATAGTGGTTCTTCATGGAAGCAATTGATTGTTTTACTGATTATTAGCAGCTAAAAAATTCCCTATGAATACGTACATATAACAATGTGAAAACTATAACGAGTCTTGACCATACATAGAAGCAAACCGATCTCCTCAAAGGATGTACTATGAAAGATTTATTTGCCTATTGCTTATGAACATATAATACTACACCCACCCAACTTGTGGGTCAGGTCAGGTAGCTCATGATCATATTTAGTGCAACAGTATATTATCCTCTATCTTTTATCTTCTGTACCTAAACAGGAGAAGCCCACCATAATATTTTGCTGCCTTATCATGCCACCACGTCACCCATATTCCACTATCTTGGGCTGCCCTTTTATTGAACAAGTTTGTGCGGCCATGTTCCTTTCATTTTACATGTTCTATGTTTCAATAGATATGCAGTTTCACTCAAATGAGTTGCTGGAGTGAGCAGGAGCTATAAATAGTTGTCGATCCGTCTGTAACTGTAAGAATGAAAGCATCATTGTTTCCACGTCCGCGACATAAAAAATAGGATCACAATGACTATGCACCACTTCTGTTTTGGTCGTTAGCGTGCATAGTGGTTCTTAATGGAAGCAATTAATTTGTTTTACTGATTATTAGTAGCTAAAAATTTCCCTATGACATACGTACATATAACAATGTGAAAACTATAACGAGTGTTAACCATACATAGAAGCAAACCGATCTCCTCAAAGGATGTACTATGAAAGATTTATTTGCCTATTGCTTATGAACATATAATACTACTAGGTGAATTCCCCGCGCGTTGCTGCGGGAATGCAAGAGTAATTTGAATTGAGTTAGGAGAAATAGGATGTAGAAGGAATCTCGTTGGTGTATAATACATAAGTATATATGTGATATAAGCAGAGAACAGATTTAGTTTTTTTGGTAGAGGTGTAACTAAAGACAACAAAAACCATATCAAAGAAAACACGGTCACTAACCTATAGAATCGACCAATACGAGAGGCTAATCTCATCCACCCTCACCCCTCATCCCTACTATACCTGAGGGTCATCCCCCTCTCCCAAAAGTTCTAGGAGTTTTTCTTCACAAAATCATGCATGTTTCAGAGGACCACATATAATCATGTGATATGTAGTTTTGCTAGGTTTTTGCTTAGAAACGGGTTTTTGCTTAGAAACAATTATCAAAGAAAATACGGTCACTAACCTATAGGATCGGCCAGTACGGGAGGTTAATCTCATTCACCAGAACCCCTCACTCCTACTATACATGAGGGTCATCCCCCTCCCAAAAGTTTTAGGAGTTTTCCTTCACAAAATCATGCATGTTTCGGAGGACCACATGTAATCCATGTGATATGCAATTTTGCTAGGTTTTTCTTAGAAACGGGCTTTTGCTTAGAAACGGTTATCAAAGAAAACACGGTCACTAACCTATAGGATTGGCCAGTACGGGAGGCTAACATCATCCACCCTCACCCCTCACCCCTACTATACCTGAGGGTTATCCCACCTCTCAAAAGTTTTAGGAGTTTTCCTTCACAAATCATGCATGTTTCGGAGGACCACATGTAATCCATGAGATATGCAGTTTTGCTAGGTTTTTCTTAGAAACAGGAGTTTTGCTAGGTTTTTGCTTAGGAACAGCCGTTTAAATGTTTACAAAAAAAAGTTATCGAAATATATCCATATGAGGTCTTGTTTTGAAGAGTTTATTGCGAGGAACACCATGGTACAATTGGATTTTAATTACGATATTTGGTTTAGGTGCTACGACTTTGTTTTCTATTTCAAAAGAAATAGCTAGTGGGAGATAAATGAGGCTTAGTGGGGGTAACTGGTTTGATGACGTCACGTGATATCACTTTTTAGGATTGGACCAATCAAATTGCATAGAATCACTTAGTGGGTCTTAGCTTTATAGAAAATTTAGATTTAGATTTGCTTTATTAATCCATGCTACTCAAAAATTTATTCTAATTGCCGCATCAAACACGTGGTGAATTCCTTTAATATAAAAAAAAAGCATTTTAACCCAGAGATGATTATGATAAAAAGAACATATTCAACTTTATGATTTTACTACTTTTTATTCCGTCAATTCTTACTCCTATCAATACTATAAGTTCCGTTAGCAACGTACGGGATATCATCTAATTTACCAAGCAACGACATGCGCGATTCATGTTTGCGGAAAATTGAAGAAGATAGCTGGTCCTAACCATTCGTTTCCAACCAGTGCAGCGGAGGATGCCACCTCAAATGGTCTTGCGCGGAGGATCGTTTGTGGCTAGCCAAGCACGGAGCCGAAGCTGCTTTCGCACATCGATACGGAGCCGAAGTTGTTTTCGTGTATGGACACGGATCGGCGAAAACTGGCTCCACGTGAAGCGCTCCGACTCCGGCCGCGGAGCGCGTGCGGAGGAGCCGCACCAAACAGGCCGTAATTTTATATCTCCATCCAAGCAGTTACCCGATGTTTTAGGCATCGTCCTCAAGAATTGCAGTATGTAGAGACCGTACAAACTCTCTTGCGGAGCGACTGCGACGCCGACCAGGTTGGGCCCCGCGTACAGCATCGCCCGGTCTCCGACGAACCACGTGCAGATCCGGCTCTGCCTCGCGAGCTGACGGACGCTGATGAGGTCGTCTACCTTGAGTCCTGGCACGAGGCAAACAGCCGGGATCGTGAAGAAGCCGGGTATCTGTATGTTGCCGATCTTGGTGATGGGCATGGTGTTGCCATCCGCCGCCACCACACTCAGCCCCGCCGGCGCGTCGCGGAGGTCGGAGAGGAGACTGGGGTCGCGCACCATGTGGACACTGGCACCTGAATCCAGCTTGAGCTTTGGCCATGGCGGTGGCGGTGGCGGAGAGCTGATGCCATCGTCGCCTGCAGGTGCTGCTGACTGTGATACGGATGCGATGTAAGCGAACGTGTCGGTGTTTGCCGGCGTTACTCTTCCACCCGCCACGGCGGCCGGATTCAGCGACGGCGACGAGAGATGCGAGCGAGCTAGGGCGGCGCGGGGCGGATTCAGAGCCGCCGCCATCGTGGACGAGCAGGGACGTACGCGGCGCCGCTTGCTGGCTACTCGATCTTCCTGCTGCTCCCGTTCGATTTGGTAGACCATGATTGGTAATATAATATACTACTCCATATCTCTCGGTCGGACTCGGATTCCGTGCGGGAACGAAGAAAGAACAGAGGCAGATGGACGCTGAGTGCGGGCCCGCTCCGTCAGCCGCACAGACGGAGGGGGCGAGCACGGCGCTGAACTGGGCCGACGTTGGACGACGGCCCGCCAGGGTGATTGAGGCTGCGACGCTGGGCTGCACGAGGCGGAGCGGCAGGTGGGCTTGTGTCCGTTGATGGGCCGGTAAGAAAAGGACAATGCCAAAGAAAAGAAAAAGTGTCGGCCAGAATGAAGTTTGCGCAGGAATTAAAGGAAACGCAATAACTAGCACCCGCACGTCTGCTTGTGTCCGGACACAGCTCCGTCGCTCCATGTCTTGTCCCGGCGTAACAGAGCGTCCGCTTACCCGCGTAATAGGAGAGCCCGCCACGCCCGCACGAGGTCTCAACCTCGTCACGCCGGCGTCACATCCATAGCCAGGGTCTACATCTTCGTCACGCAAGGAGATGCCACAAGCTTCTACTCCTGGACCTCCTGCACTAGCTCTCTCTTCCTCACTAAACTGCCCTACATTAAGATATACTTTTACAACACTTGGATGAAACAAATGCAACATATAACTGAAACGGATGAAATATTTGGAACATACACTTGCAACATAGTCATTGTAACATATGCAACATCCAAATAAAACACTTGCAACATACGTCTGAAACAGATGAAACATATAGAACATGCTGTTATAATATATGTGTGAAACATATGCAAACATCTAGATAAAAACGCTTGCAATATACGTCTGGAACAAATGAAACATTTTGAACAAACGCCTGCAACATGCCTCTAAAACACTTGTAACATATTCAACAGTGTAATACCCCGATCTTCTTTTACAACATCCATAAGAAACAACTGCAACATGCCTTTGAAACGACTGAAACATTTGAAATATACATTTTGCAACATAGAGGAGGGGAAGCCTGGATCGGTCGATTCCAGCCGTCGGGGACGGAGTCGGCGACGAGCGGTGGCGCATGAGCACCACCAGCAATCAACACCAGCAGCGCACGCGAGCACCACCACCAGCTAGCGCCACCAGCACCGGCCTTGGCTCAACCCGGGCGGCGCGGCGCACGACCAAAGCGAGGAGCGGGTGGGGGCACAACGGGCGGGGGAGATGAGCTAGAAGCGAGCAGCGCAGGTGGGGCGCACAATGTCGGGAGCGAGGAGCGAGCGAGCAGCGCAGGGTCAGGAGCGGTGGGAAAAGGCCGAACAGAGTGAGCGAGTGTGTCCGGGTGAAAAAAAACCTAAAACATTTCTAAGCAATAAGCATGTTTTTGAGACGGTTCTAAGCAATAAGTAGAGAAAAATTCATAAAAACTACAACTAAAAAGCATGCAAAAGTAAATGATGCAATGACATAAATGCAACAACCATGTATCCGTTAATGGGTATTATCCTACGTTAATGATGTTAACAGCACCTGCCTCCGTAAAGCCACATTAACATAGGCATATTTTGCGAAGGCAGACGCTTTGCTCGTCTCCGTAAACCAAAAACGACAGTCTAGGAAATACTGTAGTAGTGTTGGGTGGCTCTCGAAATGCTTCACTATCCTCTCTGCATGTGCCGAGTAGGATGGGATCAAAGAGTAGGTCCAAATGAGGTAGGGGTAGCACATATATAGAGGGTGAAGAGACTACTAGCCGTGTCAAATAGTAGGGTGACACAGTAATCATCGGATGATTCATCGGGTCAAAAAGGCCACGCTGGATCATAAGGCGGTGTTGTGCTGGCTGATTCCTCAAATTGTTAGTTGGAAATATACTGAAATATTATGTTTGAATATTCCATGTTGTATCGTACGCCGGTGGGTCACACAATGAAACCAAATTATATGGCGGTGCATCATGGAGACTTAGCCAACTGGTAAAAAGGTGTAGCTCAGCCCATCCACCTGATGATCCTCCATGGTTATGGAGTCCTCTGTTGGATCATACGATGCACTCCAGTAACCATGGTAACAAGTCGTTAAGTCAAGTTGAACATTTACCTCGAATGATCTGCCGAGATCACACAGTCCTCTGCTGAATCATATAACATAATAACACAGTAAGTCGGCCAACTATAACGAAGTCTAGCTTAGCTTCACCGAATGAATCGCCAAGTTCATGAAGTCCTCCGGTGAATCCTATGGCGCCCACTTTGTTACTAGGCTGTCATTTCTGCAGATGATCCGCTTAGGGTCAACCCTATTATTTGGTGCATGTTCCGGCATCGTTGTTTAGCTTGTTTCAAGTCTAAACCAATACAACTTCTTTCTTGACTTGGGCCTTGTTTAGATGGTAATTGCCTGAAAAGTGTCGTAACACTTTCGTTTGTATTTGGTAATTATTATCCCACCATGGTCTAAGTAGACTCAAAAGATTCATCTCCCAAATTATAGACAAATTGTACAATTAGTTCTTTTTTTACCTACATTTAATGCTACGTGCATACGTGTAAAGATTTGGTGTGATGGAGAATCTTAAAAAGTTTTCAACTTGGCCTTGAAACCATCTTAATGGAGCCACTTTCCGCGGTCAACTGTGCTAAAAGCTAGCCTCTTTTGTGCAATACCATGCTCTCGCTTTGACCCTCTCAAGTTGAATGCCTTGGACGCCCACCTAACAGTACATCGAAAGAAAAACGATAAAAATCTACTTAACCTCCTGAACTATCAGCTGGTGTCTAACCTACATCCCCAACTATAAAACCGTATGTTTTACACCCCGAACTTTTCAAAACCGTTCAAATTACACCCTGGAGTGGTTTTGGACAACTGTTTTGCTACAGTAACCGCGGTTTTGCTACAGTGTCATCGGTTTTGCCTTTTCCTTTTTCTATTTATTTCCGCTGAATCTTTAAAAAATCATAGTAAATCACAGAAAAATCATAAAATAGAAAATATAATTTTGTTGGACTCCACATGAGTAGATTTACACAATGAACATATAATTTAGTATGCTTTAGCACATTTTTTCTGTAGCTTTAAATTAGTTAGAAAATTAAAATTTATCAGTAATTAATTGGAATAATTCATAGCTACAATTTTTATGGTCCAATTATGGTTAAATTTGTATAGTGAACTAATTATTGTATGCTTGAACTATAGTAAAAATTTCATACTGATTGGATCATGTATAATGTAGTTATAGATTTATTTATATAAATAAATCTATAACTAAGTTATATATGATCCAATGAGTATGAAATTTTTACTATAGTTCAAACATATAATAATAACTCCATCATAAAAATTTCACCACAATTGATCGATCATATCTTACATTTGCTCTAGAGTGTCCTTGGTCTTGTTGATGAAAACACTGCGTAAAAATTGAGCCACGCCGACCTTTGGTGTGAATGTGATCAGGAACTGAAACCGAACTGACGATGACGATCACTCTCGAGTCTGAACTTGGTTTCGGCAGCAGAGCCGTGACCCCGTGAGGCATATAGCAGGAATCCATCCGCCGCTGCTCTTGCTGCTGGTGACTACTCACTACTGCATCCGTGATGCTCTCTGTTCCGTGATGCGTAATGCGATGCTCCATCCATTCCAGCTCCAGCGCGCGGCAATAATTGGCGGGCGCCACCAACAGTTCCTGCTCTGCTTCTGCTTCGTCCACTGTTTCTCGTTTTCACAAGTGGGCGGGTTCCCGCGAGCCGTCATTCTCGTCGTCTGATCCGCATGCACAACCGTGATCGCTGCGCCCGCGTCCGGCAATCTCTCTGATTGATGTCGTGCGGATTTTTACGCAACCCCATCGATGTGGCAGAGATTCTGATTCGGCAACGAAGTGTTCATCCTGCAGATGAAAGTGACGGCTGAGGATGGCATTGATGCAGTGATTTAATTTAATCTGTAGCAGTAGCAGGTGCTGCAATCTCTCTTCTCTCTTTGCTGCTGAGCATCAGGAGGAACAGCGAGCACACCTGGACTTGGTCGTCTGCACTCTGCAGAGTTTTTGATCTGACTGAACCTACTACCTCTCAAGTCTGAACTGTTGGCCCTGGACTCTGCACACCTGATCTGATCAAGGAGAACTCTACCTGATCAGCTAATCGCGTAATCCTAAACTGATCTCAACAGTCCTGACTTCTTCCCTGCCTGCAGTTTGTTTGATTAATTGGTGGGTGCTTACCATAAACTGTTCAGAGTTTGAGTTATATTAATTTGTGCCTCATCATTCATCCCCTTGCATCTATCTCTGTGTGTTTCTGATGAAAAAGACAAACTTCCCCTTGCCGCGATATTATGAATATGATGGCCGACAGACAGACACCGCTCGCTCGCTCAAAGTAAAGTGAAATTACTGCAGAAAAATTCCCGTTTTGTTCGGTTCCTGCACCCTTTGGACCCTTTCACTCCAAAAGACGGAAAGAAAGTGAGAGGGAAAGAGAGGCTGCTGTGTCTCTCTATCCATATTCCTGCTCCCAAAGCAGACTGTGGTGGTGCCGTGGTGGTCCCTGGCTCGCCCGCGTCCATTCTTTCCGGCCTCCGGCTGCCGTCCTCCACTCCGCCACCCCGGCCTATTTATACCCCGCTTCGCCCACCCTGCCATCCTCATCACAAGCAAGCACAACACCCTCTTCTTTCAGTAGCAAAGCAGCAGCACCTGCTCCCTTCGCCTGTGATCATGTCTTGCTGCAACGGCAACTGCGGCTGCGGCTCCGGCTGCCAGTGCGGCAACGGGTGCGGCGGGTGGGTAACACAAATTGCTAATCCTCACCTCACATCGTATCGTATACATAGATACATATAAATGTGCTTTCATGAAGATCCAGTATACGCTTTCATGACGAGTATGTAAACGATGATCGTGCTGAATGACTGAATGTGTACATATCCTCATGCAGCTGCAAGATGTCCCCTGACGTGGAGACCACCGCCACCGTCGGCATCAAGCCCATGGTCCTCGCTGCGCCGACCACCAAGGCCAGCGCCGGCGGGTTCGAGGCGGCCACCGAGGGCGGCGGCTGCGACTGCAACACCTGCAAGTGCGGCACCAGCTGCGGCTGCGCCTGCTGCAGCTGCAACTGAGCCAGCCGCGATGGCGCACGAGGAGGAAGGAGGAGACAACCGCCCCCAGCGTACTAAACTATGTAGCGGCGTCTAAATAAGATCCTGTCAACTGCGTGCACCCGCCATTATTCATGCATGGTCGCCTGCCTCGTCTCCGTCTCCTGGGGTTCATCTCAACGTCTCGCGGTTTGACGATGCCGTCGTCGTCGATCCAATGTCCGCCTCGTGCCTGATTTAATTTAATATATGTGTTTTTCTGCATTACCTGTGTGGCTGTCTCTGTGTGTGGGTCTCTCTGTCTCTGTCTCTGTCTGTCTGACGGCCCCATGCGTCAGCGGCACTGCTTGCTTCTTGCTGTGTCTGACGAGAACGAGATGCTGCAAAAATCTGAGAACCTATTTCCAGTGCTACAAAATCTGAGATGAACAACATATATGTGTGTGAAACAGGGCTGCATCACTCAAAGTTGGTGCTAAACAGTTAGGCACTCCTGGCTCTAACCAGAAGTTCATGCCTCATGGCAGTATTGTTAATCTTTTTTTCCATTTTCGAAAAGAAAGAGCGCTCTGGCATGATTACGTTACAACAAGATGGGAAAACAGGAACAAAACGAAAAACAGAAAGCTACTAGCGACTAATGGCGCGCCAAAGGCCAGCACTGCTAGTCTCTGACGATTTTGCAGAATGCAGAGAACCCTCAAATTTGGAACATCAACATGACCAGCTACAGTTTCAAGCTACTGTTCTAGATTTTGTCTTTCCCTATAGATAATCGAAAATTGATATCGAAGTAACTGAGCCAAAAAAAAAATGGATACGAGTATTTTTGTCCACTTGACCAGCACATAGTCTCTGAAGATTTTGCAGAATGCAGAGTACCCTGAAATTGGGAATATCAACATGACCAGCTACAGTTTTCAGGTTAATGTTCTGGATTTTCTTTTCTCCTTTAGATAATGGAATATTGATATCTAAGTAACTGAGCCAAAAAAAAGATATGAATATATTTTTCCACTTGGCCAGCACAGTTAGCTCTGAAAAGATTTTGCAGAATGCAGAGTACCCTGAATTTTTTTTTCTCGATCGAGTGTTTAACCCGTTTTTCATTAAGAGGAAGAAGGCAAAGTGCTCAAGCTACACAAGCGACCCACAACGCTGGCAAGGGGGCCATCGTTGGGGAGTCACAACAACCCTAACTACCAGAGTTTGAGATAAAAATTACATCTTAAACAAGTTGCGCGACGTAACACTGGTGGCACCCTAGGCACGGACGTCACTTCCTGCCCGGAAAGAGGAGGACATTCATCACCTCTCGCGTCGACGACGACAAAGGTAGGGCGAAGGCCGTTTAGAACTCATCGAAGGACGCCTCATCAGGAAGTTGCGTCTCCACCTCCACGCCAAGCTTCTTCATCATCACCTTCCTCGCTTGCGCCTCCGGCTTCGGTTCCCTATACCTACTCTTGGCCGCAAGCCTAGCGTTCCTCTTGGGAAGAGCTCCAAGTCGTCCAGCTCCCCCACCCGTGCTCTGGCCACCCGGGTTCGCCACGGCAGCGGAGGCGACAACAAGATAGGCGTCGAGAGTGGCTTCTTAAACGCAGCGATGAAGTCCTCAGTCGACGTTGCGGCCGACGTGACAGGCGCTCTTCCATCAACAGCCGGCATGCCTGGGCTGCAACCATCCGCACCAACCTGGTGGCCTGGGAAGTCGACCTGGACCGGGGGTGGGGATCCCCCAGGCTGCTCCGGCTCCAGAAGCGAGGGCCTTGGTGAGGTTTGGCCTGACCCGCACACGTCCAGACCTGAAAGGCATAGGGGTCCACTGCCTGGGCCACCTCCGGCATGTATGTCTGAGGTGACCTTTTGGTCACACATGCCTCCACCTCAACCAGCATGGGATCGAAGTCCCGACGCTGAACCTCCGGGCAACGGTGCACTGCGAGCACAGGTTCAGTGTGCACCACTTGCATCGCCGTTGCGCCTCCCTGCACAGTGGCATCAGAGTGGTCGTCCTGCTGACACTCGCGTGCGAAGAGGCCCCTGGCCATACTCACAGACACATGGAACCTCGAGGAGAGGTGTGCCTGGAACTCCTCAAGCGTGACAGCAGGCTGGCTACCACCAACGAGTGCGACGAGAATAAGGGAGAGGTCCGCTCTAGACAAGGCGAGCTCCACGTTCCGCTGGACGACGAAGACCTCGACCTTGGGACGACCATCAACGTCACCCAGAGGTGGTGATGCCGGCCGGCTGCCGTTGTGGCAAAGCTGCAGCGACGAAGACGAAGACGGTGTGGTCGACTGCTGCACACGAGGAGGCGACGATGGTGACGGCGCACGGCCTAGCGCATCGCAACCTCCTGGCGACACGCAGGGTCGCACTGGACTGGCAGGGCGACGCGCCTTGGCACCCCAGCCAGGACGCGCCTCCGGGAGCGAAGGCTTGCACGCCGGGGGACGACCACGCTTGCACGCCCTTGCCCGGTGGCCGGTACCCCGGCAATGAAAGCAGCGCGACGGGGAGTGACACTGAGCGACGATGTGGTCGTGCGCGAGGAAATTCAAAGCATCAACATGACCAGCTACATTTTCGGACTACTGTCCTTAATTTTCTCTTTTTCATTAGATAATAAAATATCAATATATTTTTCTAATGGAATAGTGATATCTAACTGAGCCAAAAAGAACAAAGATATGAGTATCTTTTTCCATTATGGTATGAACTCTGGATAATCTTGCAAACTTGAAATTTGTTTTTGTTTTTTCTTTTTCAGAGAGAGAGAGAGAGAGAGAGAAACAGCTCATAATATGCTTTCACTTGAATGAACCTAAGAATAGACATAAAGAAAAAGTGAAAGCGGAAATCGATGAAGGAAAACAAAAGTTGCAGAATCTGGGATGAGCATGCAGTCTAATCTTGTCTAAGCATCCAATACAAATGCATAGTGGTGTGTATACAAACCATATTCTGTGAGCACCTCTCTTTAAGTCAATTGCGCACTTGTAAGTTGTATAAGTACTATAAAGACGATTATGTACCCTTCCTGTAGAGCACAGTAATTACAATATTCCTCCGGCTCACATTCTTTCGAAAAAAAAAATCGTCTGCACTTGTTCTTTTCACTCTATGTTTAAATTTGGTTCCAGTTGGAACTAGGGAATCTGAAGGAAAAAAAGGAAAGACTCTGCAATTGTTTGTATTGAAATCCTCAGTTCAAACCAAGAAGTCATTTAGCTTCTCTGCCTTTTATCACGCAGTATGTAAGCCAAAAAAAAAACGAGGAATTAGCTAGGAATAGGATTTGTCACTCCATCGTTGGCACTTCCACAGTTCCTTTCTGATGTATGATTGTCATATGCTGATCCTGATGTCATCAGAAAGGAAATAGGATGACGATCTTGAAATGCTACTAAATAGAGTGGAAATCCCTCGCTCGGTTTTGTATGCATAGCTTAACGAGCAAGTTTAAACTGGGATGGTTAAGAATTAAGATTGAGGTCATCATCAACAGTTCAGTACCAATTCAGGTACTATGACTTTTGAGCAACCTCTTCAGTATTGTTATACTCAACATGATCTGCAAATAGTCAAATATCAAACAATTCCCTTGCTATCATGGTACTGCTAGCATTGTTTTCTATCCAACGACGTCACAAGAACCACAGCTAGATCATGTATGTTGCAAGCTAAGATCCGCCAGGATATTCCCGGCGATTCATTGGCCCCGGCATACACAGACTAATATTTCACCTCATTGTATACTGCAACACGTATGGGTGCGTTTATTGTATACAAATACAAGTGAGTAGTCCATTTGCTGCCCTCGAATAAAACTACGTCTGAACTTTTCATGTATGTCATGTGTGCAAGTAGTGCCATGTATCTACAGAAAAATACTCCGGCCTGGGGATTGACCTGAGGTTGCCTTCATCCAATCACCAGCTGCACAAAAGAAAATGGCTTAGCTCTTGCACTGCAGTCTGCAGGTGCTGGTGCTCCTGTTAATATATCCTGGTCAATGGTCATGAACTTTCTAGGTTACAAAAGTCAGCGCAGGTGTATGTATGTATGTATGTATGTATGTATGTATGTATGTATGTATGTATGTATGTATGTATGTATGTATGTATGCATGCATATGCATATGGTGAAGAAGATGATGTCTTGAAGATGTGGGCATGGCGTAGCAACACCTAGGGTGACCTCGATCAAAGAAATGCACCAATTTGTAATGCAACTTGTTTAATACAGCAACTTGTTCCATCCCTCATTGTCCCTATACTTGCAGTTGGTTTCAAGTGGAGTTTCAGTGATGCGTGAGCCATCTGAACGATTGGCTCCTGCCTCCTCCTGTCCTACTCTCTTAGGAGCTACAATATCAAGTCAAATATTCATCGAATCATCTATCTTTAATAAATATAATGGCTACTATATGTGGTTGTAGAGCGGCAGCAAGTAGAAAGAAGCTAGCAGGGGGCAGGACCTACATATGATTCAAGTTGGAATTACTAAGTTTGGATTTTTAAAGAACCAATAAATGGGATACAATAAAGAAGCTAACATAGTTCAAGCCTTCAAGGTAAGGTTTTAAATAAAACACAAATTGAACACATATGGAGATATGATGCAAAGGGCAAAAATATTCATATAGAATGGAAAAGCATGTAAATTAGCTAGTAATCAAATTATCACAGCTGGATAAATATCAGAACCATGTATTAAGTTAGGGAATAGATGAATGAGAGTCCAATGATTTTTTTATTAAATGTGGGCCCAAAATTTATCCATAAAACTTTGAATACTTAGATCTCTTTTAAATTAACCATGCCTCTTTTAAAAATATAAGTAATTTGGACAAGCATAATTAATATATTACGGAAATAAAGTTTTATACTGGGCATACTAAAAATAAGCAGCCAAGAATTCCGGCTTTTTTTCTTCTAGTGGTGAGGATTCATATAAAAGTCAAACTTTTCCTCACGAAAAATATTGTACAAGTTTCTGAAAAAAGCTACACATGATATTTGAGTGTTTCTCCCTTCCCTAATACCCAAGTTTTCTCCCTTTTCTTATCCAGTGCAACTTTGGCAAGATCGATCCACCCTAGTGCATTCTATCTTACTAGGGTTGGGATTCTTCATAGGGTTAGGATTTACTACTAAAAAGAGATTCCCCTGGTGTAAATGGGAATTTGGGGTTGAAATTTGCCACAATGCCTCGAGCAATGGGATAGAAATTCGAAGGACCTGGACTTTTTTAAAAAAAAAAGGACTTGGAGATTTATGGCATGTTTAGATTCATTAGTACTAAAGATTAGTAGCTAAAATTAGTACCAATGGATCCAAACAAATCTACTAATTATTAGTTATAGGGCTACTAAATATTAGTTCCTGTAGATGGTTTAGAGTTGCTAAGGGCTTGTACAATGCTAGGCGTTTATGGACTGTCACAGGTTGTTGGGCTGGTTTTCTGCCGACGTGGAGTCTAGCATGGACCAAGTTGAGCGCTTGAGGACGGAAGCGGCGCTTCGTGAAACGACACCGCTTGAACCGGCTCTTGTGTGATCCCGCAGAGGCAGGTGCGCTTAACTGTCGCATGTCGATCCTGTTAAGTACCGCTAAAATATATTTTTCATTGTAGATTAAGATTTTTTTAGAGACGCTTATTGATGTGGTATTTTTCTCTCCTTTTAACTACTCTATAAGCGCCTATACATTGAACAGGCCCTAACATGTGCTAATAGTTCATATCTATCTGTAACTCACTATCCAACCACCTATTAGTAGGTGGATTCAAACAATCTCCTAATAAAAATTAGCTGGCTCAGAGATAGTAGCTATTAGGCTAGCTATTTTTAGTGCTAATGGATCCAAATAGGCTCTTAAAGGGAGAGCTGGATATGTATCTAGGCAAAATATTATTTTTTATGCACTATGGATATGCTAAGTTTTTTGTTTAAAAAAATGAGCCATCGAAATACGTTTTTTGAATTGGTTTCTAGTTCCTTCATCCCAAATTATAAGATGTTTGACTTTTTTGACACCAAGTTTGACCACTCGTCTTATTCAAAAATTTGTGTAAAATATCACTTCTTTTGTCATGCCTTGCTTTACTAATAAAAGTTCTTCAAGAATGATTTAAATTTGACTATGTTTACACAAATTTTTTAAATAAGATGAGTAGTCAAACTTGGGGTCAAAAAAAGTCAAACGTCTTGTAACTTGGAATGGAGGAAGTATGTTTTATGTGTTAGGTGGTTTCCACCGTATATTTTGCCATGTGTCCATTTGGGTGCAATTCAAGCCCGGGATGTCACATGTAAATAGGGCGGAGTAGCCATGGATGATGGATGTGAGAAGAGGACGTCACGACACGTTGAGCCAGAGCGCCGGCCCAATCTATCGATCCTATAGATAGATAGAATCAAAGCTCCAAGCTTGCAAATGCCATTTTTTCTTTACTCCTGAGAATCAAAGTCAACCTGGATTACGAGGATAAAGAAGATCTGATCGCAGACAAGAAAAACAAATGCAAGAGATAGATCCTGGTCAACTCTATAAACAAATCTTATTTGCTCCTCTTCAGCAATGTCAACGCCGGCCTAGATTGCCTGAATGCCTTCCTTCTTTGCTCGCCGCCCATTTTTGCCCCGACCGGCGCCACATTCCCCGATGCCAATCCAGATCCGGCGATGGGCAACCGCGTGGCGAGGCTGGCCACGCCCTGCTTCGCGCCGGCCGACGGTCACGCCGCGGACGACGCGCACCACCACCACCACACGGAGGCGGCGGGGACAGGGGCGGCGGATGATGGCACCGGCGTCTGCCACATTCTCAGCTTCGACGGCCGCGATGGGCTCATCCACGGCGTGCTGCTGCCGTCGAACCAGTCCACGGTGGGCGCCTCCTTGTTCCTAAGCGACCGGGCGTCCTTCTCCGGCTCGTCGTCGTTCGACAGCTCCAACTCCTTCTCGTTCCGGACGCTCCAGCCGCGCCAGTACTCGGGCCCGCTGGACAGCTACGGCGGCAGCAGCAGCATCGCGTCGACGTCGACGTCTGCGACGAACTCGGGCGTGTCGTCGGTGCCGCGCCTCCCCGCGCGCACCGACGAGCAGATCCTCGCGGACCTCTACGCCACGCGGCACCGGCGGCGGCAGTGCCTGCTGCAGCAGCAGGCGTCCAGCGGGGCCAGCTCGCTCCTCGGCGGCCTCTGCAGGGCCGTCTCGTCGGTGCTCCGCGCGGGGCCCTGCTTGTCCCCCGGCGGCGGTGGGAAGGAGCACGCCGTGGCAGTCGGCAACGGAGGCGCGCCGGCGGACGACGGCGGCGCGGCGAGGGTGCAGTGGGCTCGCGGGAAGGCCGGGGAAGACAGGGTGCACGTTGTGGTGTCGGAGGAGCACGGCTGGATGTTCGTCGGCATCTACGACGGCTTCAACGGGCCCGACGCCACCGACTACCTCGTCGCGCACCTGTACGCGGCCGTGTGCCGCGAGCTCGACGGTGTGCTGCTGCGAGCGGAGTCTGAGGAGGAGGAGGAGGAGTCTGAGGCGGCGGCGCGGTGCAACGGCCGCGCACGCGGCGCGCGGGGGCGCGACCACGACGTGCTGGCCGCGCTGGCGCGCGCTCTGAGGAGCACGGAGGCCGGGTACTTCGCGGAGGCGGAGGCGCGCGCTGCGGAGTGCCCCGAGCTGGCGATGATGGGGTCGTGCGTGCTGGTGGCGCTGGTGAAGGGCGCCGACGTGTACGTGATGAACGTCGGCGACAGCCGCGCCGTGCTGGCGCAGCGCGCCGAGCCCGACCTATCGCAAGCCCTCGTCGGCGACCTCGCCGGCGTCAAGGAGGAGATCAAGCGGCAGTTCGACGCGTGCGAGATGGGGGACCTGGTCGCGCTGCAGCTCACCATGGACCACAGCACCAGCGTCTACAAGGTGCTTAACATGACACATACAGTCTATGGTGATCATCCATTCATTGTTTGGTCGCTCTGAGCGAGTTCTTGTTGCTGCATCTGCATGATGGGTTGGTTAATTTGATCGATTTGGTCGATGTTAATAATGCAGGAGGCGAGAAGGATCAGGAACGAGCACCCCGATGATCCTGCCTGCATCGTGAATGGCAGGGTGAAGGGCTCGTTGAAGGTGACGAGAGCATTCGGCGCCGGCTACCTGAAAGAGCCGAGGTGGAACAAGGCTCTGCTGGAGGTATTCCGGGTGAATTACGTGGGGACGTCGCCGTACATCAGCTGCCGGCCGTACCTCCGGCACCACCGCGTGGGGCCACGGGACAAGTTCATGATCCTCGCCTCCGACGGCCTCTACGACTACCTGAGCAACGAGGAGGTGGTGGCGCAGGTGGAGGCCTTCACCGCCAGCTACCCCGACGAGGACCCCGCCAAGTACCTCAGCCACGAGATCCTCCTCCGCGCCGCCAACCAAGCCGGTGAGTGAGTTCTTCACACATATGCAACTAGTGTTGCCATAGCTAGTGAATTGAACAAGCTATTGCAGTATATCTGACGGAGAGACGGTGGATGCAGGAATGGGGTTCCATGAGTTGCTCGAGGTTCAGCAAGGCGAACGGAGGCGGTACCATGACGACGTCTCCATCATCATCATCTCGTTGGAGGGGAAGATTTGGAGCTCATCATAGGTTTCTTAAGAGTTGTTGTCATACTGATCATGGCATTGTAATCTTGGTAGCATGCAGTATACTGATTTTACAATGTACACTGTAAAAAAACGACTAATTCTTTGAGCAAAAAGTTTTGGCGGCAGTTTCAGTATACTGATTTACAATGTACACTGTAAAAAAAACGACTAATTCTTTGAGCAAAAAGTTTTGGCGGCAGTTTCTCTTGTTTCTACTATTTCACTATTTTTTTAATAGTTGTAGGTAATAAGGTAATAAAGGAGCTCTAGTGTTAAAGCTATATGGTTTATGTCCATTATGCCAAAAGTACAAAGATTTTTTTTAAAGATGAACTAGAGTGAATGAGTGATACTTTATGTTGATCTTGTTTCAATCTTTGGGAGTATCTCCTCCAGAGGAGCCAGGAGTTATTTTGGAGGAGCCACAATTTATGCCTCCTTCAAAACGGCTCTAGCTCCTCTACTTTTTACTAAAAAAATGGCTCTTACAGAAAAACGTTTGGCAAAGCTCTTCTGCAGGAGCCAGAGCTATAGAGCCGGACCTAAGGAGGAGCCCTACCAACCAAGCTCTTTTTATGGGGTATGGGGAATGATGAAGAACGGACAGTTGGACCAAAAGGCCGAAAGATACGGCCCAAGCAAAAGCGATCCAGCCCGGTATAAAAACTGGGGACACGCGCCGCCACCAACCGCAGGAGCAGAGCACGAGCACTCCACTAGTCCACTGCTGCCTCTGCCTGCCTGCAGCCCAGCCGTCGCGATCAGATCCTGCGCTACCCTGCCCAGCCCCGGTCATGCCGCCGCCGTCGCCGTCGGCCCCGGCCTCGCACCACCTGCGCCTGTGGTGGAGGCGCCGCGGCCGGGCCGGCGCGGTCGGGGCCACCTTCGCCGTCGCGCTGCTCGCGGCCGCGCTGCTCCTCGAGCTCTCCAGCTACGCCTCCGTAGTATTCCCCGCGTCCGGTGGGCGCCGCGGCCCCGCCCTCGTCGGGCTCACCCTCGTCCGCCGCGCCAGCGAGAAGGGCGCGCGTGAGTTCCTTCCCGGCAACCCCCACGCCCTCGTTTTAAATTTCAATTTCAAATTTCGAACGGCCGTTCGTTCGTACTCGTACCGTCGTCGTACGTACGGTACCTCGAGTACTTTCCGACCAGGAATCGTCCTCGGGATCTGAGTCGGGTTTCTGCTCTGGTTTTTGGCAGTGTGCTTGGATGGGAGCGCGCCCGGGTACCATCTGCAGAGAGGGTCTGGGAGTGGATCGCAGAGCTGGCTAATCCACTTGGAGGTAGGTGACGTTTTCGATCGACATCACGTTTTGATACGAACTCGTGCGTCTTTGGTCTGGAAGCTCGTTCGGACAATGCGTGCGTTGTGAATTTCTATTCCAGGCATCGGATTGCGTAGCAATGTGGTGATAGGTACTAGTATTTCTTATTAAGGAAAATTCTTAAGTGAAGGTCTAAGGAAAATGCAGGAGGACTGCAGCGTTTTCCTGTTTGCAGCGAAGCATAATGCACGACAACTACAACAGAATCGTCTGTTGTTTGTTCCCTAACTTCTCTATGTTTTGCATCCTTTAGGGTGGAGGCTGGTGCCGTAATCTCAAGTCTTGTGCCTCACGTCAGAGATCGATGTTGGGCTCATCCCGGTACATGGAAGGCCAGGTTGAGTTTACAGGGATCTTGAGCGATGATGAGTCTCAGAATCCCGGTATTGAAGTTTCCCATCTCTCTGATGTTTGTTACCTTGTTCTTTTTTTTCTTTTTTTTGTCTAAATTGCAATATTAGACCCATTAGTATGTCTTCAGAATTGGGTAGTAGTGCCTGCATATAGGTTTGACTGTACAATTTTCACTTTTTTAGAAGCTTTCTATTTTGCATATTAACCAATTAAGTCATATTTCACTACAAAATGTAGGAATCCGATATAATATTCATGAGATGTAACTAGCTAGCTAGCCGTATGCACTTTCATATTATTGTTCTAGTGTTTTAAGTTCCAGTTAACTATGAATCGCCTTGCTTCTCGACAAGATAGGCACCTGTAGTATTTACATACTTTCAACTCTGTCTTAATTTCTCGCTTCAAACAGTTAATTCCTGATCCTTACTTCAGCAATGAAATAGTCATCTTTTTTAAAAAAGAAAGTCAGGAGGGGAGACCCCTACCTAATTTGTATTAAAATTGCAAACTGTACAAATGCATGTTCAAAGCCAAGACATAAGCGACAACAGAAATATTCATATGCTCAATAGCTCTGCTATCAATTCGCAGACTTTTACAACTGGAATAAAGTGAAGATAAGGTATTGCGACGGGGCATCATTCTCTGGGAATGTAAAAGATGAATTGCAGGTCTGATTTGCTTATTTTCCAGCAAATTCTGCTTAATACTCGGTCAGTATAACAAGTTTTGTTCTGTGAATTCGTGCAGAATGGCACAAGATTCTTCTTCAGAGGCCAGCGTATCTGGGAAGCAGTTATGAACGAACTTGTAGTTAAGGGGCTCAGAAATGCTAAACAGGTCATTCCTTGCAAGTAGAATGGACTGCCTTTTTCTTCAGGAAAAAATAGTACGGATTACAGTAGTACTAGTCTCATGTACTTTTGCATTCAATGAAAGGGTCTCTCTATCATTAACTCATTGTCTTTGAGCTACTAACTATTTTGGATGCTTTACATTGATGATTTTATTCCTATATGTAGCACTTATAATTATGTGCTTGCAAGTTTAGTTCTAGGTGTGATTAGGAATGTATACATTGGTTGCATACTACTTATTTCATCTTTTCCCGTATAAAGTAATTATAAACCACTGTACTGATAGTGTGACGCTGATATTCTATTTCCAGCTTTCAGGCTTTCCTAACAGGATGCTCTGCTGGTGGGCTAGCCACTTACATTCACTGTGATTCATTCCGTGCGCTTCTACCAAAAGATTCTAGGGTTAAGTGTCTTGCAGATGGCGGTTTTTTCCTTGACGTGTATGTCTCTAGCATCCTGTGACTGATATTGATATATTTTTCCATTTACTGTCATCTTGTGTTGTGTGGTTTATCCTTTCACATGCATGTGTAAACTCTACTGTTGATAATCTGAAGTAAGGTTCCACAAACTGCTGGTGGCAGGAAATGCCAGGGTTACTAATCAGGCTAATTTAGGCCCCGTTTGTTTGAGGATGTTAAAGTTTAACTCCCATCACATAAATGTTTCCTCAAATGCATGGAGTACCAAATGTAGACTAATTGCATGCATGTCGGCACAGATTAGGAGTAATTTACGAGACGAATCTATTAAGCCTAATTAGTCCAAGATTGAAAACTTTTTGTCAAATAAAACGAAAGTGCTACAGTGTTTGTTAAACTTAAACTCCTCTAACCAAACACCCCCTTAGACATTTAGAAATGCATGGGACCATAGTTGAACTCTGAAGTACTTGTATCTCACAGCATTCAATGTCAATGAAAACCATTTCAATAATCAGATGCATTTTTTATTTTTGAGGGTTAAGTCCAATTTACAACTTTCAACTCTTGCCAAAGTCCGGATTTCAACTTCGAACTCCAAAACCGGATAACTTTGGCCCTCAAACTCTTGAAACCATTCAATTTTAAACCTTAGACTGGTTTCAAAAGCGTTTTTCCATTTTTGGGAGGCGCTGAAATTTTATATTATTTTTTTAAGCATCTTACCGTCCTCAAGTGAAAAAACTCAAAACTAGAAAGTTGTAGATCTCATTGAGAGCTATAACTTTAGTATAAAAAGTATATTCATTTGACTCCATATAAAAATTATATTAATTTTCTAATGCGGTAAGCGCTAGTACGCGATTATTATGGTGCTGAAATTTTATATTATTTTTTAAAACTTCTTAATGTACTCAAATGGAAAAACTTAAAACTAGAAAGTTGTAGACCTCATCGAGATCTATAATTTTCGTATAAAAATCATCTTCATCTAACATCTTACTCAAGTGTTATGATTTTTCGAAAGTTAGGTCTTGTCATGCCACTCACGAAAAGTTGAAGAGTCGAAAAATCAACTTTCGAAAAATCATAACTCTTGAATAAGACGTCGGATGAAGATGATTTTTATACGAAAATTGTAGATCTCGATGAGGTCTACAACTTTCTAGTTTTAAGTTTTTCCATTCGAGGATGTTAAGAAGTTCAAAAAAATAATATAAAATTTTAGCACCATAATAATCGCATACTAGCGCTTGCCATATTAGAAAATTAATATATTTTTTATATGGAGTCAAATGAATATACTTTTTTATACCAAAGTTGTAGCTCTCAATGAGATCTACAACCTTGTGGTTTTAAGTTTTTTCATTTGAGGACGTTAAGATGCTTAAAAAAATAATATAAAATTTCAGCGCCTCCCGAAAATGGAAAACCGCTTTTGAAACCAGCCCAAGGTTGAAAATTGAACGGTTTCAAGAGTTGGAGGGCCAAAGTTATCCGGTTTTAGAGATTGAGGTTGAAATCCGGACTTTGACAAAAGTTGGAGGTTGTAAATTGGACTTAACCCTATTTTTGAACGTCAGAAACCTTATGTTAAAGGCATCACCAATCATATATCTTACTTGCTCATTTAAACATTTTCAAATGCCAGTCACTAGGCACCAAATTTCACGTTTGTTAAATTCCTGTTACCAATCAGGAATGAGATTTATCTTTAGTAAATAAATAAAAAAATGGGAAATTGGAATCTACAACTTTGCTGTGTACTTGGTTCCTATCTAATTCCTTGGTTTGTTCTTCAATTACAGAGAAGACATTTCTGGGAGAAGGACAATGCAGTCTTTCTACAGTGATGTTGTGCGCCTTCACGGTCTAAGGGAAAGGTTTTCACATTGTAACTCAAACATGGAGGCGGGCCAGGTTAGTACTTAATCTTCAATATAATATATAATAATTAGCCACAATAGTGTCATCACTCATTGCCATCGCTGAATGTATGATATTCTAAAACTGCCATTTACACTGTGTTCCAGTGTTTGTTTCCACGTGAAGTTGTGAAACACATTGTCAACCCAGTATTTGTTCTTAATCCAGCATATGATGCTTGGCAGGTACCCTCACCATATCCATCCTATTTCAGACTGTCCTATTTTTGCGTTAAAAATATCAGTTTCAACATGCTCATACTTGAAGATTTATGTTTCAGGTACAACATGCATTGGCTCCAGAATCATCTGACCCTCAACATTCATGGCTGCACTGTAGATTGGATATTAGCAAGTGCAGCTCTGAACAACTTGAAATTCTCCAAGGTTGACTCACCCTCCATACGACATTTCCTTTTTCACTTATCTAGCTTCCAGAGACCTGAATTCATGGTCATGTTTTGCCATGCCCAATACAAAAATTTACAGGTTTCAGGAAAGAACTGCATGACGCTATAAGTGAAGTTAAGCAGAAAAGGGACTGGGGATTTTATATCAACTCGTGCTTTGTTCATTGTCAGTCACTAAACTCGTTGACTTGGCACTCTCCAACTTCCCCCAGAGTCAACAATAAGGTGCTGTAACCATCATAAATGAATTCGGTGATAACAATCAACTTTTAATCTCATCTTCACGATACTTTGCCTGCCATTCTGATCTTAGTTTTTTTCCCCTTTCGATGGAACAGAGCATTGCAGAAGCAGTTGGAGACTGGTTCTTTGACAGAAGAGAGGTGAAGGAGATAGATTGCGAATATCCCTGCAACCCGACGTGCCACAACTTGGTCTTCGCAAGGCCTTTCAAGATATGAAGTTTTGGCCTCTTGTTTTGCTGTGGTTTTGTTGTAAAATTAGAAAATAAACTTGTCATTAGCCTTTCTTGAACTTATTTTACCGAGTGGTACCCCGAAAATTATATACTTGACATATGCAAAGTATAGTTGTAAAGATATCAGAACTATCCAATGAGCATTTATACTTAGAAGAAGCATGCCGTATCGTTATGCGGTGATGATGCTATTGGGCAATTGGCCAGTTTATTTGTAACTGATGCTTGACAGTGACTCCGATGAGGGTCCACCCGGCCTGATGAAGTTGAAGGATGAATCAATTCAAGTGGAGTTGGAGGTAGAGGCGTAGAGGCTCAGGCTGATGTGGAACAAGGAGCACCTAGAACAGTGGAATTTCCACCTCCAGTCGTACTCAACTTGGACGTGACTTTCTCAGCTCTGGAGCACCTGTAGGTACGCATGCTCGTGCCAGGACTGTTCATCTCCTTGTCTTTTTTTTCTCGAATACGCAAAAGGTTTGCGTATCGTTGCAATTAAGAAGAAGAGAGTTTTTAGTACAAACGACGCGCATCTAGCGTGCTAGGTGGTCTAACATCCGGACCAACTTAGCAGACTGCTCCCTGGTTTGATATTACATAAATAGAACAACCAACGTGCGAACACCGCCGCATCCTACGGGCCTTTCACGAAGAGCTCGCACGCGCGCCCGTTGAACGCTGGAAACAACGCGTCAAGGGCCTCCACCTGGCTCGACGACAAGGTCCCAGAACGCAAGGCGTCAAGTATCCCCTTGGGCGCAGGTGAAACCGTAGCGGCCGGCGGCGCAATCCCCAACCGCTGCTCGAGCAGTACCTCGCCTCGCCGGGAGGCCGGTATGTGTGCCAACGGTTGGGCGGCAATCCGTGTGCTTGATAGGCAGGGGCCTCCTGGCTCTCGCCCTCTGTCGTGGTGGAGAGGCAATCAGGGGCGGCTCCCGGACGACCCGCACCTCATCCACAAACCGTGCGAGGCGCCGAGCGGCCTCGCGCGGCGTGGGCGTCTCGTCGCCAATCTCGACGTCGGGCTGACCCACCCGAGGAGGTGTGAGCAGTGCCAAGTCTTGCGCCGACGGCTGAGGCGAGGGGGCAGCCGCTACCGGAGGCGGCTCCGCGAACCCCGGGGGGATAGCCACGTCGCCAAACTCGACGTCGGGATGACCCACCCGAGGAGGTGTGAGCTGCGCCAGCTCCTGCGCCGACGGCTGAGGCAAGAGGACGGCCGCCACCGGAGGCGGCTCTGCGAACCCCGGGGGGCGGCCTCAACAGAGCAGCTCACAACGAACGCGGCGGCTAGGAGCTCCTCCAGCATCGGGTCGAAGGAGACGACCCAAGCTGGAGGACCGTCGCCCGCGCACATCGCCTCCGCAAGCGGGTCATGCTCCGGGAGGCACAGTGCGGGCGCCCCCACGGTGGAGCCCGGCGGCGCTTGGGCGGCATCGGCCGAACAAACGTTGCCGTCGGTGGCGACACACGTTGCCGCCGTGACGCCGTCCGGCTGTGCGATGTCCGTCCCGCTGGGCAACTCGTCGACGGACCCTGCCGACCTCTCGCGACGCCTTCGACGCTTGTGTCGTCCCCGCCCTCGCCGCCTTCGACCACCGGTGGGGGGGACGGTGGTGCTTGTCGTGGCTCCACCAAGACCGTGCGAACCAGCAAGATCCGCGCGGCCCATCGGAATGGACCACTGCACGACCGCCCGAAGCACGATCGCAAACACGCCTTGGCTGCTTGCAGTCACGCACAATGTGACGAAAGCCCCTGCACCGCAGACATCGCTGGGGCAGCCTCCAGGTGGCCACTCGGTGCGCGGATGAGAGGCAGTTGAAGCACTTGCCGTGCAGATCGGCCGGGATGCGTCTCGGTGGTCGACGACTTGCTAACTGACCCCCGCGAGCTAGGCCAAGCGGCACAACCGAGGCGGTCACCAGACGCGTCTTCTGCCGGTGGAGGATCTCCCGCCACCCGTCGGCATCAGGGTCGGAGACCCGTCGATAGCGGCCGAGGCGCTGGCGTGCCGGGATGCGGCCCTCCACGGGGCGAGGCGGCATGCCGAGCACCAAATGTGGCCGTGGACGATGGCGCTTCTTCCCCCCTCGGCCAGCGCCCCGACGGCCCGGTGTCGCATCGCCACAGCCCAAAGGCGGAGGCAGGGTGCGCGGCAGGGGCGTCGCCGAACGCGTCGAAGACCTCGACGGCTGCGGCCCCCGACGAACAGCGTCCAGATATGGCGCCGTGGAGGTTGGCGTCGAGTCCGCGTCGAAGGCGTCGATGAGGTCCTCGTCAGCCCAACGACGGGCCTTGGGTCGTCCCGCCGTGCTACCCCGCGGGCGGAAAGGGGCGGCGTTGGGGGACAAGGTGGACGACGGGCTCGGAGCGGGGGCAGACGGGTGGACGAGGAAGACGTCGAGGCCAGCGCCTACCCCAGCCGAAGAGGAGGCAGACGCCCGCACAGCTCCACTAGCATCATCGCCGTTGTCCTCGTCAATAACGTCTTCCTCGTCCTCGCTCTTCGAAACCTCCTCGATGAGGACCGGCAGCTCGAACAGCTCAGCCCCCGCCCAGGGGGCCGAGCCGTGACCGCCACGCCACGGCGAACAGGGCCCCGGGGCCACCGCCACCGACGAGCCCGTGGCAGCCGGCATCGGGAGCATCCAGCGGCATTCGCCCCATCCCCGGCGAGGGAAGGTCCAACGCCTGCGGCCGTGGCGCCAAGCACAGGCGCCGGCAGCGGCGACCTGGAGGCCCCCGGGCTGGAGGGAGGAGGGGACGAGCATGGGGCGGGGCGGCCCATGTACGTCGACCACGCCGGAATAGCCGCCGGGCTGGAGGGAGGAGGGGACGAGCATGGGGCGGGCGCCGACGGCGGGATTGGGGAGGCCGCCGGCGCCGGCGCCGGCTGCGGTGGCGGGGTTGGCGGCGCCGCCAGCTAGGGTTAGGAGCCGCCGGGGTCCCCGCTCCCTTCGGATAATCTTGATGAGATTTAGCGCGGTCGCCGTCGCAATTGTTCATGTCACGCTGTCAACTTCAGCTGTGTTCGAGAAATGAGAATGCTATTTATTCATGCACGCAGGAACTGCTGGAGTATGGAGAACGCAAGCGATTGTCGAGTCCGGGGATTGGGAGGACCGAACTACTGCTGAGGACATGGACTCCATAGCTTTCTTTTCCTTTTTTTTCCGAATGGTTTCACCATGTGAGTGAGAAGCTCCAACTCTTGGAAATTTCTAAGAATTTGAAGCCATAATAGGTGGGAAATACGGTTGAACGAACAAAGTTGGAGAGAAACCGAAGAAGATTTTGCATCGATAGAGTCGAGCAGAAAAGCGAAGTTGCAGCGGCGGCATTAGCTGTTCGCCGTCGTGTTTGCTGGGCCATTAGAGCATCAATGGGCACTATGGGAAGGCAAATTGTGCTGCTTTTTTTCCAGTCAGTTTCATCAGCCGATGAAGTGTGATGCCTAGATATTTCTTTAGATTATTAGACAGATACGTAGATTAGGTTAGAGTATAAAGCATACAATGAGTCAATGACGCGTCCTTTATATGCAAAGAAAAGCTTGGGAAAAATATCTGGCCGAGCCTAGCTTCGTCACGCGGGGCAGCACAGCACTTGGTGAATCACGTCATCCGGGAACGCGCCCATCACAGCTTGAACGACCAAAGTTGGAGAGAAACCAGAGAAGATTCTGTATCTGTTTTTTTTTTCTTTTTTGGCAGCTCTAGAAGATTCTGCATCGAGGGATCGAGTCGAGGAGGAAATCGAAGTGACAGCGGCATCAGCTGTTCACTCTGTCGAGTGTGTGTGCTGGGCCGTTAGCGCATCAATGGCCAATGGGTACTATGAACAGAGTGCTGCACGACACGAGAAACTCTTTTTTTATATATATACTTATTACACGAGAAACTCTTGACAGCTCTGAACTTGAGCACCTAGTCCATGCTCCAATGGCTATCGTGAGTCTTGCGGTACATTGTCAAGCCACCACGGAAGCGAAGAAGATGCTGGCGACGGGTTGCTGATGCTGTGCTTGTAGACCAGATCAATTGGCACGGGCCACCATTTTTTTTTGTGACACAAAATTTGGGTCGGACGCCCTGTAGGCCGAATATTTAGCCCAAAAAACGTTGGAACAGAGTGCTGCACGACACAAGAAACTCTTTTTTTTATACTTCTTACACGAGAAACTCTTGAGGCTGTCTCCAACAGCATATGCATAAGGCTACTCAAACTCAAAATGCATGGTGCATAGTAGAAAATATTCCTCCAACAGAGTAGGCAAAGTAACTACCTATTTTGCATACCAGGAGAGAGGGAACCCAAAAATACGTCGTTGTCTCTCCATGACCCAAATCCATCGTAACACGCCACTCGTCAGGCCGAGGAGAAGATGGCGGGGAGGCCCACTCCACCGGCGTCCCACTTGGCCATCGCATCTCCAGCTGGCCCGCACTCCCGCTGCAACGACTCTGGCACCACCCGCACCATCGGCATCGGCGGTGGCGGCGGGACGGCCGCGAGCCCAACCACCGAGGCGGCAGTGGCGGCCGCCATGGTGAGGTGCTGGTGGACGGGAGGAGCCACGACTGCCAAGAGTCGCGCCCGCCACCGGGGGAACAGGAGCCGCCGCATGAGATGAGCAGCACAAGGGGCGGGGAGAGCGCAAGCGCGCGCACGAGGAGGAAGAGCACACGGCGGGCACGAGGAGGAAGAGCACACAGCGGCACGGCCAGCCCGAGATGCGGCGCGTGGCGGCCGGACATGGGCGGCGGTGGGTGGATCGGGAGCAAAGGGCGGGTTGGCAGTGGACCAGAGAGGAGATTTGTGTCGTCCTGATTTGCGTTTGCTGTTGGAGAAGGATAAGTTTTGGGTGGGGATCCTTTCCCTATGCATGACCCAAACCAGGGAATAGGTGTTGTATTTAGGTTCTCATTGTTGGAGATAGTCTGACAGCTCTGAACTTGAGCACCTAGTCCATGCTCCAATGGGTATCGTGAGTCTTGCGGTACATTGTCAAGCCACCACGGAAGCGAAGATGTTGGCGACGGGTTGCTGATGCTGTGCTTGTAGACCAGATCATTTGGCACGGGCCACAATTTTTTTTGTGACACAAAATTTGGGTCGGACGCCCTGTAGGCCGAATATTTAGCCCAAAAAACGTTGGAACAAACCTTGCTGCCACCAGCGCGAACGACCCAGCTCAATAAACTCAGTGCCATCCATCCAGCCCAATATGTCCTGACCTTTTCAAATGAAGGGTGTGTTTAGTTCCCCATTTCATCTAAAAAATTTTGGATTTTGATTCATCATTTTACAAAATGGAACTAAACATCATGCAAAATGTTAGCATTTTGCATTTCATCATTCGAAAGTAGTTAACATTCTGTATTTTGCATTTGACGAGGAACTAAACGAAGCCCAAATGGAAGAAAAAAAAAACGTCTCCTCTCCCTCTATGTCCTCTGCTCCAGCCGCCACTAGCAGGCTAGCAGCTATGCGTTTTGCGGCTGCGGGCTGCCGATCTCCGCCGCCGCCGCCGAGCAGCCGCATTCCCCTGCGACCGTGACCCTGCGATCTGTGCCCTGGCCGCCGCCTCTCTCTCCTCCGAGCGCAACGCAGCAGGAGGTCAGGCCCGCCGTCCATGGAGTCCGGCACCTCGGCAACATGAGAATCTTCTCTGCCCCTGCGACCCAGAGTCGGCGGCGCGCGACCAAACCAACCCGGCAAGCATGCGCCCGTACATCCCCAAATCCACCTTCGCCTTCTGCCACGGTCTCCTGGCCTCCCGCCTCCTCCCCTCCGCCGCCTCCCCAGCCGCACCGCTCCTCTCCGTCCAGGCCCTCCTCGTCACCGCCGGCCTCCTCCCGCACCACCCGGACCTCGCCCTGCTCGCGCTCAACTCGCTGCTCCACGCGCTCTCCCGCCGCGCCGCGTGCCCGGCCCACCCGCGCCTCGCGCTCCGCCTCCTCCGCCTCATGCACTCCCGCACCACTCCCCCGACGCTCCCCGCCCCGGACCACCTCTCCTTCCCCTTCGCGCTCTCCGCCGCCGCCGCACTCGACGCCTCCCCGGACCCCTCCTCCTCGTCCGCCGGACCGCAGCTCCACGCGCTGCTCGTCAGGAACGCGCTGTTCCCGGCCGACCACTACGTCACGACCGCGCTGCTGCAGCTCTACTCACCCCGCCCGGACCTCGCGCGGAGGGTGTTCGACGAGCTGCCGCGTCGGGAGGCGATCCACTACGACCTGCTCATCGGCTCGTACGCGCGCGCGGGGGCGCCCGCGGAGGGCCTCGCGGTGTTCCGTGCCATGTTCGACGGCGACGACAACAACGACGGGGTGGCCCCGGACGCGGTGGTGCTGACCACGGCCGTGGCGGCGTGCGCGCAGGCGGGGGCGCTGGACCACGGCGCGTGGGTGCACCGCTACGTGGAGCGCGCCGCGCCGTCGCTCCTCGCCGACGCCTTCCTCGGGTCCGCGCTCGTCGGCATGTACGCCAAGTGCGGGTGCCTGGACGAGGCGGTGCGGGTGTTCGACGGCATGCCCGAGCGGAACGCCTACGTGTGGGGCACCATGGTGGGCGCGCTCGCGGTGCACGGGATGGCGGCGGAGGCCGTCGCGTGCCTGGACAGGATGGCGCGGGAGGACGGGGTGCGGCCCGACGGCGTCGCCGTGCTTGGGGCGCTGTCCGCGTGCGCGCACGCCGGGAACGTCGAGGAAGGGCTGCGCCTGCTCAGGGAGATGCGGCCACGCTACGGCGTCGTGCCCGGGCACGAGCACTACAGCTGCGCGGTCGACATGCTCTGCCGGGTCGGGCGGCTCGAGGACGCCGTGGGGCTCGTCGAGACCATGCCGATGATCCCGCTCGCGTCCGTGTGGGGCTCCGTGCTCGCTGGCTGCCGGAGCTACGGCAACGTCGAGCTGGCGGAGGTGGCGGTGCGCGAGCTCGAGAAGCTTGGTGGCACTGCCGACGAGGGCGTGTACGTGCAGCTGTCCAACATCTACCTCGATGCCAACCGGAAGGATGACGCGCGGAGGGTGCGGAAGATGATCGGTAGCCGGGGGATCAAGAAGGTGCCCGCGTATAGCGCCGTGGAGGTGGACGGCGAGGTCAGCTCGTTCGTCGCCGACGACCAAGCGCACCCCCGGCGATTCGAGATTTGGGAGGTGCTCCGGCTGCTAGCTGACCAGATGACGCAGAAAGCAAAGGAAGAAGAATTTATTGAATTTATTTGCATGCCCGCCAGAATGTAACGGAGAAAGCTGCTGATACTTTACAAATGTGCCGTTTGTATTTGAGAAATTTGGACATTTCAATGTCATTTGGACCGGGCATCAGCGGGGATACGGCAGCGCTGCTGGCGTGCGTGACGGCCACGCTGCTGGCTCCTTCACGTATCAGCCGAGACGAACTAGGAAAAAGCGAACTAGGACACAACTCTGAACCGCACCCGGAGGGTGACGGCGGCGGCGAGCACGGCGATTGCTGATGACTCGAGTCCTTGTATCCACTACTTATCGTTCTATAATACATACCTCGTCGTAGATCGGTAACACTGGTATCAAGAGCTCAGTTTCCGATCCAATCCACCACAAAATTTTGCCCCAATTTTTTTCTTCTCTCTGTTCTTCGCTGTTTCGATCCGGCGCCGTAATCCCCGACGGCTGGCTCTCTTTGCGATCCGCTCTGGTAGCGTCGATTGCGAGGATCCATAGGTCCGTGCTGAGGTTGGTGTGATCAGCAGCGGCATCAGAGCTGAAACTCAGGCAACCCACACCTACCTCACGCGCCGACAGATGGCTATGGCGACGCCTGAAGAGCAACTCGGGCAAATTCTCGCGCTGTTGAGCGAGAACACCAAGGGAATCAACGATCTCAAAAGCTCCATGTCCGAGATGCGATCCTTGAAGACGGAGATCCTAACCAGGAAGCCTGAAAGTCGACAATCGCGTCCATGAGCTCGAGCACGCGGTGCTGGATCTGGGCGAACGCGTCGAGCATGCCTTGGGTGCTCTGCTCCCTCAAGCTCAACCCATGGAGCCTGTTCTCAACGAGCAGGCCGGAACAGTCACCACCGTGCACTCACCGCTCACAGCGGCCATTCGGGAGGACCACTTCGCCTCGCTGAGCGTCAAGGTGTCGAGCTCCGCTCACCTGGAGCTTCACCCGCCAAGGGCGGCATCTGGGTCGTTAGGACCACGGCAAGTGATCTTCTCACCGGGGTGCTGCTTTTGGGGCGGTGTATACCGTCGCCCCGGAACCGACCCCAGTCACAGGTGCGACACAACATCCAAAATCCCCACCAATATCTCTTCCTTCAATTGGTTGTGTTCCCGGTGATCGGCGTTTTTATCCACCGTACCCATCATATACATCGTTTCCTGATTTAGAGTTCCACAAGTTTTATGGCACTAACCCACGTTTGTGGATCAAACGATGTGAAACTTACTTTGACGTGTACCAAATTGAACCAGCATTGTGGGTTCGTCTTGCATCCATGCGCCTCACTGGCTCGGCTGCACTCTGGTTTCAGACAGTACAGGACACCATCAGTTCTATGTCTTGGGAAAATTTTGTTAGAGCCGTTTGCAATAGATTTGATAGATATGAACATAACCACTTACTTCGCCAATTTTTCCATATCAAACAGACCACAAATATCTCTGAGTATGTAGAGCAGTTCAGTGATATTGTTCACCAGTTACTTGCTCATGATCCTTCTTTTGCACCAACTGTCATTGCAAATTGTTTTGTAGATGGTCTTAAAAGAGACATTAGAGCAGTTGTCATGATGCATCGACCCCAAGATCTAGATACTGCTACCTCGTTGGCATTTTTGCAGGAAGAGACAATTCAAGATAATCCTGTCAGAAGACCTGAATTGGGATCCTATCCCAGAAAGACTTCTCAAGACAGTACTAAGACTCAAACTCAAGACTCTAACAAGCCTTCTGAAGATAAGAAAACCATTGATGGTGTAAAGTCCAAGCATGGTGATAATAATTTATCTGCTTTGAAATCTTATAGGAGAGCAAAAGGTCTTTGTTTTAAATGTGGTGAAAAGTGGGGACCACAACACAAATGCCCTCCTTAGGTCTCTATCAATGCTATAGAAGAAATTTGGAAGTGGGTAGCTGATGATGAAGAATCTATACCTCATCCAGTTCAAGAGGACTCAGATTCTAGAGATGATCTGATGGCTCTCTCCTTACAAGCTCTGACTGGTATTAAAGGTGTCAAGACTATCAGACTGAGGGGTTACTTAGCTGATAAAGAAATGTTTATGCTAGTGGACTCTAGTAGCACTCATAGTTTCATTAATGAGCATTTGGCCAAAAGCATCAGTTCATGGCACCCTTTAGCTCATCCTGTTTCTGTCAAGGTTGCAAATAGAGAGGTGTTACAATGCACCCATCAATTACCTCAGCAGATTTGGGGCATTCAAGGTCACACATTCAAAACTACCTTGAAGATAATTCCGCTTAGAGGATATGATGTCATTCTTGGAATGGACTGGCTAGAAGCCATAGTCCCATGGAAGTTCATTGGGCAGACAAGTGGTTACAGTTTACTCTAAACAACAAAACTGTCAAGCTGCAAGGGTTACAAAACCACACTGTGATGGGGCCTCCTGTGTCTCAATTTTAACTTCAAGCTATGGACAAAGTTGATTCTATTCTGTATTTAGTACAACTGCAATATGCCTAGTCTGTCTCAACTACTATTACTGCAACCTCTGAATTGCCAGATGAATTGCAGTCTCTACTTCAAGAGTTTCATTGTGTCTTCGAACCACCTTCTGAATTGCCTCCACTCAGAGTGGGAGATCATTCTATTCCTCTCTTAGAAGGAGGTCAACCCTTATGCCTCAGACCTTATAGATACAACCCTGCTCAGAAGATAGAAATTGAAAATCAAATCAAAGATATGCTTGCAAAAGGGTGGATTCAAGTCAGCAACAGTCTATATTCTTCACCAGCCTTATTGGTTAGAAAGAAGACAGGGGACTGGACACTCTGTGTGGACTATAGAAGACTTAATGCTCTCACAGTTAAAAACAAATACCCACTGCCCATCATAGAGGAACTTTTAGAGAAATTTCATGGAGCCACTTGGTTCACCTCTCTAGATCTATGTTCAGGGTTTCACCAAATCAGGATGGCACAAGGTGAAGGCACAAGGTGAAGAACATAAGACAACTTTTCAAAATCATAATGGGCATTATGAATACAAGGTCATGCCATACGGGGTCACTGGAGGGCCAGGAACTTTTCACACAATTATGAATTTTATTCTACAACCCTTGCTGAGAATTTATGCAGTTGTCTTCATTGATGATATTTTAATTTACAGTAAGACCTGGCCAGAACATCTGAACCATATCAGGGTTGTATTAACCTTACTCCAACAACACAAGTTCCATGTCAAACTGTCCAAATGTTCTTTTGCACAAAGACAACTCTCTTATCTTGGTCATGTAGTTAGTGCTGATGGAGTGGCTATTGATCCTACCAAGATCAACACCATCAAAGACTGGCCTCAACCACTTAATGCCAAGGAATTGAGAAGCTTCTTGGGGCTGGCTAGTTACTATAGAAGATTTGTTCCTCAGTTTGGAGCCATTAGCAAACCCTTAATAGAATTGCTTAAGAAAGGAGCTCTCTATGTTTGGAACTCTACTACTGAAACATCCTTTCAAGCCTTGAAAAGAGCATTAATTTCTGCACTTATTTTGGCATTACCAAATTTTGATCTACCATTTTATGTTGAAACTGATGCTTCAGCTACTGGCATAGGGGTTGTCCTCCACCAGCAAGGTCACCCAATTGCCTTTGTCAGCAAGTCCTTGGGACCTAAAGCACAAGGCTTATCAACATATGAGAAGGAATGCCTAGCAATACTGATGGTCGTTGATCACTAGAGACCTTACTTGCAGACATCTCCATTTATTATTTTGACTGATCAAAAGAGTCTAACTCATTTGGATGATCAAAGGCTTTTCACCCTATGGCAACATAAAGCTCTAACTAAGCTGATGGGCATGAACTACAAGATCATCTACAAAAAGGCTATTGAAAACAAGGTAGCAGATGCACTATCCAGAAAGTTTTCTGAATCTAGTTATGACATTTCTGCCATCTCTATTGTCAAACCAGTTTGGCTCCAAGATATACAGGCTACCTATGCATCTGATCCTATGACAACTCAATTACTGTCCCAGTTGTCAGTTACTTCCCCTACTGGATTCTATTCTCTATCTAATGGTCTGATAAAATATAAAGGCAGAATCTGGGTTGGTGCAGACCCTCACATGCAAGCTAAGATTCTCAATTCCCTACATGCCAGTCCTATTAGGGGTCACTCAAGTTATGAAGTTACTTATAAAAAGGTTAAAAATTTGTTTGCCTGGCAAAAGCTCAAAGAATCAGTCAAGCATTTTGTTGCTCGGTGCACTACTTGTCAGCAAGCAAAGAATGATAGAGCTGCTTACCCAGGTCTTTTGGCTCCACTACCAATACCTGAAGGTCCATGGCAAGTAGTCACCTTGGATTTCATTGAAGGCCTCCCAAGATCATCAGGTTACAACTGCATTCTTGTAGATGTAGATAAATTTTCCAAATATGCTCACTTCTTGCCATTGTCACACCCCTTCACTGCTCTCCAAGTTGCCATCACTTTTCTGGATAATGTTTTCAAATTACATGGATTACCTCTTGCAATGGTCTCTGACAGAGATAAGGTCTTCACAAGTAACATTTGGCAATAATTGTTCAAACAGTTGGGTACTGACCTCAGGATGAGTACAGCATATCATCCTCAAACTGATGGTCAAACAGAGCGTGTTAACCAATGTTTGGAGACTTATCTTCATCGTTTTGTCCATGTCTGCCCAATTAAATGGTCTAAATGGTTATCCATGGCTGAGTATTGGTACAATACCTCTTTCCACTCCTCTCTTGGCAAAAGTCCATCTTATATGGTCATGAGCCAAAGCATTTTGGTATTGACATATCACAATCTTGTCAGTCATTGGACCTGGCACAGTGGTTGTCTGACAGAGAACTCATTCAGCAGCTTGTTCGTCAACATCTGCTCCGAGCCCAAGCTAAGATGAAGTTTCAGGCTGACAAACACCGCTCTGACATGGTGTTCAACATTGGTGATTCTGTATACCTCAAAGCACATCCATATGTCCAAACTTCTTTGGCTCCACACTCCTCAAACAAGCTAGCCTTCAGATTCTTTGGGCCATTTACTATTTTACACAAGATTGATGAATCTGCCTACCATCTGTCCCTGCCTGATGAATGCAATATCTATCTAGTTTTCCATGCCTCGCAACTGAAGAAGGCGATACATGCTTCCACGCCAGTAAGTGAACTCCCTAACTTTGCTCGTGAGCTGCAGATACCTCTTCAAGTTTTGGATCGTCGCCTTCACCATAACCAAGATATGGTGGTGCCCCAAGTTCTGGTGCACTGGTCTCACATGCCGACGACATTGGCCACTTGGGAAGATGAAGAATCGCTTCGACAACAGTTCCCACGTGCTCCAGCTTGGGGACAAGCTGGCTCTCAAGGAGAGAAGGATGTCACCGTCCATGACTCGGTTACGACCGTCGAAGGTGGTACTGAAGGCGTTGATGCCGGTTCTAAAAACGATGTTGATGGTTTTGGTGTAAGGGATGATGATGTGGGCCATCTCAAGACTAAGCGGATCAGAAGGCCTAACCCAATAGCGACTAGGCCAGAGTGGACTAAGTAGTCTAGCAGGCCTTGCATGGCCCATGAACGAAGGCAGCCTCCTGGCTCCTTCATGTATCAGCCGAGACGAACTGGGAAAAAGCGAACTAGGACACAACTGTAAACCGCACCCGGAGGGTGGCGATGGTGGCGAGCACGGCGATTGCCGATGACTCGAGTCCTTGTATCCACTACTTATCGTTCTATAATACATACCTCGTCGTAGATCGGTAACAGCATTGTCTTGTGGTTTGACACGGGGTCTAGCGACAGATTCTGCACGGACAAGCCTGTGTTGTCCTCTCCACCTCTCCCTGATCTATGGGCAATCTTCACCTTTGAAGAGCCCATCGCAATGGTGAAGGAGGAATCAACCCTTGGTCCATCTGCATCTGCTGGCACATACAAGTGCGAGCTACGATGCTCAGGTCCCGGATAAGCATTGTGAGGGCATCTGAGCACCGTGGCATAGACATATTGGTTGAAACCACAGCAATCAGCTCAGATGGCTTGAAACGCAGCTGGCCTATTTAGATATTCAATTTGTGACCAATCAGATGCCGATTTGGGCTTAAGTTTGCCTCTTCCCTACCATCTTCTGCCATCAGCACTCAGCAGGCAGCAGCAATTGTTATTACGGTGTAGAATTGGGCTAAAAGTTGAACATTGTGGGACCTTTGTATCGTGGGTCATGGTACAAATAGAGAAGTGCTTAGTTTTGGGCTATTCTGTTCCTTGGCTTTGAAATGGTGATACAAATTGTGCCTTGTGGCATGGATCAATTTAGGACAATGATTGTACTCTTATAATTGAGGTTGACCGCTAGAAATGCAATTAGTTTCCACACTCGAAATTGTGCCAGTGTGTGGACCATTTTGCAGCGCTCGATGGACCCTTTTTCCGTATAAGTTGTTTTGTCGAGTGTAGTAGGATAAGTATTTATTTCAGTAATACATGTTTGTTGCTAGAGCGCGAAGCCTGTATTGCATCGTCGTAGTATTATAGTCGATGCAGACTTTATTTCATGCGTAAAGTAATAATAATTGTGTGCAGGTAGATGCACATTTTTTTAAGCAACATAGGTAAGACAATCCGTCGCTTTGTTATTTTCGTATAGGTGTCATGGTCTGCACCTTGTTGATATTTTTTTGGGTATCAAAATGGAACTATCACATTTTTTGGCTATATTTATTATGGAGAACGAAATGTTAAAAGTATTTATTAAGAAGGGAGGATATGGGGTATGGGTATCGTAAAAATTTCATAGCAATTTGAATAAAGAAACTAACTCTTTTAATTATTTATAGAAAATTCTAGAGAAATCTAGATCCACGTTAATAGCCAAAAAATTACACTAAAACATGTGCTGTTATATGTTTACAGTGCAGTGCTAGTTGTGTAGAGTTCAACAAACTTGGTTTGACATTTTTTTATTTTTATTTGTTTTATTATATTCTTAATAAAATTTGTACCGTTGTAGATAAATAATAAATTTGCGAAAAATAGGAAAACGTCGTCGTGCCGAATTCGGCCCAGTAAGGCCTAATTACGCGATATATAGGCCCGCACGGGAGGCAGGCCAACCCACTTAAAAGGTCTAGATTGTGGGTTGTTTTCGGTAAAGTTCGAGGGTTTTTTTGAAAAAAAACTGAGAGAAGGTCTGGACTGCAAGTTGATTCTACTAAAATTCGAGGACTTTTTTGCAAAAAGACCGGGCCTCGCACCATCTAGGCTGTCCGCTGGCCGATCCAACGGCCGTGAACGGCCGATGACGTGGCCACGTTCGCTGGCCATCTTTTAGTCCGTGAATCGTAGTAAAGAGATTGGATACGTTCACATGCTAATAACCATTTGTTTCAGACATGTCCTGTTTCTGTGTTTAAATATCAATTTCGACGTATACTTGAAGAAATATTTTTCAGGTATATACAACATGGGTAGACTCCTCAACGTTCATGGCTGGACTGCAGACTGGATATATTAGCAAGTGCAGCTCTGAACAACTTGAACTTCTCCAAGATTGACTCACCCTGGTGTATAGTATTTTTCCTGTTACCTTATCAAACTTTCTGGATTCGTAATCGTGTTTTGCCATGCCCAATACAAAATTTTGCAGGTTTCAGGAAAGAACTGCATGACGCTACAAGTGAAGTTAAGCAGAAAAGGGATTGTGGAGTTTTGTTCACTGTCAGTCACTAAACTCGTTGACTTGGCACTCTCCGACTTCCCCCAGGGTCAATAATAACCTTCTGTATCATAAATGAACATCGAGATGACAATCTCGTGACAAAATTTTAATTTCATTTGGCGATATACCATGCCTACCATTCTAAACTTAATTGCTTTCCTTGAACAGAGCATTACAAAGGCAGTTGGAGACGGGTTGTTCGACACAAGAGAGGTGAAGGAGATGGATTGCAAACATCCCTGCTACTGTCTTGGCAAAGCCTTTCAAGATATGAAGCGTTGTCCTCCTCTTTTTGCTATGACTGTTGTAAAATTAGCAAATAAACTTGTTCTTGTATATATATAGTTGTAGAGTTATCAGAACTGTGAGATGGGCATGTTGCATCGTTGTGCAGTGACACTGAAACCCAGCCCAATAGGCTAGTTGGGACAGGCCGATTTCGAGTTACCGTAGCGATCGGCTATTGTAGCTTCGGCACAGTGTTTCCAGTTAGTCTTCCAGTTAGTCTCGTGAAACGAAACAAGAGCAGACCAGCTTAAAAGCCTGGTTTCGGGAGGCCATTAACTCCGGTTGCAACTTTTTATGCGAAACAAGGACGGAAATGTAAGAGAGTTAATTAGCAGGCGTGACTTATTCAACGTGTAGAGTGGGCCTTAGCCGTTATCCCGGATCGACGTGTTACAGTGACGATGTAATGTTACTGTCAGGTTCAGCTGTTGCCTGACAGCGATCCTGAAGAGGACGCGCACCCTGATGAGGCTGAAGGGTGAATCAATTCAAGGTGGACGCTGCTGTCA
This sequence comes from Saccharum hybrid cultivar R570, assembly GCA_038087645.1. Lineage (NCBI taxonomy): Eukaryota > Viridiplantae > Streptophyta > Magnoliopsida > Poales > Poaceae > Saccharum > Saccharum hybrid cultivar. Next base: position 390,332 of record JAQSUU010000469.1, read on the forward strand.
AGCAAAGCAAGGCGGACCCAGAGCATAGTGGCATTTCATATCCCCCTCCAGTACGCTGATGCTGCTGGCATGCTCAACTTGGACATGACGTTCTTCCTCAGCTCTGCAGAACCTTTAGCTGTACTGCTGTAGGTACGCATGCGATGCCCAAGACCGTTTCTTTTTTTTTTGTTGGAAAAACTTATGCCAAGACCGTTTCTCTCCGTTTCAATCATACCCATAACTTTCTTCTTGTTTTCTTCCAACAAAAGTGAAACCAATTTCGTTTTCACCATTTGAGTCAATGCCTCTCTTGAGGAAAAAAAAAAACAGGCTACAAGCCTCCAACTCCTGGGATTTTGGAAAATCTAGGCTCTTATAGACTGAACTACTCTATGTAGACTAAGCAAAGTGTGGATTTTTCAAAGTGCAAATTGGGATTAAGATTGGTCACCGAAACTTACTTCTCCGGTCTTCTTGTTTGAAACATAATAATGGTACTTCTCCGGTCTTCCTTTCTAACCCAAAGCACCGGTTCCATCAACTCTAATTTGAAGGCAGAATAGTATAATAATCGCACACTTTTATAACCACCAAACGAAAGTTTGAGAGAAACCGGAAAGGATTTTGCATATTGATCGAGTTGAGTCGACCTGAAAAGCAAAGGTGACCGCGGCATTAGCTGCTCACTGTCGAGTGTGTGTGTGTGCGCGCTGGGTCATCAACGGCCACTATAGAAAGGCAAGGTGATGGCAGTCCCAGTCCAGGAACCAGAACCACTGCGTAATTGTCATTGCCATGTATAGCTGAGCCGAGAAACCACTGCGTAATTGCCATAGCTGCTGCTACGTGAAAGCATGCTTAATAATGCATGAAAACGGTGTCTTCACTTTCCCACTGATGAGATACTGCCTGTCATACTCTGTTCTTTTTTTTTTGGGTTATCAGTTTCGTCAGCCGATGAAAGTGTGCGATGCCCTAGCCCATAGATATTTTGTTTAGGTTGATAGATAGATAGATTTGGTTAGAGTATACTAGTACTACGCATAAACCACCGTAGGATGACGCGTCCTCTGTCTGCAGAGAAAAAGGCTGGCAAAATATCTGCCCCAGGCCCCAGCCTCCGTCACACTGGGGCTGGCTCATGGCTGGGCAGCACCACTTGGTCAACGACGCCATCTGGGACTGGAAACGCGTCCATGACACAGCCGGATAGGTCACTTTGACAAAAACGCCGTGTAGGCATGCCCCTAGTCAAACCAGACGAGTAGTCTGCACGTACTGCCCTTTTTTTCCCCCCTTTTGTCTCTTGCAGTCGTCTTTTAAGCTCGGCTGCGTATGAACTGCACAAGAATTCCACACGCCATGGTCGGCTTAGCAGGGCAGTCAAGCAAGCAAAGCCAGTCTTCTAACTCAGGCTGCCTTTAGTTCGCGAAAAGAAAATTTTTAGGTGTCTCATCGGACGTGTCGGAAGGATATCGGAAGGAGTTTTTGGATACTAATAAAAAACAAATTACAGAACCCGTTAGGAAACTGCGAGACGAATCTAATGATACTAATTAATCTGTTATTAGCACATGTTGGTTACTGTAGCACTTAAGGCTTTCATGGACTAATTAGGCTTAAAAGATTTGTCTCGCGATTTCCCCGAGAACTGTGCAATTAGTTTTTTTTCGTCTACGTTTAGTACTCTATGCATGTGTCTAAACATTCGATGTGACGAGTAGAGGCAAAAAAATTTTGGGAACTAAACCATGCCTCACTTACTCCGTCTCAATAATATATTCAATAGTTAGTCTAGTTATACTTATTATATATACTATAGATATTGATACTTTTTCATATATTTAATTAAAATTAAGGTTGTGTTTGGTTTAAGAACAAAGAGAAATGAGAACGAGTGAATCCTAGTTTTCTGGGACGGAAATGGTCTCATGTCCCCATTTGCTGTTTTGTTGAAGGGACAGGAACGTCCCTGTTTTGTATTTGGTAGAAAGGACAACAGGAAACAGGATAAACTCTATTTTTCTACTCCATTAGCCATCGTTTATGGACTCTCGATGTTAGTCGCATACAACATAGAGGGTGTGTTCACTTCGCGAAAAGTAGATAAAAAGTTACTGTAGCATCTTTCGTTATTATTTGACAAAATTTGTCCAATCATGGACTAACTAGGCTCAAAAGATTCGTCCCAACATTTACAGACAAACTATACAATTAGTTATCTTTTTTACCTACATTTAATGCTCTATGCATGCGTCCAAAGATTCGATGTGACGGGTGACAGAGGAAATATTTTGGGTTGGGATGGGGAAGTGAACAAGGCCAGAGACGAAGAGACGTGCTAGGCGAGGTTGGCGACCGACGGGCCTAGAAGCTGAGGGCGGGGCTCTCCCGGAGATGGACTCCATCGTCATCCACCAAGCCAGGCCCAAGGGCACCTTATTCTTGTGCAATAGGTAGCCATGGCTTTGCTCCTCTTCCCACCACCTCGCGCTATCCACCTCCCGCGTCATCGACATCGGTGGCACCGCCCAACATGTCCGGATTGGAGATGCTTGTTAGAGGGAGGCGAGGAAACGAAGCTCGAGCTCACATCTAAGGGCATATATAAAATGCAGGAATTTTATAGAAATTACATGAACCAGTTCAATTTTACGAAAAAGTGTCGTAAGAGGAAAAAAAATTACCATCTTTCAAGCATGACAAGCTCATATATTAGCCCTCAAATTTACGAGGAATATTCCTATCTAGGATAATCTTTGGGGGGGGGGGAAACCAACCGACTGTCCCCACCCCAAATCCTATGTTTGGCTGTGTTTAGTTGTGTAAAAAGGTATAAAAAAAGTACTGTAGCACGTTTTGGCTTTATTTGGCAAATAGTGTCCAACCGTTGACTAATTAGGTTCAAAACGTTTGTCTCGCAAAGTATAACCAAGCTGTACAATTAGTTTTTTATTTCATCTATATTTAGTACTCCATGCATGTATCGCAAGTTTGATGTGACGGGGAATCTTTTGTTTGCACAGTACTTTTTTTGAGGAAGGCCTTGTTTAGATGACCAACTCGGGGTGGCCGATTCAGCACATGGCCACCCCCGAGCACTGTAGCATTTTTTGTTTTTTAGTGTAAAAAATTGTCTAAAAATTGATTAATTAGGCTCTAAATGTTCGTCTCGCAAAGTACAACAAAACTGTGCAATTAGTTTATGATTTTATCTACATTTAGTACTTTATATATATGCCGATATTTTGATGTGATAAGGAATCTTCTTTTTACATAGTGGAATTTAGGGGTGAATTTTGGAATCTAAGGTCCAGTTTAGTTCCCCAAGAATTTTGCAAAATTTTTCACATTCCCCGTCACATCGAATCTTTGGACGCATGCATGAAGCATTAAATATAAATAAAAAATAAAACTAATTACACAGTTTAGACGAAATCCACGAGACGAATCTTTTAAGCCTAATTAGACTATGATTGGACACTAATTGCCAAATAACAACGAAAACGGTACAGTATCCATTTTGACAAATTTTTTGCATCTAAATAGACCCTAAACACAGCCTTTGACTGGCGTGCTGCAACGCGTCGGCATCCATCCACCGTACAGCACAGCTACAGCAGCGCATGTACGGCGCATAATAACTGCGGCTGCTCTGACAGAGTGACGACCACCGCTCCTGCGTGCATCAGTCACGGACCATTGGCACCACGGCCTTTGTTTATTTAGGGCGTGTTTGGTTACGTTTCGTTAAAGTTTAACTCCCATCACATCAATGTTCCCTCAAATACATGAAGTACTAAATGTAGACTAATTGCATGCATGTCGACACAGATTAGGAGTAATTTACGAGACGAATTTATTAAGCCTAATTAGTCCAAGATTGGAAACTTTTTGTCAAATAAGACGAAAGTGATACAGTGTTTGTTAAACTTTAACACCTCAAACCAAACACCCCCTTAGATTCCAGAATTTATCCTCAAATTCCACTATGCAAAAAGGAGATTACCCATCATATCAAAATGCCGGCAAATGCATGAAGTACTAAATGTAGATGAAATCATAAACTAATTGCACAGTTTGTTGTACTTTGCGAGACGAACATTTTGAGTCTAATTAATCAATTTTTAGACAATTTTTTACACTAAAAAACAAAAGTGCTACAGTGTTTGAGGTGACACTGTGCAAATTCGGCCACCCCGAATCAGGTAAGTAAGGCACCGTTTAGATGCCAAAAATTTTGCCAAAATTTTTAGATTCTCCGTCACATCGAATCTTTGAACGCATGCATGAAGCATTAAATATAGAAAAAAAAATAAAACTAATTACACTGTTTAGACGAAATGAACGAGACAAATCTTTTAAGCCTAATTAGATTATGATTGGACAATATTTATCAAATAACAACGAAACTGTTACAGTAGCGTTTCGTCAAAAATTTTGCCAACTAAACAGCCCCTAAACAAGCCCACAGCTGCCACCGTCGCCGGACGACCATGGCCCGGCCGGTCACGGAGACTGCTGCCTGCCTGTGGTCAGCGAGCGCCCCGGTACATTGCCGTCCCTCCCGGCAGCAGCGCAGAGCCCCAGAGCAGGGCAGGCGTATCCTTGGCAGATTCACCACCCAGGACGGCGACGGGGAGGACCACCGTGCTCGCCAGCCCCCCATGGAGCACAGGGCACAGGACTCAGGAACCGCCATTAACGGCCGGTTTAGTTCCCGAAATTTTCTGGAAAATGCTATTGTAGCAATTTCGTTGTTATTTGACAAATATTATCCAATCATGGACTAACTAGGCTTAAAAGATTCATCCCGTGAATTTCATCTAAACTGTGTAATTAGTTTTATTTTTTATTTATATGTAATGCTTTATGCATGTGTCTAATGATTCAATGTGACAAGGAATCTAAAAAATTTTATAAAATTTTTTGGCAACTAAACAGGGCACAGTGGCAGGCAACAAGAGGGCCAGGCCAAATCCGGGGGAGCCTGATCCATCCATTGCAGTGCATGCAGCGCATCGATACATCACACGGGGCATGGGAGGCCCGGATCGGAGACAGACGGTGGCAGAGCTCACATGCCAAGGCAGGCCAACTTTAGAGCCAGCAAGCTTGTCGCCGTCACCGCTGCTGCTGCTGCTGTGCTACAACATGCAATGCCTCCTTCAGAATTCAGATCACCAGTCCAGTCGACCTCGCCGGCGGCCACAGTTCCCGACTGTGTTGTGCCTGCGACTGTTTACATACACCGATGGTGCTACATGTCTGTGGCTCAAGCTCAACTTCAACCATAGGGGACCATAGCACAGCTGCAAGAACAGGAAGGAATCGAATCTATAGCCGGTGACAATGGAATACGGCAATGGCCAGGTGAATCCTTGCAATGGCATGCCCAAAAATAGGACAGACAGACAGGCAGGGACATAGGGGAGAAGAAGAAGAGAATGCATTACACTAGTACTTATTTTAGAGCATCTCCAGCAGGACCCCCTACTTGACCCCCTACTCCAGATTTAGGTAGTGGAGTCTAAAAAATCAACTCCAGCAGGCCCCCTACTACACCCCCTACTTCTGTTGCCCCCCTACTTTCTCCCCCAAACCCCCTACTTCTGTTGGCCCCCTACTCCACTCTCCCTACTTTTTTCTGTGATGGGACCCACATGTCATTCTGTGCTGGGATGAGTTTAGGTAGCCTATTTTAGGTAGTGCTGCTGGAGCAAACCACGAAATATAGGTAGTATGAAAATAGGTAGCACCCTAAATAAAGAAGTAGGGGGTGTGTTTTAGGTAGCATTGCTGGAGATGCTCTTAGTAGCAGTACTAGTAGCTCCTAGTATATATCTATATAAACCCACGATCACGCTTGCTTGGAGCCTTGGATGTCATCTTGGAAAGCCAGTGGCAATGGCTGCTTCAGCTTCAGTACCACAAGCCAGCTGTCCGGGCCGGCCGATCAGCCGGCACTCTGCTCCACTTGCACAGGATCCAATGCTGATCACAGGTCGTGCTCGGGCTTGTCCATGCCGTCGCTATCGGCCATCCGGCTCGACCCGCGCCCGATCTTGGAGAAGGACCCTGCCACGGCGGACGACAGCCCCTTGAAGCTGCTGCTCCCGCCGTCACTGAGGTTGTGAGACCGCCGGGACCGCCGCCGGACGAGCTGCGGTGAGGAGGCCGCCGCAGAAGCAGCCTTGTCGGCGTCGTCACTGGACGCGGTGCTTGCTCGGGCCACCAGCAACCGCGAGATGCTGCCGCGGCAGAACGGGCACGCCGGCGACGGTAGTGTAAGCGTCGTCGGGTTGGGCTTGCTGTGGCAGCACAGCGCCAGCGTGCATGGCGCGCACATCTGGTGCCCGCAGTCTTGCACCTCGATCGTGCACGCCTGGTCGAAGCAGATGCAGCATAGCTCCGTGTCACTCGCCTGCGATTGAATGATCGAGTGAGCACAGATGGATGGTCCATGATGCATGCATCAGTCCATTTGCCAGACAACACAAAACAATGAACTACCAGATGGTGATCATGGTTCATTGGATTCTATTCTACTCTCACAATTGTCAAAGACAGCACTGAACATGCATACCTCCGAGGACGCATCGTCGATGGCATCGGCATCATTCTCATGCTCGCAAGGGGAAGGCGATGGTGGAGAGTACTTTGTGCCCTTCAGAATCTTCTTCTCCCTCTCCCTGTTGGCTTCCATCAGTGCCGCTTCCAGGAGCGCCTTCGCCTCCGGGTCCAGCTCGCTGATGAACTTCAGTGGGGAAGGCCACACCATGGGCTCAGCTGACGAAGGGTTCAGCAGCGCCGCACACGCCTCGTGGCTGCGCTTCAGCGCAACGGCATAAGGAATCCTCCTGCAGAGACCGAAACCATCCATTCGCAATGAGATCTAGTGGAAGAATATGATCAATCCATTTGCATTCGTTCAGCAAAAGCACAATTTGACCCACATCTAATCTCTACTACTACTCTACACTGAAATAAGACGATCTGCACAGAGACAGTGACAGAGACAGAGATGTGGTGCTCACCCTGCTGAGTCCCTCTGGAGACGATCTGCTCCCCAGGCGAGCAGTTTCCGGATGCAATCCAGGTTCCCGCTGCGAGCGGCCAGATGCAGCGACGTGCTACCAGGGAACCTGCAGCAGCGACGGCGGGCAATCAATCATACATGGGTGAGCAGCTGCATGCTGACTGACTGAGCAAAGAGGAGACCGACCACACCGCGCAGACAAGACAAGATTAGCCTACCCGTAGGAGCCGGTGAGGGCGGAGACAATGGCGCCGTTCTCCAGCAGCACCTGCACGCAGCCGGGGCGGCCCTGCCTGGCGGCGAGGTGCAGCGGCGTGGCGCCGTGGTCGTCCCTGACGTTGACGAACCGGGCGAAACCCCTGCCAAGCTTCGACAGCAGTAAGTGAGCCGTCGCCGGCAGCGGAGCCGAATCGGACGCGGACACGACGATGGGAGCGGAGGCGAAGGTCTCACCATGAGTCGGCCACCGGCGTGGTCCGCGCCGCCGTGAGGATGGCCTGCAGGCAGTCGACGTGGCCGAAGTAGGACGCGTGGTGCAGGCAGGACCGCCCGTGCAGGGAGTCGAACATCAGGATCTGGCAGACACGGATCGGACAGCGCCAAGGTTAGTCACTCAGCACTCGGAAGAAGAAGAGATGATTGCCCTTGCGGGGCAGGGCAGCGAGGAGTTGGGAGGTTCTGCTCACATTGGCGCCGGCCTGCAGGAGCTTGAGCACGCAGTCGATCTTGCCGTGCATCGCCGCGAGCATCAGCGGAGTCTGGACAGAGAAAAACAAGCAGGGGAAAAAGATGAGATTTTTGTCCTTTGATTTGATTGGAAGCAGTAAAAAAAGGGGGGAGATTTTGAAGAAGGTAGCCCGGGAGAGATCCTTGCGAGCTGCAAGGGGAGGAAGAAAAAAAAAGGCTTCGATGGGATTGGGATCCCGCACCTGCTTGTGCCGATTCACCGCGTCCGGCGGCACCCCGTGATCCAAGATCATGGACAGCACCTGCAGGAGATGGAGAAGGTGAGCCAGGTGGTTGGCTGGCAGCTGGCTAGGAGCCAGGACGTGGATGGACGGGGAGCATAGCAGAGCAAAGAAGGAGGAGGAGGAGGAGGAGCACCTCGAGGCGGCCATTCGCGGCGGCTATGTGGAGCGCGGAGAGGCGGTCGTAGAGCGTGGCGCGGCGGGCGAGGGAGGGGTCGGCGGCGAGGAGCGCGCCCAGGGCGTCGAGGTCCCCGACCTGCGCCGCGCGGAAGTAGTCGTGCTCGTCGCCGGTGCGGGCGCAGCTGACACCGTGCCCCATGGCTGCTGCCTGAGCTGCCGGCGGCTCGCTTGCTTGGTACTCTTTTTTTCTTTTTTCTTTTTGGGGGGTAACAGAGGAGAGCGGCTGCTCCGGCCCGACTCCACCCGCCGGCGGCGAAGTGGGGAGGTAGGTGCCGGGGCCGGGCGCAGCGCCGAGGGCCGAGGCAGCAGCGTGGAATGGGGGAAGAGTGGCGACGGCTTTACGCCTTTTTATCGACGCTCTCTGTCGCCCTCTTTCTTCTCTCTCTAAACAAAAAAAAAAGAATTTGAACTCGAAATATCTCTGGTTTTGTTAATTAATTTTCTGTTGATGATGATGATGATGCTCAATCGTCCGTGGTAAGTGTAATCGCTTCGTTCACCGACAGCCGGGACTCCAAAATCCAACCGCTGAGCTGGTCTATCTGTCAGAACAATTTTATGTTTAAGTCAAATTTATATACATATAATATTTATATTATCAAAAAATATTATTAGATTAACTATGAGATATATTTTGTTTATAAACCTAGTATATGATGAGGACATAAAGATTGATACCATTTTAAATGAACTCACTTAGAAAGATAATTAAATTTAAAACTTAAGAAAGATTAACTTTGTTTCAATTTAGAATTGTGTTTTCTTCTGGACGGAGGGAGGAGCCGATTTTGTTCATTGGATTTTGCTGCCGCAGTTATTCTTGTCCCTTTTTTTTTCTCGAGGCATTATTCATTATTCTCTTATTCTTAGTCTTTTGGCGTGAGATTATTAGATTCATTAGTAGATGCTAACGATGTTCTTTTCAAACCTGCTTTATCTCACCACCATGCTCGTGATCATGGTCCACCAGAACCAACCACAGATCTAGTAACATATTTAACCGCTTTGTGATTCCAAAAGGCACGTGAAATGAATGAATTTTAAGGTGATGTCGAAAAAAACTAACTTTGAACGGCCTCCTTTCTTCGAAGTGCCCTGTTCTTTTTTAAGAAATTTTTTAAAAAGAGAAGTGAAATTCGAAAGCTTTTTTAGTGTACGTGTCCGAATATAACCAAGGACCCATGCTTGAAATCGTGTCGGCGCTATTGGACAAGTCCTTTTCTTTTTTGGTATGGCCTTTACCCTTTTTTCTCAACTTTTTTTTTGCCTCCTAATGTAATGGTGGGTGGGTACAACATCAAGTGCAGCATTGTCGAACCTAATGATGATGGTTTTGGTATTATATATCTTGCGGCCAATGCGGCTAGGGAGAGGACTTTATTGAGAAAATAAACATTTTTTATTTTTAAAATTTTTTTGATGGTGGCAAAGCTAATTAGGATCCTTTTTTTATCATGCATAAAGTAATACTCCTCTGTATACTTATATGTGAGCTAAATTTTGCGCTGGCACTTTGACAACCAACAAAGAGAAATTGACTTGAGGTATGAGTCTTGGGCACATGATCTGTGAACACGGAAGACGACTGAATCAACACTATTGTGTGGAAAACATAAGCACACAACCATTTTCCACAAACGTGCACATGCTATCTTAATATGGTTGACTGATCGGCAATAATGTAAGTCATCCTTTCAACTCAGATGGGTGTCTCTTAACCTAAGTTAGAGGGACTCGTGTCAGTGGCGTGGCTCTAATTGCAATCAGATCTACCTGCTGCCAATGGCACAAGTCTCTTTTCGTTCTCAAATAAAGCAATTTTTAAAGTACTCTATCTGAATAAATAGATTTCTAGAGTTGTCTTAAATCAAACTTTTTAAACTTTGACAAAATTTATAGAAAAAACATTAAAATTTATGGTATCAAATTAGTATAATTAGATTTATCATAGAATATATTTTCATAAGGCACTCATTTTATGTCATAGATGTTGTTACTTTTTTTATAAAATTAGTCAAACTTAAAAATGTTTGACTGGCACGGATTCTAAGAATTGATTTATTTGGAGACGGATGGAGTTTAAGTCAACTATTTTAAGCTAAACCAGATTTGTAGAAAAGAACATCAATATTTATGACACCAAAATTAGTGTCATCAGATACACCATAAATACATTTTCATAGTGTGCATATGATGTCATAAATTATGTGCACTTTTTATTAAATTCAGTTAAAAATTAGAAGTTTCACTTAACATATCTGGAAAGCTTATTTTCTTAGGACGGAGTTTTATATTTCCGTGAATCCGGAGCCCGTGATAAAACTGTGTTTAGTTCCCCTGAAAAGGATGAAAAATGTACTGTAGCACGTTTTTGCTTTATTTGGCAAATAGTGTTTAACCGTTGACTAATTAGGTTCAAAACGTTCGTCTCGCAAACTACAACCAAGCTGTACAATTAGTTTTTAATTTCATCTACATTTAGTACTCCATGCATGTATCACAAGTTTGATGTGACGGAGATTTTTTTTTGCATAGTGCTTTTTTTTAGGAACTAAACACATGAATCAGGAGACTTGCAAAGTTTGCATGAACTAGCTGTAAAAGTGGTCTCACTCTTGCTGGCTAGGCATCAAGGCCATACCGTGGATGCGATGCTCTCTTCGCGTTCTGGTCTGGTGTGCCTTGTTTTTCTCCAACACCAGGCCACCATGTCCGATGTGAGTGCAATGTCCCAGTTTCATGTTGAATCGGGCGGGAACCGCAACGTCGTCGCTGGATCCAAGTGAAGTGCGCACAACGTGCCAACAGATCCAAACACGACAAATATCAAGTGATTATTAAAAGTGCATCAGTGGGCACGTACGGCGCCACTCGAGTACAAAACTCAGGCGTCCAAAAAATATAATGCTAAATTTGAATCAAGTCCATTTTTTACACCAAAAAAATAAATAAACACGAAGAAAACAGTATCAATATTTATGTCTCAAAATAGGAGTATATTCCATACTTGTAAATACCATTCTGGTGGTCATTCCGGTTTGCTCATTAGAATGATACGTTTCGGTATCGGATAATACCAGCGTACCGTTTTGGAGTTTATTTAATAAACAATATATACGTTGTCTATATGTATATATTAAATTAACCCAGACAAGCCGGAGATGCTCCTCGAGCTGAACCACTGTCCACGTCGTCCGGAATTTTTCCCTCCGTCCAATCTGCCCTCCTATGGCCCAGATTGCTTGTATCCGCTTCCTTTAGAATCTGCTCTTCCGCTTCCTCCTTGCCTTCGCCGGCTTTTCCTCCGCTCCTCTTTACCTTTTCCAGCTTCTCATCCGAATCCAGTCAAACAAATATATACTCCAGCTTCTGCTTCTCCTTCTCAGCCCTTCTTGAAAATTCTCGCCTCCTCCCCGTCGCTCTCGCTCCCCAACGCTCTCTCCCTCTCCATCCCGACGCGACGACGGCTGGAGCAGGCGGGGGCCGCGGCTGCGCCCGCACTCCTCCTCCTCCTCTCCACCTCCTTGTCCTCCTCCTCTCTTCCTCGCGTTGCGGTGTGCCGGCCAGCCTAGCGCCGCCGCCTCACGCGCGGGAAGCGCTTGCGAGCCGTGGTGGCGCTTCCGGCCTGCGCAGCGGCGACCTCGGCCACGGCGCGGCGTCACCGGGCCCTGTCGGTAGCCGCTGGCTTGCCTGCCCTTGCGCTGTCTCGTCCATCTCCTCGGTGCCGCTACAGGAAACCCTAGCCGCCTGTGCTAGAGGATGCCACAGTCCAGCGCCGCCTCCACCACTGGTAGCGGTGCCCTTATCCCGCATGGACGCCCTCGCCGACGACACCAGGAGCAGCCACCACGTCACTGTCCCTCCGAGGAGTGCATGGACGACGAGGTAAGTTCCCATCTCCTCTCTCTCTTCGTCTCCTTTTGCTGATGCTTGACATGTATGGACTAAATGGCACACTCAAAGTGTTTGATGCAATGCCTAAGAGGAAGACCAAGTGTCATATTCAAGTTTGTAGGTGCCTTCTGATGTCCTTTGTATTACAAAATAATCATTTGCAGGTTTAGATTATGGAACAACTTCTCGTGATTTTGGAGCAGATCATGTACAACAGAATGTAATAGACGAAATGTGTACTTTAAATATGTTTTCAGCAGTAATTTCACAAGAAGTAATGTTTGCTGCCTACCGATTAACGTTACATTCCATCTGGGAGATCCAATATGATAGGGACCTGGGCTGAACATAGGGATAGAGGCTGATTGAGCAATTATTATGTACGCTGCTATAAGAAAATTTCTATAATGCAATTACTATATTTCTCTCTACAAAATGTGTACCCTTCTCAGATTATGAGTATTTTCCTGTTGGGTTAACTCTGCTAGATGTCATAGTTTTTCTAATAAAGCTGGTAAAAAGACTCATGTTCTCCATATGTGGCTACCATGGCGAATTTAGAATGCTAAACTGTTTCAGTGCTTGGTCATCATGTTTTCCTGATTTTAAATTGCATCTAAATTGGCCTACCTACATGATTAGTTCAAATAACTCATTAGGCCACCTCAGGTTCAACCATATTACATTCTTACCATGGGTTGCCTTCAGGTCCTTTTACTCATATTCAGATTGCTCTCTTGGGGGAGCGAGCAGTCCACACGAGATCGCAGCCTGTTGGCTGCACGAATTCGGTACACCGGACCACGAACAATAGGAGGTATTATGTTCTTTTTATGGATTTAAGTTCATCAATTGGACCTGCTTATTCGCGTGCCATATACGCTCTTTTAATGCGATCTGCTGTGTGTACTTGCTACCACAAGCATATGAGAAACTTGTATTTAGTATTAGGGCCTCCTTGCTTTATGCATGAATTGTAGTGCCAGGTTGCAATATTAACAAGTCATTTACTTAATTGTATACGTAATCCACTAATTTATTTCACTTCAGGTTCAGCTATGGTTGTATTATATATCAGACCCTGTTCATTATGTTCATAGCAAAGTTAATCATACCAGATCTCAGTTATTATGTAAATATAAGATATCATCTACCCTGTGAGTTTGTCAACTATCTGGGTCCCTTATTTTTCTCAATTATCTTTTTGTTTCATTTTCAGCCAACAAGAGGCAAAACAACACCTTCTGTTTCCTATCCCTGGCTAGATATATCAGCAGTTCTTCACAGCGACCGGTCTGAAGCCATTAACAACACACTGATTATGTTGCCAAAGTTAAGATCAGATTTCAAGCTTTCTTCTAGCTGCAATTTATTTTTGTTAACACATGTGATGCTCTCTTTCTAGCAAGGCATCCATTGTCTAAACGGAAAGCAAAATGCACTGGTATTTAACACCGATGATTTTGTGGTGATTTGTAAATCTGATACCCTTGTTTAAATAATAAATAGGACATTAAATATTTGCGGGACGTTTTAGTCTTCATATATGGTAAAGGCTTTGGTTCGAGTGCAATTGTGCTCTCTAGAAAAAAGAATTGCAGTTTTGGTCTCAAACAAAGTAAATATGCAGACTGTACTATGCATGCCTCACATATTTGAGTTATGTTATCTAATATATAGGTGGTTTCTGAAACATATTTAACGACCCATTCTGTCATCGCTAACCGAGATATTTTACCTCATCTTATCTTATATATCAGTCCCTGTTTATTGTTTTCATAGCAAAGTTAATCATACCGGTTCTCGGTTATGTTTTAAACAAGATATCATCTACCCTGTGAGTTTATCAATTGCCTGAGTCCCTACCTTTGGAAAAAAAGTGTTTTGGCTTAGTGGGTGCATGTAAGACATTGTTCGTCATACAGGTTTTTTTTACCTTGTGCCTGATGTGTAGGAAAACAGGTACACATGGACCTTCCTGTGTGCTTATCAGATACAAACCACCCCGCAACGAAACGTGTTGCATAACTTACAAAAACTAATGCATCCTATACATTTGGCTCATGGCGATGTACGAACTAGAGTGCTCTTTGCACGAACCTATCTCTGACTTGATTCTAATTGTGAAATGCATACATGGTACATAGGGTTATACTAATCTTTTCAATTTTTTTTGCTTGACACCACAGGGCCATCAAGCTTGGATTGCAAGTTATGTTGACCGCGTCGATACCTGGTTGCCTTGAGGCTCTAACGGTTCTTTGGTTAGTTGCAACAGCATGTTACTCTGCATCCTTGTGAATGTAGCTACATTTTGAGTTCACGAAATGATGCGTGCGATCCCACATGTTGCACACTGACAATGTGCCTAACTAAAAGGCAATAAAATCTATTACAGTTCATTCAGACATAGATAAAACATTTTTGTGTGCTTCATAATGAGTACAGAATATATGTTTTCTTATATTGATGGATACATCCTTTTTAATATAGCTCCAAGCTATTCAGAGCGCCGGGCACACCCTAGTCTTTTTACAAACTTTGTGAAACTTATAAAAATTCGTCCTGTACTCTTTGCGCGAACATACGCTTGATGAATGTATTGAATCTATTGTATAGATAATGGTGGAATGTTGCTTGCTTGCATGTGCAGGCTTATATGAGATTAGTGAGAGAACGAGACCAGCTTGGAGTACTATTGCAGATAAGTATTGCCACTCATATATAGGTTTTGAATCGATATTTTGTTCCTCTCTTTAAATTAATAAGAACCTCTGAAAACTTTGTTGACCTACAGGTTTCAGATATGGATTCCCTGCATGCATTTAAGAACATATATTTATCTAATGACAAGTTAGTTGGGTTGAGTTACTCTCTTTATATGTTTGATTTATGAATTATACACCTATTACTTGAATGTTCACCACAACAAAATCTAAATTTTGATGCTTCATTTCTCTTTGTACCCTGAAGAAAGTTGTTCTGTCTGATGTTTTTGGTCCTAACAGTGAAGGGTGCCAGAGGAGCCTCTGGCTGCAAGGATTAACTTTAGTATTATCCCTGTGTGAACAAACGAAACCCATATGAAGTTCATTTCAGAAATATTTCCTGTTTGCCAATAAAATTACTAGATTAGTCTATATTATATAACACAATAATTGATGTGTGTGTTGCGGCCTGTTCCCCTAGCACACACCATGTGTTTATCATATTGCCTACGCCTGCCAAGGACGTTAGACAACTCCCCATTCACTACAGCATCTCAGTCATCCTATTTGACCTCTTTAATACTATGTTGCAGTTCCTTTGCAATTCCTATGGTGTTTATTTCAGTTTTATGTGTGCTACTAAAATGGCTCTCGTTCTAAATAAAGATGAATTACCTCTGGTCCTTCTTTGGTCAAGTTTAGCTACACCAAACAAAAGTAATGTGACTTTTTATTTCTTTGTTTTAATTTTGCAACCTGGAAGCTAATAGCTGATGGATTTTCTTCCTCTTTATTTGTCACACCCGGTTTTAAGGACAAAACCAGACATACACTATACGTGAAATAAAGACGACAAATCTCACATATAGCCACAGATAAGGGTAATATCAAAAGACAAATGCTTAATATACATAACTCAATAGTATAAAGTATACCTTAATGAGCAACACAGCGGAAAGACAACTCCGAACACCGGGTGCAACCTTCACTCCAGGATCAAACTAACTGGTTGATCACAAGCCTAACAATTCCAGAATCTAACAGTCTGGTACCCTTCCTGAGATGTGGGGAAATAGCAAGAGTGAGTCCATGTCGAACTCAACAAATATAACATGGGGTTCATGAGGCTCAAAAGTTTGACACGGTTTACTGCAATAGCTTTTAGTGAGTCATCTTTTAGCAATTGAGTAGCAACAAGTTTACCAAAATCCCAAATAACCACATGATCATGTAAACGAGAATAATGTATAGCAAGAAACAATAATCATTAGTGAGCATCAATATCATCAGTATTATCATTATCATCAGTGTTCATCATTTATTCTGTAAGGGTCCAAAGCCACTCGTGACCGTGAGCACGGCTGTTATAACAGTTTTACACTCTGCAGAGGTTGTACACTTTCACTGTGAGTCATGATTACCCATATGCCCGGGATCGCGACTCCCAAAACACTACCAAGGTGAGCAGGCAAGGAATCACTATGAAGCCTTTCAAAGGTTCGTCTAACAAGTTAGGGCCGCTAGGTTTCCGGAGTCAGTCCGTGTGATACACCACGCAGGGATCCACAGTCTGCTCTACCCCATTTGCGCCACAAGGGTAACCTCTAACAAGCTAGAAAAAAATCCTCATACTGAGCTAAAGCCAGAGCCATATAGCCCTCACAGTTGTACTGTAAGTCCCGGATGTTCGCTTACAGATAAGTCCTTATGGAGAGAAACTAGAGCACCATAAAAACAACTCAATGCTCTAGCCCTCTTGAGCCATGTTGCTATAAAGCATCTTTTAAACGTTTATTGCATATACCATTAGTCAAGTTACAGATCATGGTTATTTATCTTGAGCACTAGCATAATACTTCCCAATGCAATGTCCCACTGGTGTCAAGGTACAAGATACAAAAGCTAGAATATCCTTAGGGGTAACAAGGTAGACACATGCACATGAATTAAGTATATTAAAGGTGAATAGGAAACAAGGATGATCCCATGCTATACTTGCCTTAAACACCGATCCTTCGGTAAGCTTTAATCTTCAACGTTCTTCTTCTTCTTCTTGATAACCACGTATATCTCACCGACTGGACTTGATCAATAAATCATCACACACACATCGAGCAATCATACACGAAGCAAACAATAGATCTAAATTAGAACAGTACATCAAACATAAAATTAAGATGAAAAGTTTGTAGAACGAATCTACGTCTCGCTACGAATACACAGACGCGAAAAGCACACTAATCAGAGCTACGGTTGGAAAGATACATCTACCGAAAAATTTGCTCATAGAAGAAAATATAAAACTATTTAGCTTCATGAGTTTTAATTATATAATAACATTTATAAATACTATATACGGAATTAAGTCAAATTTAGATTCAAATTATGAAACTAAAGTAAAACAAATTATATTTTATTTACAAAACCCAGTTGCATAATTATTAATCAGGATATGATTTAAACAATAAAATTTCAGAATTAATAATATGGTAAACACTGTCACTAACGCGTAGATCTCATTGCTATGAATCTAACGCAACTCGAATGAACTAAAACGGATCTAAAACGTAGAAAATATGATTTAAACAAAATCTACTTTATTAAAGTAATAGATTAAATCTTACGTTGGAACTTAAAGATAGAAAACCTAACCAACAGTAATACTAACAGTATAACAAGTTTGTAAAACTCTTCTACACGTTACTACGATCACATAGACGTAAAGATCACGAAATTTGGATTTAAAACGTAAAAGTTATGAGTTTTCTAAGATTTTCTATAGATAAATAATTACTTTAATATAAACTCGAAAATAAATTAATTCAAACCTACTGTACAGTTGCATCATTAGATAGAGCTCTCAAATATGAATCTAACGCAATTTGAATGGATCAAATCGGAGTTAAAACGAAGATTCTACGGCTAAAACAATCTGAGTGGCAAAACTGTAAATATGAGAAAGCGTATTTTTTCTTTTTCCGAAACGAATTACGTTTTCAACTAATCAAAGCGTATTTTTCCGTTTTATGTTTTGGACCGCGGGTTACAAACTCTGAAACCTCAGGGGCTCTTTAGCAAAAATGTCGGCCGAAGGGGTATCGTGAATTATCAGCCGTTGGATCTGAAATAGATGGCTCGGATTGGATCGGGGAGGACGGTGGCGGCACTCCCGCCGGAACAGTGGCCCGGCGGCGATTCCGCGGCGGCGCCATGGCCGGAAACACCTATCCCGCGCTACGGAGCATGAGCTCGCGAACGGAAAACTCAGGGAGAGAGAGAATGACATGGCGAGCTCACCTAGGGCAAAATCGTGGCCGGGGATGAAGCAAGGAGAGCGTGCGGCTAGGAGAGGCGGACGGTGGAGGCGGACCTTCGGCCGTGGCCACCACAAGGCGGTAGAGCTGCGATTTGCGGCCGAATGAAGAGCGGGGAAGGGTGGCGGCTCCGTTTTTATAGTCCGGAGGTGGCGCTAAAGATGGAAAGGGGAGGATTGAGGTGACGGATTCGAATCGGGAGAGCGAAGGAAAGAAATCGGAACTGGCGTGGGAAGGAAGAAGGCGCCTGACATGCGGGCCCGAGTCGTCAGTGACTGGGAAGCGGGGAAAGGAGGGCGCAGGCGGCTAGCTGGGCCGGCGGCCGCGGCTCGGCCCACGCGGGTGATCGGGAGGAGGAAACGGGCCGCGCGCGCTGAGCAGGCCGAGGCGGACGCGGGGTAAGCAGGCCGGCGCTGCGGGCTGCGGAAAGAAATGGGCCAAAACCGAGATGAGCTGATTTTCTATTTTCTTTTTCTTTTCTAATTTTTCAAAGCAGATTTTCAAATAAATTTTGAATTGCCTTTTGTATTTTCAAAAAGTACACACAATGCAAATTAATATGCAGCAGCATGAATGCTCAAACATGTTTCTATCCTTATATTTGATTTTAAATTTATAAAAATTATTCTTATTCTAAATTTGCATGCTCACAAAAATACATAAAAAAAAACATATTTTCCTATTTTTATCTCTTTCAAAATTTTAGGGTGTTACAATTCTACCCCCCTTAAGATGAATCTCGTCCCGAGATTCGGAAGATGATGACAAAAGAGATAATGACACTTTGTCTTTATTTGATCCTCATTTTTTTCAAATTACTCTTTCGTTCAGAATCATAAGACAGTTTCTCATATCCTGACTAACTAATCTGCCTAAGCATAATCATCTCTTCTGTTGAGCTCCTCCAAAGTTATTTGTTCCTCTGCTATGACTTCAGTAAACTCATGGTCCACTTTGCTATTCTCGGTGTACCTATCTTCTAATTGATCATTCTCATCTTCCTCAGGTAAGAGTCGACCACCTTGATACTCAATTCTTTTCCCTGACGGTGTTGTTAAGAGCATTGTGCACCGAGTACCATGAATCACTCCTTTGTGTGCACAGAGCCATCCATTACCAAGAACCACACGAATTTTAAGTGACTCCAACACAATGAGTGTTGCGGTGAAGTTTTCCTTGTTTATGACAAGACTAACATTCGGGCATATCTGATCTGCCTGCATTTCTCCCACTGGGGTTTGAACTAGCAAAGGCCTCCTCATTGGACACTTCACCATCTTGCACGTCTCTACCATGTAGGCAGAAATGAAAGAATGCGAAGCACTAGGGTCAAATAGAGCAAAAACTTGTACTGAACTTACTTGAATATAACCTCCCACTACTTTGGTAACTCCATGAATTTTATCCATATCCACATTGCTTAGTCTCCCATTGACATAGTTTTGCTGCGCTTTGCTTCCTTGAACAGGCTTCTTATGGGCTTTCCTTTTTCGCTTTCGTTGTTGTGGCTTCTGACTTAGTTCACTCCCAACTTGCTCTTCAACATTGTTGTTTTGATAGTGCTCGGCTTCATCATACCCATAACATCCTTCAATGGCAGAAATATCAATCTTTTCCCACATATTAGTGCGAGACGTCATATAGGGCTCCTGAGTCATGAGACACTACACTTCCTGTCATCAAGTGACCAACATCAGCAACACGAGCAAGTATAGATGATCATAATCATGAGCTATCCAAAAGGACAACTCTTGTCTCCATGGATCCAAAATTATCAACCTTGTTCACAGAACATTTTTGCTCAAGAGTGGCAACTCAATCATGGAGACTAACCAATACTTCCAACTAAAGAGTTCAATCTTAATAATCCTTCTTTACATTGGCTACCCCCCTTAAAAGAAGAGACACTAAATAGGGTAACTTTGAACCTTTTTCTTCTAGATGAGCTACTTAGCATAAAAGTGTTCTGACATCCCAATAATACTCTTGTGCATGGGTAAGAACAAGAAATCTGAAATTTCGCACGAGCAGAAAATCAGCAGTGCAGTAAAACAGTTGTAACTCTCATTCTGTTAATCCAATGAAACTGTAGTTTACACCGATGGAAAACTTATAAAATTCTCTGCAACTTTCTTATAGAACACACTTCCAGATTCTGTAGTTAACTTGACCGAAAACAACACATAACAGATTCTGTTCCAGGTTTCAGACAGCACAGTTGCATCGTCTTGTGATTTTTGTATCTCCCAATCCAAAATAGCTATGAGGGTAGTTCTTGCATTTAGAGAGAGATGTTGAAGTCCACTCTTGTCCAGAATTTTCTCATGATTTTTGGTCTTTCAAGAACAGAGATATAAGTTGATAAAGACAGGCTGCTCCGATAGACAAGATATAGAAAGCAGGAGATAACCAAAACCCAGCTATTTATTTCATTAATCCTTATACCTCATACATATAAACTAAATGAAATCATGGTCAAAGCCCACGAGATCATTCCACTCATTACAAAATTCCAACTCAAGCATAAACATAAGCACAAAGCAACTAAACACTTAAATGTTCATTAGCCACACATTAAGACGACTCAACTTGGCTACTAACAGTTTTATTACACGGGACATAACTCCTATTCCTTAAACATGGTGTGATTGTAGCAGCATCCAGAGTAGATAACGTCTCTTACATTCCTTATTGCTTCATATGGACATCTGAATCTCTGCATCTACCATTCTTATAACTCATACCCTAAGATGGGTCAACCTGGCATCCCTCAGGTATAGATTTAATACCCTCATACTTAATCCTTTCTCCTGAAAGTGTAGTTAGAAACACTGAACATTGGGCATACTCAATCACTCCTTTATAAGTAGATAACCAGTCTATTCCAAGGATAACATCAATGCCCATTAATTCCAAAACAATGAGGTTTACCTTAAAATTTACCCCCTTTATGTCAAGACTAACTTTTGGGCATACGCGGTCTGCCTTTATTTCACCTCTTGGAGTTTTAATCATCACTGTTTTCCCCCTTGGAAGCATAAGTATGTTATGATCTTTTACATATTGTCTAGATATGAACGAATGTGAGGCACTGGGGTCAAACAAAACCTTGGCATTTCCTAAACTTACTGGAATTAATCCAAACACGACCTCCTTAGCTCCAGGAATGGTGGAAATATCCACATGTTTCAACCTTCCATGGATGTAATTTCTCTTTAATTTATTTCCCTGCACATGCTTCTTTTGGACATCCTGTCCTGGGTCTCGCTGTTGTTGATTCTTCTGTGGGCAAGATTTGACATAATGTCCTTCCTGCTGGCAATGATAACACTTTCTCTTAGCTGGATCTTTTGTGATGTCATACTCCAAGAAACTGTTGTTTGGTATGTTGCTATCTTGCTGGCCATAAAAATTCACCTTCGTCCCTTTGGCTTGTTTCATAGCTTGTTTGGCCTTTCGGGGTTGATACTCCTTATAGGTAATTGTCCATCCATCTATGACTACTTCATGGGGAGTAGTTTTAGCAGGAGGGGCTTCTAACTCTTTAGAGTTTAGATTTGTTTGACAGGGGATCAGGGCTGCATGTGACAATGTAGTAGAACTCGCTTGCTCATTGCTTTCCACTAGTGGTTCTAATGAGATTGCCTTTCTCTTCTTATCCATGTTGATCTCAAAATTTGGATCCACCTTGACTTTCCCCTTATTAGACTCGTTTCGAAGACAGGGAAAACCATAATGCTTACAGCAGTGGCATTGTTCCTGCTCTCCAAATGCCTTACTATCTACATCTTTATTGGATTTCATATTCTTCCAAGCTTCTGCTACTTGTATCTTCTCTGACCCCTTAGGTATGTTGGCTTGACCTTGAGATAAGCATCGTTGAGAATTCCCATGTTGTGCCATTTCTTCTAGTAATTGGTTTTGCATCGCTAATGGTTTCTTGTCAAAAGTGAGCAAGAACGACACAATTCAGTCCTCTTAACCTCTGAAATCCATAGTCTTCTCGTCACGAGCCGTCTAATAGACAAGGAGAAAAGGTTTAAAATAGAGACAAGGTTTTTATAACAGAACGGGGATAGAATTAAGCATAGCTTTGAGAAAATAACAAAGTTAAAGAGAAGCAAGAAATAGGCAACAATGAGAACATGCTAAACGTCCAGTTCTAACTAGGCTTGCGTCCTACAGTCAGCATTGCTCTGATACCAATCTGTCACACCCGGTTTTAAGGACAAAACCAGACATACACTATACGTGAAATAAAGACGACAAATCTCACATATAGCCACAGATAAGGGTAATATCAAAAGACAAATGCTTAATATACATAACTCAATAGTATAAAGTATACCTTAATGAGCAACACAGCGGAAAGACAACTCCGAACACCGGGTGCAACCTTCACTCCAGGATCAAACTAACTGGTTGATCACAAGCCTAACAATTCCAGAATCTAACAGTCTGGTACCCTTCCTGAGATGTGGGGAAATAGCAAGAGTGAGTCCATGTCGAACTCAACAAATATAACATGGGGTTCATGAGGCTCAAAAGTTTGACACGGTTTACTGCAATAGCTTTTAGTGAGTCATCTTTTAGCAATTGAGTAGCAACAAGTTTACCAAAATCCCAAATAACCACATGATCATGTAAACGAGAATAATGTATAGCAAGAAACAATAATCATTAGTGAGCATCAATATCATCAGTATTATCATTATCATCAGTGTTCATCATTTATTCTGTAAGGGTCCAAAGCCACTCGTGACCGTGAGCACGGCTGTTATAATAGTTTTACACTCTGCAGAGGTTGTACACTTTCACTGTGAGTCATGATTACCCATATGCCCGGGATCGCGACTCCCAAAACACTACCAAGGTGAGCAGGCAAGGAATCACTATGAAGCCTTTCAAAGGTTCGTCTAACAAGTTAGGGCCGCTAGGTTTCCGGAGTCAGTCCGTGTGATACACCACGCAGGGATCCACAGTCTGCTCTACCCCATTTGCGCCACAAGGGTAACCTCTAACAAGCTAGAAAAAAATCCTCATACTGAGCTAAAGCCAGAGCCATATAGCCCTCACAGTTGTACTGTAAGTCCCGGATGTTCGCTTACAGATAAGTCCTTATGGAGAGAAACTAGAGCACCATAAAAACAACTCAATGCTCTAGCCCTCTTGAGCCATGTTGCTATAAAGCATCTTTTAAACGTTTATTGCATATACCATTAGTCAAGTTACAGATCATGGTTATTTATCTTGAGCACTAGCATAATACTTCCCAATGCAATGTCCCACTGGTGTCAAGGTACAAGATACAAAAGCTAGAATATCCTTAGGGGTAACAAGGTAGACACATGCACATGAATTAAGTATATTAAAGGTGAATAGGAAACAAGGATGATCCCATGCTATACTTGCCTTAAACACCGATCCTTCGGTAAGCTTTAATCTTCAACGTTCTTCTTCTTCTTCTTGATAACCACGTATATCTCACCGACTGGACTTGATCAATAAATCATCACACACACATCGAGCAATCATACACGAAGCAAACAATAGATCTAAATTAGAACAGTACATCAAACATAAAATTAAGATGAAAAGTTTGTAGAACGAATCTACGTCTCGCTACGAATACACAGACGCGAAAAGCACACTAATCAGAGCTACGGTTGGAAAGATACATCTACCGAAAAATTTGCTCATAGAAGAAAATATAAAACTATTTAGCTTCATGAGTTTTAATTATATAATAACATTTATAAATACTATATACGGAATTAAGTCAAATTTAGATTCAAATTATGAAACTAAAGTAAAACAAATTATATTTTATTTACAAAACCCAGTTGCATAATTATTAATCAGGATATGATTTAAACAATAAAATTTCAGAATTAATAATATGGTAAACACTGTCACTAACGCGTAGATCTCATTGCTATGAATCTAACGCAACTCGAATGAACTAAAACGGATCTAAAACGTAGAAAATATGATTTAAACAAAATCTACTTTATTAAAGTAATAGATTAAATCTTACGTTGGAACTTAAAGATAGAAAACCTAACCAACAGTAATACTAACAGTATAACAAGTTTGTAAAACTCTTCTACACGTTACTACGATCACATAGACGTAAAGATCACGAAATTTGGATTTAAAACGTAAAAGTTATGAGTTTTCTAAGATTTCCTATAGATAAATAATTACTTTAATATAAACTCGAAAATAAATTAATTCAAACCTACTGTACAGTTGCATCATTAGATAGAGCTCTCAAATATGAATCTAACGCAATTTGAATGGATCAAATCGGAGTTAAAACGAAGATTCTACGGCTAAAACAATCTGAGTGGCAAAACTGTAAATATGAGAAAGCGTATTTTTTCTTTTTCCGAAACGAATTACGTTTTCAACTAATCAAAGCGTATTTTTCCGTTTTATGTTTTGGACCGCGGGTTACAAACTCTGAAACCTCAGGGGCTCTTTAGCAAAAATGTCGGCCGAAGGGGTATCGTGAATTATCAGCCGTTGGATCTGAAATAGATGGCTCGGATTGGATCGGGGAGGACGGTGGCGGCACTCCCGCCGGAACAGTGGCCCGGCGGCGATTCCGCGGCGGCGCCATGGCCGGAAACACCTATCCCGCGCTACGGAGCATGAGCTCGCGAACGGAAAACTCAGGGAGAGAGAGAATGACATGGCGAGCTCACCTAGGGCAAAATCGTGGCCGGGGATGAAGCAAGGAGAGCGTGCGGCTAGGAGAGGCGGACGGTGGAGGCGGACCTTCGGCCGTGGCCACCACAAGGCGGTAGAGCTGCGATTTGCGGCCGAATGAAGAGCGGGGAAGGGTGGCGGCTCCGTTTTTATAGTCCGGAGGTGGCGCTAAAGATGGAAAGGGGAGGATTGAGGTGACGGATTCGAATCGGGAGAGCGAAGGAAAGAAATCGGAACTGGCGTGGGAAGGAAGAAGGCGCCTGACATGCGGGCCCGAGTCGTCAGTGACTGGGAAGCGGGGAAAGGAGGGCGCAGGCGGCTAGCTGGGCCGGCGGCCGCGGCTCGGCCCACGCGGGTGATCGGGAGGAGGAAACGGGCCGCGCGCGCTGAGCAGGCCGAGGCGGACGCGGGGTAAGCAGGCCGACGCTGCGGGCTGCGGAAAGAAATGGGCCAAAACCGAGATGAGCTGATTTTCTATTTTCTTTTTCTTTTCTAATTTTTCAAAGCAGATTTTCAAATAAATTTTGAATTGCCTTTTGTATTTTCAAAAAGTACACACAATGCAAATTAATATGCAGCAGCATGAATGCTCAAACATGTTTCTATCCTTATATTTGATTTTAAATTTATAAAAATTATTCTTATTCTAAATTTGCATGCTCACAAAAATACATAAAAAAAACATATTTTCCTATTTTTATCTCTTTCAAAATTTTAGGGTGTTACATTATTGAATTGAAGGTATGGATCTACATGGTATAAGGAAAATTTTACAAATGACTATGATTACAGAAGCATGAGCTTTATATTAGTTCTGCATTGTGGTTCAGAGATCCTCCAAAGGTTGTTTTCAGAGAAAAAATAGTTTTTAGTCTACTTGCAGAGCATTAGAGGTGACAGGAAAATATATGGTTTACTTCATAAATATCTATGGTGAGGGTTACATAAATGTGCATTGACCCTTGCTGCTGTGAACTGCTCTTTTGGTCCTTCCACATTAGCTTTCTTTTGTGAAAAATCTTTGGGGGAAAAAGCATATTCTTCTTTTGCCATTTATTCCCTCTCTTTCTGGATGATCTTTAATGGATGACATACTCAGACAACAGTTGTTCGCCGATGATCTCCCCTTTCAGGATCCCCCTTCCCTGTTTATAGGTGTAGCAGCAGTAGCAATTACCTAACGCCTAAAACAAACTTGCTGTGATGTACCGCACGTTTGTTTCAAAAATTTAAACAGCCTCTGGACGTGCCCAAAGCACTCAGTCTACCAGCTATGGTTTGTCAGATCGAAGCTGGAAGCTCCATTACCAGCCGTAGACATCACGCCATGCTCCAAACCAGCTGCCATTTTTCTTATCATAGATTCATACATCATTTGCAGAGCTAGGAGCGAAGAACCTAAACACCAAGGAAAGGGCAGCAGCCACAGGACAGTATCGAACCAGCAGCAAAAGTAACCAAAGGTCCACTCATATTTCCTACAAACCTTATTTTCTTCTTCTTTGACTCTGCTTACACGGTGCCATAGTAAACAGTTTGTTCACCTGTTACCAACTGTGCATATTTGGAGCCAATATCAAAATAGCCCTCTTTCCAATGCTTCAGATATGGATAATAATATCAAAATAACCCTTTTCCTAATGCTACAGATATGGACGAACAAAAACAATTCATCATTTTCCAACATGAACGAGGCTACTCAGTGCACCAAAGCTCGTCCACGTCAACATTTTAAACCTATGTATATAACGACACCTCCAGGACAGGACGTGGCAAGACGTTTGTGGACTTTTAAACGTTGTCAATCCTGTGTACACTACATGTTTATCTCCACACGTCAAAATATTTGTGCCCCAAGTCAGACCAGGGTACTTTCAAACAAATCTTTTATGTATAAGCATAGTAGCCTTATGTGTAATGACAATAAGTGATGCACATTGTACCTTCAAAAACTTTCTTATGGCTACCAGTCATATTGCAGTCCAGCATATTTTCTCTATCTTTACTATCTTTCCCCTGCCCTGCCTTTGCGCGCGATGGCGCGCGCCCTGCACTAGTATCAATACAAATATGTTTGTTTTTATTGCATCCTGAGCAATGAAGAGCCAGGCCCATGTTGCATGTATCCCATGCTATGCCAACGACGCAATAGCCAGCAGGGGGAGCGAGCGAGGAGACCCAAGCGTCACGTCGTACAGGTACGAATGAACGGTACCGGAACCAGCGAGAAGCATAATTCCCCCGAACGGCCGGTATAGTCTGAGACGAACGGAATCGACCGGGATTTTGGCCGGTACAGGACGGGGCTTTCATGTGTACCGGGTTGGGTGACGGAAGGAGGTATTCCGGCCTTTCTGGCCGGTACCGGAACGAAATTTACAAGTAAGGTATATTTTGTATTGATCAAACAATACTTATATTACTAGTATTTTTTTATAGGTTTGATCAAACTTTAAATTATTTGAGTTAATCAAAAAGTGAGAATTGTACTATTTTTTAAAAAAAATATAGGAGAGTTGTCACCTAAAGTTTAGTGCTAGGCTATCTAAACAAGATAACCGATAAATAGATTAATTATTAGTCATACGTCACTACTCTCTTGCGTGGTCGCACTTTGGGGGGAAAAAATCATGCTTCACTAACAACTATAGTGCAAAGAGGAGCTAAGTGGCTAGCCTATGCCCATGTATGCAAATTAAACAGCGTAGGATTAGATTTTAGTCACCTATTCAGCTAAAATTTAATCTTAGCAAGAAACAATGAACTAAGGTCCAGAAATCCAGACACTTCAACTAGTTGTATTATAATCTATGTTATAATAATCTAGCTGTGATACTTGTTCAAAAAAATAATCTGGCTGTGATCCGATTAAACAGGCCCAACTAGTGCTACATTATTAAAGGACAAAGGCTCCAGGTTTGCATAAAAAAAGATAGTGCTATACTGGTATACCTTTTTTTCCATATATACTCTCAGTAACTGATGAGACAACGGTGTGGCGCATGTATAGCACGGTTAGGTGCGCTGCCGCCACGCCTGGATGAGCAGTGGAAAAATATTTTAAATTTAGAAAACAAATGAAAGTGAATAGTAAATGTTGTTGTCGCGTTATAAATAGGGTTGAACGTCACGTCATAAAAAGTGTTAAACATTGTCGGGGCGCTCTCCGTCCTCCCATTTATCCTATATTTGTTCGTCTGAAGCGGATGTCCGATTGTTATGGCACCGTGCTGCTACTACTACTACCACTGATAAAACTATGAATCAGGAGATTTGCAAAGTTTGCATGAACTAGCTTATCTTAGCTTAGCTGTAAAGGTGGTCTCACTCTCGCTGGCTAGGCATCAAGGCCATACCGTGGATGTGATGCTCTCTTCGTTCTGGTCTGGTGTGCCTTGTTTTTCTCCAACACCAGGCCACCATTCCGATGCGATTCAGTGCAATGTCCCAGCAGTTCATGTTGGAATCGGGAACCGCGACGTCGTCGCTGGATCCAAGTGAAGTGCGTGTAACGTGCCAACAGATCCAAACACGACAAAATATCAAGTGATGATTATTAAAATAAAGTGGGTGAGCCCATGTATGCAAAATTAAACATCGTAGGATTAAATTTTAGTTACCTAGTCTACTAAATTTAGGCCCGTTCGGCTGTGCTGATAAGCCGGCTGAAAAACACGGTTGACTGATTTGTTGTGAAAGAAAAATATTATTCTAGCTGAAAAAACAAGCTGAAAAAAGACGGATTATAAGCCGGATGACGGAGCCATATCTTAGCAAGAAGCAGTGAACTAGCCCTGTTTAGATACCCAATTATTATAATAATCAGATTATATGATGAAGTTTTGATCCAAACAAAATTGGTTATACAAAGGATTATTATAACCAAAACCATTGAGGCTTTCATTACCATAATCCCATAATCCAGACGGGAACAGGTTATTGGGGTTTATGAGTGCTAAAAGTGCAAGTTGACTCTTGTCCAACATGCCAAACTAAGAGATAACATAGAATTTCTCACTTTAACCAACCATAATATTGGAACCCAAATACTCTAATTATTATAATTTATAGTCCTGATTATAATAGTTTGCATATAATGTAGCAACTAGTATAATCCATTTATCCAGATATACTGACAGTACGTGATGAGGCAGCGTTGGTGGGAGCGCATGTATATTTGTTCGTCTGAAGCGGATGTCGGATTGTTATAGTACTGTATTGCTGTAAGTATATGTACCAGTGGTGTATTATAGTTTTATTTATTTATTTATTTATTTATTTATTTATTATTTATTTATTTATTTATGGGCTTTGTTGTCACTTCAAGCCTTATTAGCTGCTCGCAGTGCAATTGCAAGGCCAGGGAGGTGACTGACAGTTGGGGTTAGTACGTGCACGTTATCTGTCACATGCACTGCACATCTCGTTCTCATCCATGGCTCGTGCACAATGCATGGTTAAAAGCTAAAGAAACCTTCGGCCACTGCTTCCATCTATCCAAGTTGCAACTGTTAATGTGAAAACCATTTTTTTAAAAAAGAAAAGAAAAGAAAAGAAAAGTGAAAACCCCAAAGTGGACTACTACTGGGCCTAGCTAGCTTTAGGGGAGCAAGCCGGTATGTGCGTGTGTGGACCGTGTACCTAGTACTGTCGCGTTTGCACTCGTGACACACCCACGGACACTTCGCACGGTTATCCGATCAAACGTTCCGTAGCATTAGGCAAGAAAAAAAAAGATTGTATCAAAATCTTTAGCTGGATCCAATGCACTGGTGGGTCAATTAAGTCAGATCGAGCTATTTTTCGAATTTGCACACTGGGTCGGCTTTTTTCAGATTGGGTCAGGATACTTAGATTTGATGAGCATCACAGAGCAAGATCAATAATAGAGTTTAAGTACTTGCCTATAAGTCGAATCATAAGAATCAAGCTATATAATAGGTACCTTCTAATTGTCTACAAAAAAGATTTTATTATTATATTGTATCGTGTCTTACTTTATCTTTCATATTTCTCATAACATACATTTCTGTTTGGGCTCACAGATGTCTATACTTCCGTGTCCAGCTTGTTGCGTGTACGAGAGTCAAGCTCCCTCCCTTCTCTCTCCTCTCCTCTCTTTCCTCCACGTCAGAAAAATATTGACTGGCTGGGCTATAAGCCTATTATTATACCTACTTTAAGTATCATGCTAATAGCACGCTAGGGGCGTGATGAGGAAAACCCTTGGGGATCGATTTTGGCTGGAGCTAACTTGAATTCATAAGCTTTGGAAAATAAAAACAAGGGGAAATGACACCTGTATAGGCCGTAGCCCATAGGTGGGGATTCTGAGTGCATCTAGTATTGTCGTTTTTCATTAATCTCACAGACAATGGAAGATCGGATTTTAATCTTGCACAGGCTGTGTTGAGTTCCATTGAAAATTGCACTATGCAAAAAAAAAGATTTCACGTTATATCAAACTTACGATACATGCATGGAGTACTAAATGTGGATAAAATAAAAAACTAATTGCACAGTTTGGTTGTACTTTGCGAGACGAACGTTTTGAGCCTAATTAGTCAACGGTTGGACAATTATTACCAAATACAAACAAAAATGCTACAGTGTCGCTACAGTAAATTTTGCACTCCAAATTTGAAAACTGAACACAGCCGCAGCATGCATTGCATGGCTGCAAAGACTCACAAGTCACAATTTAGGGCCCTAGACTAAGACTAGATAGATGGGAAGGGAACAAGCGAGTGGCCTAGACTAGATAGATGGGAAGGAACAAGCGAGTGTCATGCTGCAAAGACTCACAAGTCACAATTTAGGGCCCTAGACTAAGACTAGATAGATGGGAAGGGAACAAGCGAGTGGCCTAGACTAGATAGATGGGAAGGAACAAGCGAGTGTGGACACTGCGGTCGATGGTTGATGTACGTTCTTCAACAAGGACGACTACTAGTCTGCGTTTGGGGCGAGACAAGACGGTGATGGAGTGCAGTGCATGCATGGTCACCGTTAGGGCCTGTTTGGTTTCTAGTTGTTAAAGTTTAACACCCATCACATTAATGTTCTCTTAAATGCATGAATACTAAATGTACACTAATTGTATGCATGTCGGCAGAGATTAGGAGTAATTTACGAGACGAATCTATTAAGCCTAATTAGTCCCAAATTGAAATTTTTTATCAAATAAGACGAAAGTGCTACAATGTTTATTAAACTTTAACTCCTCGAACCAAACACCCGCTTAATATTTCGCGTGATTGGAGGACCGCGCGTAGCGCAGTTGGCAAGTTCACAGTGTGCGCGACGATGCCTACCCGTCTTCGAGCCTCGCTCGGCGCGCGTGCTCATCGGGGTCCCCCCCCCCCAAAAAAAATTAAATACAGGCTCTGGTACGAGTGTGGTGTGCGTGTGTTCGGTGTGCTACAGCCTACAGCTATATCAAACAAAATTCGTGTGATTGATTTAATTAATTTCCATCCATCGACCATCTCCGTTGGTCGTCTCAATCCCATTATGTGCCGTGCATGCATGCATACTATTCACACTAGCTGGTATCTAGGTTTAATTGTGTTTCATATACACCAATATTTAGTTCTAATCCCATTCAAACAAGGGAACTAATTAATAGCTCAACAAATGTGGTCGTATGTGTAATTTGTTTGCATCTAGCCAGCTAATGAAACTGGCTAACACTAGTAGAAAAGAGTACAACACCGACGCCCCCTTTTTATACCACATGTGGTTTTAGTTATCACGCGCCTATGATATAAAAAGGGCGGTCTCAGAGCTGCCAACCGCCTGTGAAGATGCATTACATGTGTAAATGTTTCATTACCACAGGCGGTTGGCTTATCCAACCGCCTGTGATTTCTCTGGGTGAAGATGCAGCACTGTATCTCGCAGCCACCTTTCATTGGAGGCGATTTTGGGGGTCCAGATTTTACAAAATACAAGGGGGAGGTTTTGATATTGATTTCTTGGAAGGAGGTTGCCAAAAAAAGGTTAGTTTATGTCCCAATTGCCTCAATTTGCTCATTAATGCTCAATTAGAGCCACTTTTTGGATCTAGGGTTTCACCATGAGTGTGGGAGAAGAATAGCTAGCTTCTTGTCTTTATTTCTTAAGATGGTTAGATGAGGTTGCTCAAGATGGTTGGATAATGCCTCTCCTCTCTCTCTTTTCATGTTTGCTTCTCAATTTTTAGCTAGTTTATGCAAGATTGAATCAATGGTG
This sequence comes from Saccharum hybrid cultivar R570, assembly GCA_038087645.1. Classification (NCBI taxonomy): domain Eukaryota; kingdom Viridiplantae; phylum Streptophyta; class Magnoliopsida; order Poales; family Poaceae; genus Saccharum; species Saccharum hybrid cultivar. The sequence continues at coordinate 422,364 of JAQSUU010000469.1, forward strand.
TGTTCTTGTATATTTATGTAGAGAGAGAAATGTAGATTTTTTTATTTTTCAATTATGTGGTACTTTGGTTTTTTACTTCAATATCTCTCCTTATTTCTCAATTTATTTTTTCCACATCTATACATTTCTAATGAATTGTGTGTTTCTATAATTATGCTATATACTTAGATTTTTTTTAATCATGCAAGTTAGGTTTTTTCCTTTAATCCCAAGCTAAACCATAAACCCTAGATAATAAACCCTAGATAAATCCTATCTAAACCCTAGATCATGAATGGTGTTTTACAGGTAGTGATGGAGAGGTCATTCTGGATGTATAATTTATCAAGACTAGATCCATCATACATAACTGAGGTCCAGAGGTTTATTGATGCTGCTAAGAACCATGCTTCAAGAACAAGAAAGACGCACATACATTGTCCATGCATGGATTGTAGAAATTTTGTTGTATCTGATGATATTCAATAAATCCTTACTCATCTGGTCCGTCGAGGATTTATGAAGGATTACTTGATTTGGACAAAGCATGGAGAGGGTAGCTCTGCGCCTTATGCAACTGGAATTCCTACGAATATCGATGCCGATGGTCCAGAAATGCTTGTTGACGGGTTTGAGTTCATACACGAGACACAACAACCTGACACCGATGGTCTAGCCGCTGAACATGTTGTGCCAAATGTTCCTGATCATGGTTTCGCTGGAGGAAATGAAGATGGCGCCGAAACTAATATGGCTGCAGAAGATGCAGATTTTCTAGAGGCAATGTTGCGTCGTCATGCGAAAGATCCATCAGTGTTCTTCATGAAAGGCATGGAGACCCTGATGAAGGCAGCAGAAGAGCCTTTGTACGATGAGTCCAAGGGTTGCACAAAAGAGTTCACGACGCTATGGTCTGTGCTAAAGTTGTTGGTGTGCAAAGCTAGATATGGTCTTTGTGATGCTGGCTTGGATGCGTTCTTGAGCATTATCGCAGACATGCTTCCTAAGGAGAACAAAGTGCCTGCTAACATGTACTATGCAAAGAAGCTAATTAGTCCACTCACGATGGGTGTTGAGAAGATCCATGCTTGTAGAAATCACCGTATCCTATATCGAGGTGATGATTATAAGGACTTGGACAACTGTCCGAAGTGTGGTGCAAGTAGGTACAAGACAAATAAACACTACATAGAGGAAGAGTGTGTTGCCTCCGTGTCTAAGGGGAAAAAACAAAAGAAGACCCAACAAAAGACCCAGAAGAGTAGTTCAAAACCCATCGGCAAAGAAAAGGAAGAAGTAGACTATTATGCACAGAAAAAGATTCCTACTTTGGTGATGTGGTACCTTCCTGTGGTCGATCGATTGATGTGTTTGTTCGCTAACCCAGAGGATGCCCAACTTATGAGCTGGCATGCTTCTGATGAGCACAAAGACGATGGGAAGCTTCGGCACCCAGCCGATGGCCAGCAGTGGAAAGATTTCAATGAAAACCACAAGGACTTTGCAAGGGAACCAAGGAATGTTAGGTTCGCACTGAGTACTGACAGAATGAATTCATTTGCTGAGAGGAGCAGCAAGCACAGCGCATGGCCGGTGATCCTCACCATCTACAACCTTCCTCCATGGTTGATGCAGAAGTGAAAGTACCTTTTGCTAACCATCCTTATCTCTGGACCTACACAGCCTGGAGTTGATATGGATGTTTTCTTAGAGCCCTTAATGCAGGACATGAAGATACTGTGGGAAACAGGTGTTCAAATGTTGGACGAGTACCGCAAAGAATCATTCACGCTCAGAGCAATTACCTTTGTTACGATCAACGACTACCCTGCTCTCTTTACATTATCAGGGCAGTTCAAGGGGAAGCTTGGTTGCGTGGTATGCATAGATGACACCGCTTACGTGTACCTTACTGCATCTAAGAAGATAGCGTACATGAGGCACAGACGCTTCTTAGAAAAAGATGGATAAGTACTTTGACCATAATAGTGAACTACAGTCTACTGCTCCATCGGGTAACAGTAAAGGCAAAAAAGTTTTCAGCATAGTCAGCAAACTCAAATTTATTTTCAGGAAGAAGATAAAAGACGGAAAACCAAGAAAGAATGTCAAACCAGCTCCAGGGGCTACATTCAAGAAGAAATCTATTTTTTTGAGTATTTGGAATATTGGCCAGAGTTAGACGTACGCCACGCGATCGATGGTATGCACGTTCAGAAGAACGTGTTTTAAAGTCTAATTGGCACCTTGCTAGACATGAAGGGCAAGACAAAGGAAGGACTAAATTCACGCATGGACATGGTACAATTAGGCATAAAAAAGATCGGCACACATTCCGAATCGGGGATGGCAACAAAGAGTTACAGGGTTTGGAAGGTGCAGAACGAGATGAGAAACTCCGAAAGTTGAAACTTTATTTTGAAGCCAAATATGTCTTCTACATTGGAGATTCTCTAAAAAAGTTTCAAGATAGGAAAGCAGTGGTGGCCCCATACCACTTTGGGTAAGTGTGAGTTTGCATTTATCTATCTAAACTATTCCAATGCACAAATGCATCATGAATTTGATTCGAGCAGGAACCACTGGATATGCTTCATCATTTATCCCAAGGAGGGAAGGGTGTTGGTACTAGACTCCGTAGATTACCCGAAAGAAAGCTATGCTCCATTCATCAAACTGCTAGAGCGGTAAGTCGAGCTATGCATGCATACTTAAGCATAGTGAGAGTTTGAGAATAACATGGTGATTCTATTTGAGATCATAGGGCATACAGGTTCTATAAGATAAATAATGGAAAGTGTGAGTCCAACAGACCAGAGCAGCCATTGGAGGTTATACATAACTGGCCGGTACGTATGAAAACTTACTCTTATGAATACAAATCATATACATAGGACCATGGTTGCAACTATAAATAACCACTCTCCTGTTATACAGTGCATAAAGCAACCACCCTTATCTGTCCTCTGTGGCTACTACGTGTGCGAGAACATGAGAGAGAACAGACGATATGAAAGGAACCCTACCAAGGTAATATAAGTAATAGTCCTGTATACAGTTCCGACATTAAAGTTGCAAGTCATACAATATGCCATGTTTATAAACTTTCTTTGCAGGTATATAAGCAAGGGACGGCGGAGCGCATGGACGAACGTGCTTTAGACAACATAGTTGAGGACATCTGCTCGTTCCTCATGAAGCATGTCATTCCACGTGAAGGCAAATATCATGATGATGAAAGCCAATTTCCATGCCACAGTTCCGGGTGCTAACAGAGATTAGTAAGCTCAAACTTACTAGAGAGGGTTATTAGAGGACAGAAACAAACTTTGATGTATATATAATGTGTGATGATGTATATACTCTTGTAATTAACTTTATGTCTTTGAGCACCAAACTTTGATGTATATAAATGTGTGTATGAAATGAAATATTTAAATTGCATGTTGCTATGTTTGAACACCAACCAATATCAATATATTTAAATAATAACAATATAAATAAATAAATATATAATAATACAATTTTAAAATACGTTTCCATAGGCGGCTCTCTTAGGGAATCGCTTGTGTAAGAGAGCCGCCTGTGTAAATGTCACATTTACACAAGCGGTTCCCTAAGAGAGCCGCCTGTGGAAATGACACATTTACACAGGCGGTTCCCTAAGAGAGCCGCCTGTGGAAATGTTTTCTACAGGCGGCTCACAAGGAACCGCCTGTGGAATTGACCCATTTCTACTGGCCTGCAGCGCAGGCGGTGCTGGAAAACGCCAGTAGAAATAGGTTATCAACCGCCTGTATAGTATGCCCGTGTACTAGTGTAATAGCCTGTACCAGTGGTGCTATATCAGCTAACCTATTAGCAGAGCTTCCTTTGGATCATCAGATAATAGTTAGTAGTAATACTTGGGCATTGTTGGGATCCATAGAACTAATAGTTAGCTACTGCAGAGTAACAACTAACTCATTGAATCCAAACAGTTATAGGTAATAATTTAGCTATTTGTTAGCTGAATATATATTCAACTAACAACTATTTCAATCGCTAGGCCACACTAGCTAATAGCTATTGGCAATGAACTATTAGCTAGCTAGCTATTAGCAGCTAATGGATCTAAATAGGACCTTAGCTAGTAGAGGCAGTTAATAATTTTTTATTCGCTAAATAGTGTATTTTTTGGACTATTAGCACCGTAGTGTTTGGATCTACTAGAGCTATTTTTAGTAGCTAAGTATTAGTTCGAGATCCAAACAGGATCCTATCTAGCCCTAATTAGTTAGTTGCTACCTCACCATTTGGATACATTAGCTGCTTATAGTTATAGCTAGCTAATACCTGATACTACCTCTGTCCCAGAAAGAATGTAACTATGGGTTGCATGCCACGTAAAGTGTTTCACGTTTGACCAAGTTTCTACTAAATAATATTCACATTTTGACTCCAAATTAATTTATTATCAAAATACATTTCGTAATCAATCTAATGATAGTTATTTGATATTATAAATATTTATATTTTTTTATTTATAATTGGTCAAAGTTGATATTACTAACACGTGACACTGTTCTAGAATTGCATTTTTTTGGGAACGAAGGGAGTAATTAATATTAGCTAGCTATTACTAATTGGTTTGGTCCAACTAGCTAGTAGTGAGATATTTAGTTGTTAGTTTGGTATTAGCTAATAACAGATAGCTACACTATTAGCTAGTTGGACCTGTTTAGATCCAAAAGAGGTAATTATTATAAACTAACTATTAGCTCCATGGATCCAAATAGGGCCCTAGCTAATTTGGGTTAAAAGTAGCAACCAACACAACAAGACGATCAAAACGCTCTTGCTAATGGCGACAAAACAACACATGTTTAGAGCAGAACAATTCCAAGGGCGAAATTAACTTTTAGCATGATTCCACCTATCTCTCTTAGCTCTTGAATCCAAGCAACATATGGCTAATTTGAGCTAGCTAAATTAACTCAACGCATCATTAGCCTGCCTATCCAAATGGCCATAGCTAGTACTAGCAGCATATAGCAATGCATGGGCACAGATTATGGAAAGCGACGGAGGTATGGCTACCGACAACTTGGCAACTTTCATCCTGTTCGCTGGGCTGAAAAGTCATGACTGTTCGCTGATTTGTTATGAAAGAAAAACACTGTTTGTTGACTAAAAAGTATGACTTATAAGACCAGCGAACATGACCTTTGCTATGTTAAATTGTTAATTACTTATGGGTCTCCTTGGAAGAATACCTAAGTATGTGTGGCTATCATGCATGTATGTATGTGTGGCATGTGCATGGCCTGAGAACAGTGTAGCACATAAAGGGGCCCTCTCATCTGTTGTTGCTCTCCTTCCCCACTTATGAGAATTTATTTATTTATTTATTCATGATGATGACCATGGACCATATGCATGCAGCAGCAATTATACTAGACTGCTGCTCGATCAATCACGAGGCCTGGTTTAGTTCATATTTTTTTTTGCCTCCACGCATTACATCGAATGTTTGGACACATGTATGAAGTACTAAACGTAGAAAAAAAACTAATTGCACAGTTCTCAGAAAAATCGCGAGACGAATCTTTTAAACCTAAGTAGTTCATAAAAAGCCTTAAGTGCTACAGTAACCACCATTTGCTATTGATAGATTAATTAATATTATTAGATTCATCTCGCAGTTTCCTAACGGGTTCTGTGATTTATTTTTTTTATTAGTATCTGAAAAACCCATCCGACATCCTTCCAACACATCCGATGTGACACCAAAAATTTTTCTTTTCGCGAACTAAACACAGCCTGATTAGTTTCAAGCATGGTCACCGTCGTCACTGTGTCATTGTTCTGAAATGGTCTGTAACAAGGACCAAGAATATGGTCTCGCCTGGTTAATAATCGTCAACACTAATAGTAGTTCCCAACAAGGACTTTTTAACACCCGGTTGCCGTCGTTAGTTTTCCCCTGCGACAGTGACAGGGAGTACGTTTGCAGATACGACCAAACTGTTGGATGGAGAGTTTGGTGCGGGACTTCTTCGTCAGACCTGCAAAAAGATCTTCTTCAGTACAGTACATACAAGCCGACGAGCGTGCAGTGCAGACAGAACGGAATAGAACATTTGCAATGCAATGCAATGCAACGCTGATGAAAAATTAAAATAAGCATGTATGGCCGTGTGTGCGTGTTTAATTAATCAGCAGCACTCGCTCGCTCGACAGCGTTGACAGCACACCAAACTTCAATTATATTTGTTAATTAATTGCGTGCCGATTTATTTGTTGTAACAAACTCCATGTTGTTCATTTCATTACTCATTAGCATGCGAGGCTGATAAGAATAAGATTGTCACGTACTAGAATGCACGCGCCCCTGGTCTGGTCGTTCACCGGCCGGCTTTGTTATTATTATGATATGGGTATATTATTCTTTGGATTAACGCGAAGCATAATGATCGAATCCGTCCACTGCTGTGGTTGGTATGATTATGTGTGTGATACTATAACCACTTCTGCCTGCACTAACAGTTACGTACGTGATTATTACACCTCTTCTCCTAAAATAAAAGCTATAAAATGTACATACTCGGTGCAGTTAGGTTGCAAATATGTACAGAGCTTCCCAACAGTTGGACTTAATTTAACTGAATTTGGCTTCTTTTCATGTGCTTTTGTGTACTTGATAACTCCATTTCGATCAGTACATAATGTTCTTGGCGTTGCCGTTCCACAAAATATACAACTGCTGAGGAATTACATCAGCTGTACGTTCTTTAGTTGAAGCACGTTCTGAACCAAGTTAGAGAGATCATTGATACTTGAGAGTGGGCGTGAGAAAGAGCGGGGATAGCAAAACGGAATGCTATGGGCTCGGGCTGTATTTAACTCCCCGTTTCCTTTGAACGGCAGGGCACCTAGGGAAGTTCGGCCCAGACCCATGAAATTTGTATGGCCCATTTCCACCCAATTTCACGCCATCGTGCCGCCCGGATGTATTGTCCACAGCCCACAGCCCACTTATCCTTCTCGTCCTTTTTTTTTTGGCTTGCTTGCTATGATTGATAGGATTGCTAGGATTCTGAGTCAGACGGCAATGGCGAGGGCGGCGACTCCCATGCCAGATTGTCTTGCGGCCGGCGAGCCTGACGACGACCCGCACCGTATCTACCCCATCCTTGTTGCTCCGTCGACGCTGAACTTGGCTCCCTTGTTCCCGTTTTGGCGAGATGGGTCGCGGCGGCGGCGCGGCTATCCCCTTACCGCGACCTCCCGCGCCGCCGCGTAGGACCCCAGCGCAAGGTACATGCCCTCTTGCCCATCCTTCCTTCACCCCCTTCGTTAGGTGATAGAAATGGATAGATCTGTGTATGTATGACAGTTCGAATTAGCTTCAGTAAAGGCTTTGACATGTATTGTGTTTTTGTGCATTTTTCTTTTTGGTTCAACACACCTCGCATTGACCCTTAATTTTTCCTGCCCTTGTGGTTGTGGGCTATTCAATGAAAGGGGCAACATAAGTCTCCGATGAAAAGAGCGGCGAGCGACGTGCTATTTGTATTTTCATCTCTTAGATAAATGGCCACAAATCCGATCCATTGACTGTGTAGCGGTCTACTATAGCCTTCCAGGATTAGGCCGACCAGGTGCATATACCATCCTTTGATAAATTAGATCCGTCGGATCAAAACAAACTCTATAGACACAAAGCTATAGACATTGCGCAATGGGACAATAGTTTCTTTGCACGTGTTTCTTGAATTTCCTATATATCCTGTAGGGAGATAAATATATTCTGTACGTCATGCTGATTGCAGAGTGAGCAAGCAAAGCAAGCACACTCAGTAGTGGATTTAGGCCTCGGGCTGCCGGTGCTGCATCCCAAGTCAATGTGTCCCGACCAATCTAAGTCAGGTGCGGGTGGTTGTTAGATGCTTCGTTCTTAGTATACTACCAAAGTAGGAAATTGCTAGGAAGTTGCATAAAAGGAAGATGGTCCCTCGTCTATGTATTATACATTTAAAAATTTTAACCACTGCACCTATCCTTTGCTGTGTACATGTACTTGACTCGGCTGTCCGCAAACAGGGTGGCATCGATGCACAAGCCACACACAATGAACCCCCAATTGCTCAAAGCTGTCTCTACTGGCGATGCAGACCTCGTAGCACAAATCCTATCCACATCAACAACATGCGCATGCCTAGAAGGCGTCACTGGAGAGGGCAGCTCTGCACTCCATATCGCAGCCCGCCATGGATACCTGAAGCTCGTCGAGATGTTCTGTGATCAGGACATATCGCTCATCAAGGCAAGGAACAATCTGCTCGACACGCCTCTGATCTGCGCGGCAAGGGCTGAGCATGTGGATGTGGTCAATCACCTCATCGAGCGTGCTTCCACCCAGAAAGAGACTGAGTATGTACTGAGGGCATGGAATTCCAGTGGGGCGACAGCAGTCCATGAGGCTGTTAGGAATGGCTATGCATCCGTCTTGGGGAAGCTCGTGTCGAGGGACGCAAGGCTTGCCGTGGCGGTTGATGGGCAAGGTGTCTCCCCGCTCTACATGGCGGTTGTGTCCAACCGGGCTGACATGGTTGACATCTTGATAAGTGAATCTCGTGATGGTAGTGTGAAATCGCCCGCGAGCTACGCTGGGCCAGATGGGCGAACTGCACTGCATGCTGCAGTTTTTGCTACAAACGGTATGGTAACATGAATTCTTTCCTACACATTTCATTAGCTACATGCCATATTAGTTTTGTGTTTATTATATATACTCTGATTTTTTGTGCTAACGCCATATACAAAAAAAAAAAAAACAAATCGAGGTAGTACGAGATTGGCGTGGTATTTTCTTTTAGAAATAGAAAATTCATTTGTAGACCTGGGAGTGTTTGGTAAAAACAGCATGTTTGGTAGACCTCTTCTTGTTTCTGATACTCTGTGCGTCGTCATTCTCTTAGAAAATGTGGCTCAAAGTGGTTCTCTACAATAAACTATACATAAGAAGTGATTTTGCGTGGCAAGTAAATGTAAATCAGGAGAAGTTCGTTTTCTTTCAGCTCCCAGCCTTATTTGAGAGAATTAGTATAGAATCATTTGTCTATAATATACTGTTTGTCAGAGCTCCTGTATTCAACTTTGAGAGCTCTACCATACAGTTCTCAATTGTTAATAGTTCTCTTTTATTGTAGTGGTAATCTAAAAAAAATTGTAGTGGTAATCTTTTTTTTTTTAGCTCAAGAAATGTGCGAGTCCCTGCAACGCTGGGAGCCAACACTCGTGCAAAAGGCTGACAGCTCTGGAAGAACTGCCCTGCACTATGCAGCGTCAGCTGGGGAGACTGGAGTGGTCAAAGTTTTACTGGTCAACAGCTTGCTTTGTTACATTCCGGATGATGATGGTCTGTATCCTGTTCACTATGCTGCTATAGCCGGCAACTCTAAAGTTATCCGCGAGATCATGGAGATGTGCCCAAGCTGCAATGAGTTGGTTGACAAGAAACATAGAAATATTTTGCATTGCGCCATCGAATTGGGTAGGACTAAGGTGGTGTGGTATGTCTGCGGGAACCCTAAGTTCACGAGTATAATGAATGCGGGCGACAGTGAAGGAAACACACCACTACATCTGGCTGTAAAGCATGGGCATTTTTTTAGTTTCTTCCTTCTTATGATGGATATTAGGGTGAATCTTGGTATTATTAACCATAAGGGACTGACACCGCTAGATGTTGCCTGGAATGGGAATACCCATAAATATTCATTCTCATTGGTATGTCCTTAAATCATTCACTTTCAACTTCTCTTATTCTTCTTGGTCTCGTAATATTATTTCCTTTTTATGCAGTTCATGAACTTTTACATGAAATGGTCCTTATTACTCTGTAAAGCTTATTTGATTCCATCCAACTTGGCTAGAAGTTTGAGATATAATCATTGCTTGGAAGACGATAAGGAATCTAGCAAATACTCTGATATGTCCCAGAGCATGTTATGTCTCTCTGGGCTATTGCAGCAGGTTCTTTCGCTGCTGCTTTCACTCCACCTGGCGACTACATTAAAAAAGGCAAGAATGCGGGCACGGAACTTTTTGATGGGAAGTCTCATTTCCTGAGGTACATTGAAGCAAATAGCATGTCATTTTGTTTCTCTGCAATTGCAACATGCCTGCTTGTACATGCCAGTCTAGCAACTACACCCATAAGACGTTGCCGCTATTACCTCGAACTCTCTGCTATCATGGTTTTCGGAGCAGTTATGTTTATGTTTGCAATATTTGCGAATGCTGTACGGTTAGCATTGGACCCTCAAAAGAGCTGGAGAGAATGCCTTCTCGTTTACTTTCCCTTGGTGGTGGAACAACTGGTCTTCATTTGGTTTATTTTGCCGTCCTCAGTGTTAGGAATCCCAGCATATTTCCGGGTTTGGATGAGACTACGGACGAGCAAACATCCCTGGCTGGACATGCTTAGAGTACTAGTTGCAGCTAGTTTTCCTACTTCTGTGGTCTATAGTTCTATCATTGAAGTGATATCTGCCGTTAAAAGAGTCCAACCTGGTAAACAAGAGTCCTGTAGCTGGCCTGGGTGTCATGATGCAATTTTCCTACACCCTACTTGAGGTTCTTGATAATCCCTGTATGTTCTGAAACTGGTAGTGGAGTATGACATTGCTTGTGTCAGATAAAGTTGTTATGTGCATCAAGAGATTCTGTTCAATAAAGTGAAGCTGTAATTCTATCTCTGCCGCCTTGCTCTTGAGCTGTCGGGTACACGTAAAGGATTTAGTTTGGTCTTTGTAACATATTTTGTTTTTCATGTTGTACCAATGCTGATTGCTGGTTTAATGAATACAAGATTGAGGTAAACGTCAATTGATGATCTGTGCATTCTGAATCTCAGGCAGTTTAATAGCCTAAGATTTTTACAAGGCATGGTTGAAAATGACCCGGCATACCTGGCCTGGTGACGATGTTTTCAGGTTAAGGGTCGATGACTTGGACTCAATTTTCTGTGACTATGAGATGAACTGGAAGGCTTTGTAGGCCTCTTATTTCTGTTTCCTTGTAGCTGAACCATTGCAATCGCATTTTGCTCCTTATTCTGTCGTAGAAGATTTGGTGGGAAAAAATAATTTTGCTTATTGGTTCCAATAGGTTGAACGCAAATGCTCGTATTCTTTGCTTGCAGATGCATTTGATGCACAGCAACTTCTGGAATGATTTGGACAGCTGAAACGTTCTAGGTCACATCCCGGGGAAATAACTGCGGCCTTTGTGTCTTGTCATGAAAAACGGATTCAATCCTGTGAACGAAACCTACCAATTGGTTACGAGGAAACTTCTATGACGCGTGTTTTGTGATGATCCATTTTTCTTTCTGTCACAAAAGTTAAATTTAGTGTTTAGGTGTAGAGATGTACGTAGAGGTTTCATCCGATCCATGTTGCCATCCTGAAATCGAACCATCACCATCAGGCAAGGCCATAGGTATTTGTCACGGGCTGACAGGTGGGACAGACCCTGCGGAGGCGGTGACCCTGTAGGTGGTGCCCGCTGGCAACAGTCGTGTGGAGTCTTGGCTATATAAGCCAATGTAACCAACTGAATCGGCATCGAATGACAATAGAGTTACCATAGTAATAGAAGTAGTCCTCGTAGTTTTTGCCGTATTCTGTAAACTCTGTTTCGATTCACAATTTATCCCCAAAAATCCCCCAACCCTAGCTTGATTGTTACAATTGGTATCGCGAGCCTATCGATTTGAGGGGAATTTTTTTCTCTCCAATCAATCCGTGCCGCTCTGGCTCCGAAGCGGAAGCCCACCAAGTTCCAAATCGAGATGACGACTTCGATCGATGACCTCAAGACGACGATGGAGTCCATGGCGCAGCAGCTCGCCGGTGTCCAGGACATGGCGAAGCAGCTCGCCGGATTTCAGCAGATGATGGCAACTACGCTTGACAAGCTCAGCGACCTGGAGGCGTGGCGCACGATCGCGGAGACGTCCATGGGTTCGATGATCCAGCAGTCCAAGGAGACGTCGACTTGGGTGCAGCAGTTGGAGGCGCGTCCTCCACCGCCACAACCTCCAACCCCAGCGCCGACGACGCTTCCACCACTGCCACCCCCAGCGCCGACGACACTTCTACCGATTGCCGTACCGCGCCCGCCTCCGCCTCCACCGTTGCCGATGCCTCAGGTGATGAACCCGCGGACGGCTCCCCCGCATCCGCCTTCCGCGGCGTGGTTCGACTTGAACATGGCACCGGCGTCGGCCTCGAGCTCTCAATCGCCCAGTGGGCACAGCCAGCGACACGAGCACCGGGTTGTTGGCGGCGGGGCCCCAAGCGCCTTGCCGCCGCACCCGGTCACGGGTATGCCCCTCGACCATAGCCCCCATGTTTTTCAGCCACCGGATTTGGATTATTCGCAGTCACATCGCTCACCGCCTGTTCCCAAGTTTGATTTCCCCAAATTCGATGGGGATAATCCAAGATTGTGGCGTGATCACTGCGTCCTATTTTTCGAGGTCTATGGTGTTCACCCGGCGATGAGGACCAGATTTGCAGCGCTTAACTTCCAAGGCTCTGCAGCAACTTGGCTTCAAACAATTGAACGTCATGGCCGCATCACGGATTGGGATCATCTATGTGAACTGGTGTTTGCCAAATATGACAAGGACCAATATCAGAAGCAGCTGAGGCAGTTGGAGACTTTGAAGCAAATGGGAACTGTTGCTGAGTATCAGGCTCAATTTGAGAAGCTTGCACATGGTGTTCTGCTCTATAATCCAGCCTATGATCATGTCTATTTTGTGACCCGGTTTCTGACAGGCCTTAAAGATGAGATCAGAACAGCTATCGCTCTGCCGCGTGATGTTGACACAGCCAGTGCGTTGGCCATGCTGCAAGAGGAAGAACTGAATGCCTCAAAGCCAAGAATCTTTGGGCGAGTGTTCAACAAAGGACTAGATCGGCCTGTACAAGATAAGGCGATGACAGATAAAGCTGTGCCCAAGACTGACGACAAACTGTCAACACTAAAGCAATACCGCCGCAAGAACGGACTATGCTTCAAGTATGGTGGGAAATGGAGTACTACGCACACATGTCCGGAGCAAGTTCCCTTGCATGTCTTAGAAGAGCTCTGGGATGCATTGGAGTTATCTTCTCCTAAAGATTCTGAAGACGTTCAATCTGATGCCATGACTTCTGAAGATGCGGTGTTTTCATTGCAACCACCCAAGGAAGGCAACAAGGTCCGAAGGCAAACACTGAAGTTACTGGCAAGAATTGAGAAACAACAACTTCTGGTGTTGGTTGATTCGGGAAGCATTGGTACCTTTGTGAGTGACAAATTGGTACAGACTCTTGGCCTTCAGATGGAACCGTGTGCTACAGTGACGTTTAAAGCCGCTGATGGTGGTCAATTGCATTGCTCAGAGAGGATACCAACACTGCAGTGGTGGGTTGAGGGCCACAAGTTCACATCATATGCAAGAGTGTTGGCACTTAAGTGTTATGACATGGTAGTCGGTGAAGATTGGCTGGAAGCTGTAAGTCCAGTCTGGGTGGATTATAAGACTAAAGAGATGAGAATTACAGTGAAAGGTAAACGGGTGGCCTTGCATGGGATCCAAGATCAGTTGGACTGTTGCCCAGCCATTGGGTCCAAGAAGCTCCTTAAGCTGATTCAGCACGGTGGTGTTATGTGTTGTCTGCAGCTTTGCACTGATACAACTGATACCACATTGTCGGATGACCAACAGTTCATTTGTGCAGTTGAGCCTAGTGCTTCAACAGAGATACCTCAGGCTGTACAACAATTGTTGGATCGGTATCATGGTCTATTCAGTACACCATCTGAGCTACCTCCTGCAAGAGCAGCTGATCACAAGATTAATCTTGTCCCAGGAGCACAACCTGTGCGTATCAGGCCCTATCACTACTCTCCAATACAGAAGAACGAGATAGAAGCTCAGGTTCAGCAAATGCTCAAGACCGGGGTAGTCAGGCCAAGTACAAGTGAATTTGCTTCACCGGTTCTGTTAGTTCGTAAGAAGGACGGCACTTGGCGGTTTTGTGTTGATTATCGCCACTTGAATGCGATAACTGTGAAGCACAAGCATCCTATGCCTGTCGTAGACGAACTGCTTGATGAAATTAGTGGAGCACAGTGGTTCACCAAATTAGATTTCAGTGCCGGTTATCATCAGATTAGGATGTCAGCAGGCGATGAGTATAAGACGGCCTTCCGTACACATCAGGGGCTCTATGAATTCATGGTGATGCCGTTTGGGCTCACCAACGCACCGGCTACATTTCAAAGTCTGATGAACTTGATTTTTGCTGCATTGCTTCGCCGGGGAGTCTTAGTGTTTATGGATGACATCCTGATATACATCAAGACGCTTGAGGAGCACGTTCAATTACTTCACCAAGTGTTTCAGATTTTGGAGAAACATCAATTCTTCATCAAGAGATCGAAGTGCTTATTTGCTCAACCTTCGGTGGATTATTTGGGTCATGTCATATCAGCTGCCGGGGTAGCTACTGACCCTTCAAAAGTTCAAGCAGTGATTAGTTGGCCAACACCTCAAACGGTCAAACAGTTACGGGGCTTCCTTGGGTTAACTGGATATTACCGGAAATTTGTGCAGCATTATGGGTTACTAGCCAGGCCACTAACAGACCTACTCAGAAAAGGATGCCAGTTCCAGTGGACACCAGCAGCTGAGCAGGCATTTCAGTTACTCAAAGAGAGGCTAGTCCAAGCTCCAGTCCTTTCGGTACCCAATTTTGAGCAACCTTTCGTTCTAGAGATGGATGCCAGTGACTTTGGTATAGGGGCAGTTTTGATGCAGTTCGGGCACCCCATTGCATACCTCAGCAAGCATCTGTGTCCACGCAATCAGACATTGTCGGTCTATGAAAAGGAATGTTTAGCCATTCTTATGGCAATTGACAAATGGCGTCCATATTTGCAGCACAGGAGATTTACCATTCGCACGGACCATAAAAGCCTGCTTCATCTCACGGAGCAACGGATCACATCAAAGATTCAGCATAAAGCATTAGTCAAACTCATGGACTTGGACTACCACATTCAGTACAAAAAAGGCATTAACAACGCTGCAGCGGATGCCCTATCCAGGTGTGCATCTGACCAAGAAACTTATGCTATATCAGAATGTGTTCCATCTTGGGTCCAAAGATTAAAAGACAGTTATGAGGAACATCCTGACGATAAAGCATTGCTATCTGAATTGGCACTTGTGGGGGAGAATGAGAAGGGATTCAAGCTAGTAGACAGAGTTATTCGGTTTAAAGGCAGGATATGGGTGGGCAGTAATGAGTGGGCTCAGCAAAACATTTTGCAGGCTCTACATGCTAGTGGATTGGGTGGTCATTCTGGTATTGCAGCCACTTACAGTAGAGTGAAATCATTGTTTGCTTGGCCCCATCTCAAACAAGCTGTGCAGAAGTTTGTGCAACAGTGTTCAGTATGCCAACAAGCAAAGATAGAGCATACAAAGTTGCCTGGCCTGCTGCAACCTTTACCAGTCCCTACCCAAGCCTGGGAGGTCATCAGTTTAGACTTCGTGGAAGGTCTACCTACATCAGACAGATACAATGCTATCTTAGTAGTCATTGACAAGTTCTCAAAATATGGCCACTTCATTCCAATTCATCATCCCTATACAGCACTGCAGATTGCAAAGTTATTTCTGGAACATGTATACAAGCTCCATGGACTTCCTAAGGCAATTATTTCAGACAGAGATCCTGTGTTCACAAGCTCTTTGTGGAAGGAGCTGTTCAAGCTAACTGACACTCAGCTTCTCATGAGCTCAGCATACCACCCTCAAACGGATGGACAAACTGAAAGGCTCAATCAGTGTTTGGAGGGGTTTCTAAGGTGCACTGTTCATTCTTGCCCAAGGCAGTGGAGTAAATGGATAGCAGTAGCTGAATTCTGGTACAATACTGCTCAACATTCAGCACTGGGCAGATCTCCCTTTGAAGTTCTATATGGGCAAAGTCCTAGGCAATTGGGAATTGAAAATTTGCAGCTCTGCACAGTACCCGACTTAGAACAATGGCTGAAAGAAAGAGAATTGCTTTCCAAAATCATTCAGCAGCAGTTGCAACGGGCTCAGCAAAGGATGAAGGTTCAAGCTGATAAACACAGAGTAGAGAGGGATTTTCAAACAGGTGACATGGTATATATGAAGTTGCAACCTTATGTCCAGTCCTCAGTTGCAGCAAGATCAAACAAGAAGCTATCCTTCAGGTTTTATGGACCCTACAAAATTCTGGAGCGTGTAGGTGCGGTAGCATACAAGTTGGAGTTACCCCCAGGCAGCAGGATCCATCCAGTTCTACATGTGTCTCAATTGAAGAAGCATGTGCCGAAGGAAACTCTGGTCTCTGAAGATTTGACATCAGTTGGCACCGACCCTCTGTCAGTTCTTCAGCCAGAACGCATCTTGAACACCAGAGTGATTCGTCGAGGCGCCCACATGATCAAACAAGTGCTAGTGCAGTGGACAACAATGCCTGCTGATATGGCAATGTGGGAAGATGAAGCGGATATTCCTCATCAACAAATGCAAGCATCAGCAGACTGAGGACAGTCTATTTTCTAAGGAGGAGGGAATGTCACGGGCTGACAGGTGGGACAGACGCTGCGGAGGTGGTGACCCTGTAGGTGGTGCCCGCTGGCAACAGTCGTGTGGAGTCTTGGCTATATAAGCCAATGTAACCAACTGAATCGGCATCGAATGACAATAGAGTTACCATAGTAATAGAAGTAGTCCTCATAGTTTTTGCCGTATTCTGTAAACTCTGTTTCGATTCACAATTTATCCCCAAAAATCCCCCCAACCCTAGTTTGATTGTTACAGTATTCTGGACCTTGTTGCCATCTGCAGCCAAGACTGAGGCGGTCATCGATCTTCAGAATTCAAAAGGATCGACGAGAATAATTTGACGGTCTGATTGCTGATCAGCGAGGCGTCAAAGGTGATCTAGCATCGCTCGGGCCTTCAATCCATCGTGCTTGCTTTGGGACAGCACGAAAAAGTACGCGCATTTCGACGCTGCTCGCAGCTCGCCGCGTGTCCCGTGGGTAGTCTCCATGGCGGCGCTGGGCCCGGCAACGACAAGTCACAAGTGGACGACGACAACGAGGTTGGGCCACAAGGACTCCCCCTTTCCGGCTTTCCGTTGCTCATTCATTATCGCCGCTACTCTTCATCATAGTAATGGACATCCTGCACAAAGACAAGGCGGCCAGCGACGGTTTGTGAGGCTCTGGGGTGAAATTCCAATGTTGCTTCTACGCCGATGATGTGATCTTGTTCATACGCCCGTCGGTGCAAGAGGCAAGGGCAGTCAAGCACATCCTATCCATCTTCGGCGAAGCCTCGGGATTGCACACGAACCTCGCAAAATGCTCCGTCACACCAATATACGGGGGGAAGAGTATCTACTGGAGATCGTCGACATTCTTGGCTGTCAGGTGCAGCAATTTCCCATCCGGTACCTAGGCCTGCCTCTCAGCACGCGGTCAGTACCGAAGGCCAGCCTCTACGCACTTGTTGAGCAGGTAGCAAACAAATTACCGCCATGCAAGGGGTCACTCATGGCGCGAAGCGGAAGGTTGATTTGGATCATGTCCGTACTATGTTCAGTGCCGATTTATGCTATGTTGGCTGAGAGCTTGCCGAATTGGGCTCGCAATGAGATCGACAAGATTTGCAGGAAGGTCCTATGGGCTGGTGCAGACGGGTCAGTCAAGGGGCAGGTGCATGGTGGCCTGGAACACCTGCTGCAGGCCGACGGAGCTCGGGGGCCTGGGCATCAGCGACCTGCGGCTGTCAGGATACGCATTGCAAATCCGATGGCTTTGGCTGCAGAAGACCGACCTGGACAGGGCTTGGAGCCAATTACCGATCAAAACATGACCCCAGGTTCAGTCATTCTTCAGAGCATCGACGTTCGTCATCGTCGGCAACGGAGAGCGGACCCTGTTATTGGAAGATCGGTGGATACAGGGGGAGTCGGTCGCGGACATTGCACCTTGTGTCTACTGCCTCGTCCCTGTTTGCACTAGGCGCCGCCTCACTGTCAGGGACGGCCTCCAAGATAGGCGATGGGACAACTGCATGCAGGGAGGTACGTCCATGCAGGCTATCCTGGATTTCCTCCACATGTGGCGGCTGATGGTAGCTGTTCAGCTCAGCGACGCCACCGATCGCACGGTCTGGCGTTGGTCAGAAGACAGGCAGTATTCAGCTCGTTCTGCATATGCGATGTTACACAAGTTCCATGGACACCGGCTGATCCAGTGGCGGATCTAGAAACGGATCGCGAGGGGGGCTAAGTAATACAAGGTTAAAAATTGTTACTAGGTGTACACTAATTATGCATTCAGAGCTCCGGCGATTATGCAATATAATTGCTGTTTGCGCTAGCATTTTTTTGAGAAACTGTTGTTTGCGCAAAAAAAAGAAAAGAAAAGAAGACAAACTGCTGTTTGCACTAGCTAGCACGGCAATTACCTGGCCGGTGCTAGCAGGCCTGGACCTGTTGGCTTGACCTGTAGCTGCAGGGTGGATCTGCCAGGTTGTTGGGCTGGCTTCAAGTTTATGGGCTATGTGGCTTGTGTAGTGGGGCTGCTGGGCCAGGCCTCAAGACTTGCTCCTGCTATTTTCGCCCCGGGGGGCTGCAGCCCTACCAGCCCCCCTCGTGAATCCGCCCCTAGGCTGATCTGGAAGTCCTGGGCGCCACTCAAAATCAAGATCTTTTTGTGGCTGGCATTCAGGCGCCGTCTATGGACCGCGGATAGACGCAGACGACACGGACTCGACGCCCACGACAGCTACCATCTTTGCGATCAAGAAGAACAAGAAACCATTGACCACATACTCGCAAAGTGCCCCTACTCCAGGGAGGTGTGGTACTTGGTATTACATGCCATCGGGAGGACTCTACCAGCTGCGGCGCCGACTGTCCTCCGATGGTGGCGACGTCTGCGTTCTTCGTTCTCCGGGATGCAGCGGAAAGGAATCGACACGCTCTTCGCCTTGGTGTCATGGCAGCTTTGGAAGGAGCGGAACGCTCAGTGTTTCAGGCAGGAGAATGCTATGGCGGTCGACACTCTTCAGGCTATCAAGTGGGAGGGGGAGACCTGGATACAGGCAGGCACCAAGGGACTGGAGGCACTCGTCCGTGGCTAATGGGCCGATGCAGTTCTGCCTTTCACCTTCTTTGAATGTGTTTTGCATCATGTAATCAACCTCTTGTATTCCGGCTGACACAAAGGGTGTGTTTGGGAGCGCTCTATGGAGTGGATTTTCAAAGAGAATCACTCACCGGCTGCCAAACGGTTTTTTTAGAGTATTCTCTGCTGATTGTATAAAGTGATTCTCTGAAATGAACTAAGAGGCTGAGAGCTAAAAAAAATAACTTCTCCTAATTTTTGTGAAGTGATTCTCCATAGTGATTTTAAGAGTTTATGGTAAAGAATCAAATAGAATCATTTTCAGTCTCAGAATCATTTCACGAGAGAATCAGAGAGCACAACTTTACCAAACGGACCTAAACTCGTGTAAATTATTTTCTACCTACCTAATACAAAGATACGCACACTCGTGCGTATTCGCGAAAAAAAGAAAAAATCACAGAGAGGAGAGGAGCGGTCGAGCGGATATCCTTTTTGCCACTTTGAATTTGTGGGAGCTGGCTCCAGTGTGTGCCGCATCGAAGCATCTGAACACTAAACACGACATGATGTAACCTTCTTTTTTTTTAATGAAAGACATGATGTAACCTGGATCTCCTACATGCCGCCGCGGGCACGAAGCAATTCTAGTACTCCCATCAGGACTGGTTTCTTGGATTAACTGTAGTTGAACCAAGGGCCGATGAGCCTAGCCTGTGGAGGATACACTTCAGGAAACGGATGATTTATCGGGTGCAAAATGCTTTGCTGGATGATTTTTATCGGGCACCCGGCAAAGACATTCTTTGCCGAATGCCAGACCCAGCGGCACCCGGCAAACCGGGCACTCGGCAAAGTCCAGCCTTCGGCAAAAATCGGCCTTTGCCAAGTGCCGGCAAAGGTGGTCGATGTGACGGCAGCCACCTGCCGTCATCCTTTGTCGAGTGCCGCGCCGTTAGGCACTCGGCAAAGCATTTTTTTTAATTTCTTTGCCAGGTGCCCCATGACCTGGCACCCGGCAATTTTTTTTTTGTTTTTTGGCCCTATTTTTTGTGGGCCTTGCTACAGTAAATAAATCCCTATTTCAAAATTTGGGACGATTTTGAGTTTTTTTAACTATATTTCATTAATTTTTTTTGTTTCATTGAATTTTTCCGACTATTCCAAATTTGAATTGCAGGTACATGAAATAATAGAATTTGGTTATTCAAAAAATGATATTAATGATATTTAGGGTATGTTGAGGCTGTATGCGGGAAGTGGCATAAATTTTCGCGCATCATGTTATCGTAACATGACGATGTACTCGCGGGGAAAGTGTATTTAAATTATATAAAATGCAAACGAAGTCCGAAAATCACGAAACTTGTCGATGTGTCTTGTTGTCGCATGTGGAGGTCGTGGTAAAAACTTGAAAAAGTTTCGAGCAAGTTGTGACGTCGGATGCCTAAAACCCAGACATCTCCACATGTGGTTCCGAGTTTCGCGTACTTAGTCCGTCAATCTTTCATTCTTGCGCTTACAGGCCCAAACCGATGCAACTATAAGGCAGGAGTTGAGATAGGTTGCAAATGGCTTCGACAGAAAGGTGAAAGCTTATTCAGGTTATGATGTGAATGAATATCGCTTTCACACAAGAAGCTACGAGCGAGCTCGGCCTCATCAAAAAACCACGAACAACGGACTTTGTACCCTCGACACTGATGGCCTCGAGTTTCATGGCATAATTGAAGATATCTATGAACTTTCATTTTATGGTTCGAAACCTCTTCATCTCGTCATGTTCAAATGCCACTGGTTCAATCCTCGACTAACGAAATGGAGCCCAAATATTGGTCAAGTCGAGATCTATTAAGGAAATGATGTCTTCATTGTGGCGGATCAGGCCGTGCAGGTTTATTATTTGCCATAAGCATGCCAAGGCAACAAGGCTCTTCAGGGTTGGTCTATTGTGCACCAGGTATCGCCACATGGTAGATGTCCTGTCCCAAACGATGAAGATTACAACTTCAACTCAAACACATATGATGGAGAGTTCTATCAAGAAGATAGGCTACTAGGGAGGTTGGTGATAGACTTAACCGAGACGATCGGAATGAAAGTAGACAATGAAAGGGTTGATGACGAGAAAGAAGGAGATGAGGTGCAAAATGCCAAGGACATAGAAATGCTTGAGCGATTACATTTAAACGATGACGATGAAGGCAACATTAAACCTTCAGACAGTCTTGTTTATTTGGACAATTTTGATAGTGATGACAAGACATATGATCCAGATAATCCCAATAATGATGATTACTTCTAATACATGTAATACAATGTTATTTTGTAATCGTGTTTTGTTTATTTACTTAGCATCTATTTCTAATACATGTAATAATATGTCTTGTTTGTTTTTTTAATTGCAGGTGATTGAACAAAGATGGCAGGCGGCAATGGGCCAAGGAACGTGAACTCGAGGTACCAGAGGGCACGTGAGGATGCAGATGCCAGAGAGAACTCGTCGGACGGGAGGAGGCAGAGGGCCAGGAGCAGTAGCAGTGGCAGCGGCACCGGCAGTAGGAGGGGCCGACCTCCTCTAGGCAGGCCGCGTGACGTGCCGGAGGAGAAGCGCCGTACCTCGGACTCCTCGGAGGACGAGCAGGTTCGGGCGAGGGATGACGAGGGAGACGCACAGGAGGGCGGCGAGGCTGGCGGTAGTTCCACTGCTGTGGCCAGGCCCTACTTGTGAGGTCCCTCAAAACTCCCTGGGCCTCCGCTTCCTCCCCTGCGCCCAATGATCCGCCCCCAGGGGGACAGGTAACTAACTTTAAATTTTATCACAGCTACTTTATGTAACCCGTTGAAAATTGTCAGAGAAACTAATATTGTTTGTTAATGACTTGTGCAGGCACTGACAGGTTGTGTCGCCTAGTGACTCACGCAACCCCAACCACATCTTGGGGCTTGTGTGCAGGCACTATTACCCCGACATTGTCACGCACAAAGGGACTGTGGGGCCAGCTAAATCGTGGGACCACTACAAATCTGCCCCCAACACAGATTATGAAGACAAGCAGGAGCGGGTCAGGAGAGAGTTCTGGGTAAGTCTTGTTCGCACAACTTTGATCAATATATCGCATTCATTTGACTTTTTTTTGATATAATTAATTGATACATTGTGTCTGTCTGCAGACTTTTTTCAGGTGTGAAGAGGGACAGGAGGAGAGGGCGGAGAAGAACTTGGTGAAAAGTGCCAGGAAACGCATCTCCGACATGCACTATGAGGAGCACCTCACTTGCATCATCAAGTACTATGCCACGCGACTTGGTCAGAAAATCACCAAGACACAGGAGACATATGTCTCTGACCCGGGAACAGTTCCTTGAGGTAAATGAAGAAGAAAAATACTGATTCATTTTGAGATTAAGTAGCTTTAATTTGGTCATCTTATATCTCAAATTATTTGTGACATGTAGATGATTCCATGGTGGTGGGAGTCATATCGAGACTGCTGGAAGATGATTGTGGACAGGTGGTTCACAAAGGTTTATATCTAGGAGCACGAACCACCAAGGCAGCCGCAGCCTCGCCACGTACAAGCAAGCATGGGTACGTGAATTCATTTTTAGTATTCTAACGCTCCATTCTGCATGTTTCTTCTAATCATCTTGTTGTCTTTCTCGCAGTCGGCGTCGCATGGTGGCCAGTCTTTGTCCACGTTCATGGCGTATGGACTGACCCGCAAGGGAAAGGCGACTTCCGATGTCACCTTCAGCTCGGATGACCCGCCCGAGTCGTATAGCAACTCGAGCGTCTACACCCGCATCAGCTCCTACGCGTCAGAGGCAAGGTCAGTCCAGGGGCCAGAGTAGGATTCGAACGCTGACGACATTGATGGGCCGACTATCATGAGGATCGGACAGGGCAAGAAGCATGGGCGGTACTGGCTTAGCGATGGCACCCTTGAGTCCGGCTCTGTTCCAACCCTCTCCTAGATCCGAGCCGAGACCCCGACCGGAGGCCCGGCCATGTGCCAACGGTTGTCCCCTTCACAGCAGCGGGTCGATGCACTCCAGGTTTGTCCCGTTTAACTCTTCGTACATTGATCTTTACATAACTTAGTTTCCTTTGCATCATTGAAACAGATGGGTTGAAATGTTGCAGGCCGAGAACGAGAGGATGGCCTAGGAGCTGTGGGACCTGGTGGCGAGGACCGAGCAGGCCGAGCGGGCCGAGCGAGAAAGACAGGCCAAGCAGCTAGCGGAGATTACTGCGTTCCTACAGAACTTTGGGCAAGTCAACGGTGTACCTGTGCCGCAATTCGCTCGACCGTCGCCAGTTCTAGCTAGTCCTGTGAGTATGAAACCAAATTGCTTCGACTAGTGCTTTCATTAGATGACCACTCTAACACATGCAATCTTTTGTCCTTTATGCAGCCTCCGTCGGCGGGTTCGAATAACCCATCTCACGGGCAAGCAGGCGACATCGCTTTTCCTTCACCAGGCACTCAGTTTCCCCCCACCTCTAGTTTGTTTCTCTTTTTCACCGCTTGATGGACATATGATGCACTGTGAATGACTATCGACTTGTGACGATGGATATTGGACCTATTATGTTTGCGATGTCGTGTAAGATATTGTGTTGGCGATGTGATATATATATAGTTTGTGATGCGATGGATGTGCTATATTGTGTTTGTGATGCTTCAGATGTGATATATATTTTTTATATGCTGTGTTTGTAATTATAGAATAAAAAAAAGTAAAAATAAAAAATTAGAGGCTTTGCCGGGTGCCCTGGCCCTGGCACTCGGCAAAGCTAGGAATTCCTAGAATTCCCAGTTCCCAGCTTTGCCGAGTGCCAGGGCCAGGGCACCCAACAAAGATTTTTTTTAAAAATTCTTTGTCGGGTGCCTCCCTGACGGGCACTCGGCAAAGAAAATACTTAAAAAAACTCTTTGCCGGGTGCCCCGACGGTGTGACACCCGGCAAAGAAATTATAAAAAAAATAAAAAATCTTTGCTGGGTGCCTCCCTGGCAGGGTACTCGGCAAAGAAATTTTGAAAAAAAATTAAAATTTTTTTGCCGGGTGCCTCTAACATGACACCCGGCAAACCAAGGACTGACGGAGCCGGCACCGTGACAGCCACTTTTCTTTGCCGGGTGCCGGGTTTGCACTCGGCAAAGCCTTTGCCGGGTGCCCGATAAAAAACACCCAGCAAAGAAATCTTTGCCGACTGACTTTTTGTCGGCGGCTCTTTGCCAAGTGCTACACCCGGCAAATGCTTTACCGATTGCAAAGTAGCATTTGCCAGGTGTTTTCGGCACCTGGCAAAACGTCTGAATCCTGTAGTGATAGACTGGATAGCCTTGTGTGAGCCGCTTTCATTGACCAAATCGAGACGACGATGACAAGGGATCGGTGTGTGAACATCAGGAGGACGTGTTCCTATCCTCACCATGCAATTATTAAGCTTTAAATAATTTTACTTGCAAAAAAATTGTTTCTTCTTTTTAAAAAACAAAAAGAAAACGGCAGTAGTACGCGGCAACGGAAAAGTGTATGGACCAAAAAGTATATGCAATTCAATCAATTAGGTGATACTAAGCAATAAAAAATAATTAAGCAAGCTATCAGTGCCTTAGGCAGTCTCAATACATAGTTTATATAAGTAGTTTCTAGAGAAGAGAGAATGCAGTATGTGACCTAACCCTCTCGATATATACATCATGATTCGTTGTAGCAGTTTCTATGTAAAAAAAATAGTGAGCATTTCCTTTCACCCTATAAAGATATAATAATCAGATATGACAAAGCATCCCTGTTACCGCATCGCACACAGTGTCTTTTGTCTCCAAAAAGCAGTCATGTTGATAAACAAATTAAACCAAAATAGCAAGACATGGATGCTTGTTATTTGCTGATATATAAACAAATCAAAACAGCTCCTCCTTGTTGTGGAGCATTGTCGCGTGATGGCGTTGGGAGTGCCCTCTTACACGCACGTAATTAACGTACGGTTTGACAAGTATGAACAAACATGTACGTCCGATCCTATCACTGAGAGAGCGAGGCAGCATGCAGCTGTAAATAAACGGATAGATAATATTGCATGCGTTCCTATGCAGCACCTTGGCTGAAACAATGCCTGGAAAGACCCAAGCAAGACCTCTGCATGCAGTCAAGGCAGCTGTCTGTCAGCACACCCAAGACGGCGACAACAAATGGACGGTGCGCCACGGTATAGGGCCGGGCTTGGAATGCTAGTGGGCCGATTAATAACAGGTCCATGAGGCTGAACGGCCATGCTTGGGAAGCTCAGCCTGTGTCAAGGGAGTCAAGGCTGAGCATTTATGTAGATGGACACTACTGAGGACTGGTACAATGCCCGTACGGCAGCACATAATCAAATAAATCAAAAAACTAAAAGGCAGCACATAGATTCAAGATTTGTAATTGAACTGAGCATTTCTTCAACGTCGTTATTTCACACTTCAGTTCACCAGATGAATAGTTTGTTCGCACTTCAGTTCATCTGATGAATATGAATATTCTGCAATCAGGTTGAGTTCTGCTAACAAAAGCATGCAAGATTTGGATTTCTCAAGGTGAAGAAGAGAGAGTAACAGGTTTACAGCAACTTTATCAGAATCGAGCTGAATTATCACCTCGCGGCTTCCACAGAATCTGAGTAACAGGTTTACAACAGCTTCATACACACACCACTACACCAGATAGTTCCAAGAAATTCGAAATTCATCTTTAGTCAAAATTCAGCATTGTCTTTCTTCATTGCCTGCATAATTTTTTGTTTAAAAAATATCAGGAAACAACCACATTCTGAAGAATCAATAAACAGGAGCAAATAGTCTTTTAGGGAGGCTGCTTGTGGCTTGACAGAGTCACAGAACAGAACAACATCAAACAAAATGGCAATCCTTAATTGAAGATAATGGAAATACCTCTCCCTCTTTAGGTAGCGCAGTTGAATTACAACCTCCGGAGTACGTACTGTCAACCTAGAATTATAAGCTACAGAAATTTATGGAACAAGTGAGAAATCAGGAAACCATTATGATGATAAAATCATCAATTTATCAGCAAGCAGTGGCGCCCTGATGTTCATAGGCACAGTGAATGCCACATGCTGATCATCTAGTGACCTGGAATTCAGGATAGAGAATGAATGTGATTAGGAAAAAAAAGAACATGCCATAATTCATTATCATACTAAAACAAAGGATTGTTGAAGAATAATGGGAAAATTACCATCCTACAAAATTAACCTTCGCATTATCCTTGTATCCATTCACCACTTCAGAAAATGGATACCGATCCCAGTATGAAATGACCTAAAGAGAAGAACGGGAAATGAACTGCAGGAAAATTACAAGTACGTCTTCTCATATACAAAATCATATAAATTCCATTATTTACATTCGACTCCTTGTGTTAGAACTTGGATCAATCCATATACCAGCAAGTATATTATCAGGTTTAGCAAACTTTGAGGATTTTTTTAGCTTCAACTGTAAACCAAATAACATATGACAAAATAGAATTATGGACCATTTGTTGCTTTTACCGGATTCCACATGCATAGCATCCAACTCAAACTAACAGAGTTTCCATCAATGCCAAATTTTGCAAAACAGGCCGGGTAAGCTGAGTGCGGAGCTGAGGTACGACGATGAAGGGAACCCATACAAATTACTTTCATAACAATTTATAAATGTCTCTAATTAAAATACATACTTTTACAAAAAAAATTTATGTCCAAGTGTTATATTGGAGATCGTGTCAATGTCCTAAATGACTTACAGAATCAGAAGGATGAATTGATCATTTCCCCACACATGAGTGGGGCTACATTAGAAATAAACTAATGAACCTGTGAGAAGGGAAAAATCATAGCATAAGAAAGATAAAAAACTATTCCACCATCACATCTACTTCTAGTTTTTCATAAAGCCACTGAGTATGTCACAAGTACTACAAAGTACAAACCTATCAAAAGTTAAACCCTTCCCAACAACAACCAGCTTTCTCTTGACGTTCCCATTAGTGGGTTTGTAGCACAAATGGATGAAGTGATGATTTGCTTATTCGACGTCTCTATCTGGCCACTTCTCTAAGGGTGATATGGAGTAGCAACATTGTGACGAATCCCATGATTCCTCAGATATACATGAAACTTCTTGTTAGTGAAATGAGTTCGTCCATCACTAATCACCATCCTTGGGACTCTAAATCTTGGAAATATTATTTCACAAAACATCTTCTTGGAGTTTCTTACATCGATATTTCTGCATGGCATGGCTTCAACCCACTTGGAGACATAGTCGACTGCCACCAAGATGTATTCACAGTTCTTTGACTTTAGAAATGGTCCCATATAGTCAATTCCCTAGACATCAAAGAGCTCAATCTGAAGGTTGTTGGTGAGTGGTATGGCATCTCATGAATTTATATTCCGGTGGCTCTGACACGCTCCACATCTCCTGATGAAATCTTTTATGTCTTCATACATAGTTGGCCAAAAGAATTCACTCTACCAAATCTTTGCATGAGTGCGGAATACCCCATAATGTCCTCTATAGGGTGATGAGTGGCATCTTTCAATGATCTGAATGCCTTCCCTGCCGGTATACATCTTCTGAGCAAACCATCAGCACACACTCTAAAGAGGTACGGCGAATCCTATATGCGGAGACGACTTTCGTAGATGAGCTTTCTTTTATTCTCCCCTGGTGGTACATAACCTACAACCATAAAATTGACAATATTCGCATACCAGGAGTTTGATCTGGTGATCTTGAAGAGCATGTCGTCCCTCATCGAATCATTGATAGGTAATTCCTGTGGATTCTCAGATCGCATTCTAGACAAGTGATCAGCAACGGGATTTTCTACTCCCTTTTTATCTTTTATTTCTAAGTCAAATTCCTGAAATAACAAAATCCGTCTTATTAATCGAGGTTTAGCATCTTTCTTAGTGAGAAAATATTTTAAAACAGCATGATCAGTGTAGACAATCATTTTTGCTCCTACTAAGTAAGACATGAACTTATCAATAGCAAAAACAATAGCTATGAGTTCTTTTTTAGTTGTTGCATAATTAAGTTGAGCTCCTGTCAGAGTTTTTCTAGCATAAGCAATTGCATGATGCTTTCTATCTTTTGTTTGTCCTAAAACTGTCCCCACAGCTTAGTCACTAGCATCACACATGATTTCAAAAGGTAAAGACCAATCAGAGGGTTGAATGATTGGTGCAGAGATGAGTGCTTCTTTAAGAATGTTAAAAGATTTTAAACATGCATTATCAAATTCAAAGAGAACATCCTTAGCTAACAGGTTTGTCAGTGGCCTAGCAATATATGAAAAATCTTTTATGAATCGGCGATAAAAACCACAATGACCCAAAAAACTTCAGATCCCTTTGATATTTACAGGTAGAGGTAGTCGTTCTATTACTTCAATTTTAGCTCTGTCTACCTTAATTCCTCTTTCAGACACTAAGTATCCTAGCACTATGCCTTCTCTAACTATGAAATGACATTTTTCCCAATTAAGGACTAAGTGCTTTTCTTCATATCTTTGCAACACCTTGTCTAAATTTTTAAGACAATCATCAAATGTTTTTTCATAAATAGAAAATCATCCATAAAAACTTTTATGATTTCTTCAATCATATCAGAAAATATAGACATTATGCATTTTTAAAAAGAAGTTGGAGCATTACATAATCCAAAAGACATTCTTCGATAAGTATAAGTTCCGTATGGACATGTAAAAGTAGTTTTGCTTTGGTCATCTAGGTGGATTGGAATTTGGTGATACCCTAAATATCAATCAAGAAAATAAAAGAAAGAATGATTTGCTAATCGCTCTAACATTTCATCAATGAAGGGTAGCGGAAAATGATCTTTCTTAGTTGCCTTATTAAGTTTTCGGTAGTCTATCCACATACGCCAACCAGTGACAGTTCTTTGGGGGTTTAATTCATTTATCTCATTTTTAACAATAGTCATTCCCCTTTTTAGGTACAACTTAGACAGGGCTTACCCACTCACTATGCGGCACAAGATAGATGATCCCGGTATGCAAGAGTTTCAAAATCTCTTTCTTAACTGCCTCCCTCATCGCATGGTTAAGCCTATGTTGGGACTCCCTAGAAAGTGTACAATTTAGATCTGTAGGGATGCGATAGGTGCAAAGAGCAAGACTAATTCCTTTAAGGTCTTGGAGTGAATAGCCAAAAGCAGAACGATACTTTTCTAGGATAGTTATTAAGCGCAAAGATTCTTCTTAAGAGTTTATCACTTATGATCACAGGAGAATCCTTATCATTATTAAGAAAAACATATCTCAGACCAGAAGGCAAGGGTTTAAGTTCACTGGAGGGCTTAGATGGTTCTAGCACTTCATCGAGAGATTCAAGATCAATAGGATTTTCATTCTCTTCATCAATGAAGAACTGAGCTTCATCTTCTAGATTAGGTTCAATTAGGTCATCAAGATATGCTACATTAACCTCTTCTATTGGGTCTAACTCGGGAAGTGGCTCCATCTTAGTATTAAGAGAATAAGTGACAGGCACAGAGAGCTCAAAGTTTTTTTTTCCAAGTTTAATATTCAATTTCTCTATTTGTCCTTCTTGGATAAGTTTTTCTATTGGTTGCCCTATCAACAAATCAAATTCCATAACATCAAAGATGTAGAAATTCAATAGGACTTGGGTTTCATTTACAAAAATAGGAAGGGCACATAAAATTCCTAAACTCAGGACATTGTGTCCTAAAAGACTTTTTAGCAACTTAGTAGTTGAGGCTAATGACATTATCTTTTAATAAATCTTGAGCAAATGTAGCAGACATGATATTAACACCTACTATTGAATTATAAAAGGAATCGAAAGGAGCTTTGTCAAGTTGGCACTCAATGGTGACCGAGGGTGAATCTAAACGAATTATTTCAGGTGAAAGCTCTGATTCTTCTAACCACTCGTTACTCAAAACAGACACTAGCTCTTTCGTTGTCTTTTTAAAGAAATCTTCCTTAGAAGGGTCTAAAGATTTTATAGATGGTGGATTTCTAGACTCCTGAGGTTTTCTCATCATGTGATAATTCGAGGTATCTCCATATTCATCAAAAAGATCATCCTCGAATTCAGGTATGAAATCCAAAATTAGAGTTTCCTCCTCCTCTGGTGGTTCGGGATTTAGAATAGCTAAAGGTTGAGATGGTTCAGGCAAAAATTTGGGTTTAGCTATTTGGGGTTCTTCCTCTAACAACTTCTCTCTCTCTTCAGGATGGTCATCTAAGATTTTCATAAGAATGTTTCTCCCTTGTTCAGCAGTGTGCATGAACGAACCTCCTGCGGCTGTATTAAGGTGTTTTGTGGTTTTTCTCTTGAGGCCCATAAAGAAATATTGGAGAAGAATGGGGTCTGGCAAAGCAAGGTTGGGACCAGAATCTAAAATAGTGTTAAAGTGTTTCCATGCCTTACCTAGAGATTCATTTTTCTATTGTTTAAAACTCAAAATTTCTAAACGAAGTTTGACAACATTATAGATGGGGAAGAATTGTAAACAAAAGCTAGAATGTAAAGCTTCCCAATCTCCGTGACTACTCCCAATATGAAGTTTATACTAGCGTTTAGATTCTCCCGTCAAAGAGAAAGGAAAAAGCTTCCATCTTAAAGTTTCATCGGACATGCCTTCAATATGTCAGCTTGCACAGGTCTGTTCAAAATCACATAGGTGAATAGGGGTTCTCACTGACATGTCTAGAAAAATGTTGATCCTAAACCATATTAATTAACTTCGGACTAAGCTCATAGCCAGATGATAGGATATGTTTAGATGATTCGGCTGGCTTAAGGCTCATGCCCGTGGGTGCTTCGTATTGGTAAAGAAGGGTGATTATGGGCTCCATAGTAGAAAGGTAAAGAAAACCTAAAAGTAAAGATAAAAGTATAATACAAGATTAAGCTAGACTCAAAGTTAATTCAGCAAACCGTTCTCAGCAACGGCGCTAGAAATGCTTATTGGTATAAATTAAATGTACACAAGAAAATAAGATATCCGCAAGCGCACAGATAAAACTACCGTTGTAGCACTTCACCAAGATTATTCCGGTTTTAATACCAAACCCAAAGGAACAGTAGGTGAGGATAACTAAGTCTATAAACTTAATCCAACTTCACAACCAAGGTCAGAAAATAGAGAGTATAAAGGAGACTACTAAGGACTATCTAGTTCCAATCTCGTTAAATTTTGCCTTCTATCGTTCTATCGTGGGCAATGTCTCATAAAGAACAAAATTAGAGTTTCTTCCCTACAAGCACCATTTGGCCTACCAAGTCCTATTAACAGGAGGTGGACTACGTAGGACTCAACGAAGCTATAAAAGTCACCTTCGCGATCTACCACCGATTCGGAAAATAGGGGGTATTCACAAGTAACCCTAGTCTAAGCACCACGCTTACACTATGAATACTACTTTAATCAAGGAGCTACCAAGATCAAAGTACTCAAAAGAGAGTTGCAAATTTGAAGAATAATATAAACAAATTGCTTACTTGAATCAGAAGTCGATTACCCAAAAATCTCATAAGCAAGCTCCAGAAGAACTTGATCCCGTAAAGTACAAGCCGTAGAGAAGCACCGACAGGCCAAAACTCCTCCAAAATTCTTCTCTCTCACTCTATATCTCTATCTCTAATACAAGACTAAATCCTATGGAGGACTAATCTTCCCTGGATTGCTGGCCTAGATCCTGGTGGGGATGGAAATTAGGGTTTTTGGCTCTTCAGCTCTCAGGATCTGACTTGGCTTCAGGGAGGGGGTGCAGCCCTGTATTTATAGCCCTGGAGGTTGAATACGAGCCCTTGGATCAAACCGACTTGAGGTACGGTGGAGATGTATCCTAGGAGGTGGTGGAGGAAGACTTTGGAAGCTCGTGGATGTTTCCCACCGTGGCAGGCGGGGTGTCCTGGGGATGGGGCCAGCCGGCCCCACCTGGCAGGGTCTCATGCCCCACCTCGGCGTGGTGTCCTCTGGTGTCCTCTAGAACATTCCTGCGTAGTAGCCACAAAATTATCCCGCGATCTCTTTTGATATTTAGGTTCTCCTTGGCGCTCTAAAAACATAAATTCACCAAAACTCGTGGAAACTGTCAGTTTAAACCTCCTATTCTATGATATTCATCCATTTTGATCATTTATGCAAGAAAGATTGATGGTTCATGATATACTTTAACTACCGTCAACAAGCTCCCCCACACTTAGGCTTTTACTCGTCCTCGAGAAAAGATGGATTACTCAAGACATAATTTCGGAATAATTGTCTCGCACTGATCTTTGACGGTAAGTCTTGAATAATTGTCTTGAAGCCCTTTTTGGTTGAGTTTGTCACAGATCATCAAAATTACTTCACGTGTTATGTGTCATTTTGGCTCGTAGAATGGCTAAATTCACCTGCATGCAAATATTTACCAAGACTTGTGGAATTCGTTAGTTTAAAGCTTCTAAACCTATGGTGATATTTGATTTTAAGGATCTGAGCATGTAAAATTGTCGGTTTATTATGGCAATAGAGACCGTCAACAACACTCCAAGTAGGGGCCTTTCGTGTATAGATTTGTTTTTTTGTGTTTCAGATGGGAATCATCTTCAACTTTGGCAACGAATCGGAGAAGATGCAGCTAGGCGAGAAGATCACCTTCGGCAAGCTCGACTTCATCGTCGACCGATTCGGAGACCTACGCCTATAGGAACCCGAGCCGACCGAACGAGAGGAGGAGCAATCCCCTCAGATCCGCACTTTCGTTGCTAGATTGGAGGAGGCTGTGGATGGAGGGCCGCTCGCCATCACTCGTCTTCTATCCCTCTCCCGTTTCTAGATCCCACAAATAGGGAAACGGACAAAACAAAATAGAAAATGGGTGGGATTTTTTTTTCCGGCCATTTTCAACCTTACATGCAGTTACGTAAAGAGCTAGCGCTTCCCAACAGTTGGACTTAATTTAACTGTGAATTTGGCTTCTTTTCATGCATTTTTGTTTACTTGACTCCATTTCAGTACATGCAGGTACTAGTATAGTATGTTCTTGGCGTTGCCGTTTCACAACGTATACAACTGCTGAGGAATTACATCAGTAGTACGTTAATTGAAGCACAGTTCTGAACCAAGTTAGCGAGAGCATCGATGCTGAGTGCTGTGTGTGTGTGTGAGAGAGAGAGAGGTACTAGCAAATTGCTATGGGCTCGGGCTGTATTTAACTCACCGTTTCCTTTGAACAGCTAGGCACCAAGGGAAGTTCGGCCCAGCCCATGAAATTTGTATGGCCCATCTCCACCCAGTTCATGTCATCGTGATGCCGGCTGTATGACCACTTCGGCACTTCTCCTTCTCTTCTTTTTCTTTTGTTTGCTAGGATTCTGAAGTTAGACGGCACCGGCGGCGGCGGTCTTCCGGGCGAGCCTGACGACGAGTACCCCCATGGCCCCATCGGCCCATCCTTGTTGTTCCGTCGACGCTGATCCCACCGCCCTCGTTTTGCCAGCAGCGGCTAGCTCCCATTACCTCGCGCGACATCCCGTGGCCCCCTGCATCCGCCGACCACGCCTAGGACCCCAAAACGCAATGACACGGCAAGTCGGGAAGGTACATGCCCTCTTGCCCATCTCTCCTCTAGCCCTCCAACCCTTCATTTCGTGATAGAGGCCTTGTTTAGATTCTAGAATTCATCCTCAAATTCCACTATGTAAAAAGGAGATTCCCTATCACATTAAAATATCGGCAAATGCATGAAGTACTAAATGTAGATGAAATCATAAACTAATTGCACAGTTTTGTTGTACTTTGCGAGACGAACATTTTGAGTCTAATTAATCAATTTTTGAATAATTTTTTGCACTAAAAAACAAAAGTGCTACAATGTTCGGGGTGGCACTGTGCAAATTCGGCCACCCCCGAATCAGGTAACTAAACAAGGCCAGAATCTGTGCATGACAATTCGAATTAGCTTCAGTCAAGACTTTGGAACTGTTTTTTTCTGCTCTTTTTTTCCAGCTCAACGCACTGTACCTCGTATTCTTCACGTATTGATAGGAATGTTTGGTTTGAAGGCGAGATGGTTCACTGCGAGTCTACTCCTTAAATTTAGTGGAACGACTTTATTTCACTGCTACACAAAAACTTAACGGAGACGTTTGGAAAAAGGCCTTCGAGGCGGTTGGGCCGATTGCCCACTTCGGTTATTCGTGGCAGGGCAGCCAGCCCAGCAACCGCCTCGGTTAATCGAGGCGGGCAACTTAACAGCGGTTGTCCTAATGCAACCGCCTCCTAAAATCTATTAACCGACGTAAATGCCTCCATTTTCAGAGGTAGACCTCCTAAATGGCCTGCCTCAAGAAAAAAAGGCCCATTAGTTGAGCCACGTATATAAGGACTACTTAGGTTTTCCAGTCGCACTTCTGTCTCCCCCTCCTCGCAGTCGCGCAGTCGAGCGACACGCTCCTCCCTTACGAGTCGCGAGCCTAACGGCGCCCTCCACTCTCTCCCTCCCTCCACTCTCTCTCCATGGCACTCTCCCTCCTGAGCACGGCGGCCCACCATCTCTCTCCGAGCCCGACGGCGCCCTTCTCCCCCATAGCTGGTGGCGGCGCTGGGAGGCGGATGTGCGTCACCGGCGGCGAATCCCCGTCGGGGTCACGTGCCCGTGCGGCGGGAGCCTGGCGGCTCTGGCCCTGAGCGGCCCCAGCACGTGGCGGCAGCTGTCCAGAGCAGCACCGACGGCGCTGGCGCACGTGGATCCGACGAGTGGTGGCGCTTGGATGGGCTTGGCGGGCCTCGTTGATGGGCTCACTAGATTTTTTTATTTTTTTATTGATTAACCCAGGTGGTGAAGGCTCTAGTTTGGTTTTGGTGAATTGATAAAACCCTATGTGCTAACCTATTTGCTCTAGTGATCATGAGGTAGGTAGCACTATTGAAGGGTCGAGATGGCGGACTAGAGGGGGGGTTGAATAGTCCTTTTTAAAACTTAAACGCGTTGGCTAACCGAAACAAATGCGGAATTAAACTTATCGGTCTAGCCAAGACTACACCCCTCTGTCTAAGTTCTCTAGCATCTTGCAAAGATCCTAATTAAGCAACTAAGGTGCTAAGCTTACCAAGAGCTCATCTAATCAATTCTAGAGCAAGGTCACACAAACCTATGCACTAGTACTTTGTCAACCGAGGGAGCTCCTACACAACTAGTGAAGCAAAAGCAAAAAAATCCTAAGCTCACTAGCAATGCTCAATAGCAAGGCAACCAATGCCAAATTAGAGAGCGCAAATTACTTAGCTACACAAACTAAGCAATGTGACTAACAAGGTTACACAAACCAAATTAGCCACGCAAGGGGAAACTTCTAGCTACACAAGCAAGAAGACAACTAGCAAGCTACACAAGCAAACTAGTCACAAGAGCAACTACACAAGCACAAGTATATAAGAAAGTAAATACAAGCTTGTGTTGCATGAAGGCAAACCACTGAGAAGATGAAGAACAATGTTGACACGGTGATTTTTCTCCCGAGGTTCACTTGGTTGCACCAAGCTACGTCCCCGTTGTGTCGATCAACACTTCATGGTTCGGCGGCTAATCGGTATCCACAACCGAGCTCTCCCAAAGAGCGCCGCAAGAACCCACCATCAAGTTTGGTAGCTCAATGACACGCTCAACTAGAGTTGCTCTTCGCGACCCCCCTCACAAAGCTTCTCCGAAGCCTCGCACAATCTTCTTGTGAGCTTTGACGGAGCCACGAGCCACCAAGCCGTCTAGGAGGTGGCAACCTCCAAGAGTAACAAGCACCATCGGCTTGCAACACGATCACCTAGTGCCACTCGATGCAACCTCATGATGCAATCGCACTAGAATCGCTCTCTCACTCCATCCGATGAACACTATCAAGCGTGAGTGAGTTAGAGGGCTCCCAAGCACTACCACATAAGCCACCAAAACTATAGTGTGCTCAGCTGACCATCCAAGGCCGGCCACCACTTCTATTTATAGTCCCACAAACGAATATGACCGTTACCCCTTCACTGGGTAAAATTTCGCATCGACCGGATGCGCCGGTCGAACTGACCAGACGCGCTGCACCGCGTCCGATCGCCCTGCGCCGTCCATGTGTCCTCCGTATTCAACCGCGGCCGCGAGATCCTCTAACGGTCACTGCGCGCCAACGGTCAAATGCAACGACCGGACGCGCTCCACGCAATGACTGGACGCACTCCATGCAATTACCGGACGCGACAGTGCCAGCGTCCGGTCGCGGTCTAGAGAGGTTCCAGAGAGCTCCTATCGCGACCGGACGCGTCCGATCGCATGTGACCGGACGTGCCGCGCGTTCAATCAGCTCTACACCACGCTCTGCTCCTCTGGGTGCCTGACCGGATGCTCTGGTTCCGCGAGGGACCGGACGCGCCGGTGGCAAACCCTAGCGCACGTACTGCGCACAGTGCTGCCACTGACTGGACGCGTCCGATCAAACCGAGACCGCGTCCGGTCACACCAGTGACCTCTTTCGCCTCCGGCGCAGTGGAAAATAGACGTTTCACTCCCACAAAAGCGCCATATCCCGCCTCGCAAGCTCGGCGGGAGGGAGAGAGGAACCCAAACCCCTCTCTACCGCACAAACTCCATTGTCTTCGCAAATGTGCTAACACCAACAAGTGTTCACCACCTTGTGCACGTGTGTTACCATTTTTAAAATCATTTTACCAAAGGAGTTAACCACTCAACTTGCCACGCCACTCGATCCTAGCAATGATGCATAGTTAGATCACTCAAGTGGCACTAGATGACCGATATGCAAACAAGTTTGCCCCTCTTGATAGTACGGCCATCTATCCTAAACCCGGTCATCAACTTCTCTACACACCTATGACCGGTGAAATGGAAATGCCCCAGGTTATACCTTTGCCTTGCGTATTCCATTCCATCTCCTTCAATGTTGATGCAACACATGCACCAACCAAATCACAAATGATATGATCCGCTTCATATCATCATGTGACCTTGTTGATCCATCGATCTTGACATCACTTGCTCTTCACCATTGCGTTGGTCCATCAGCGCCAAGTTTTGCTCAAGCTTCACCGCCTCGTGGTCCATCGCTCCAAAGCCTATGACTTGCCCTTCACACTTGCAACTGGTCCATCAAGCCAAGCCTTATCTTGATCTTCGCCACCTTGGTCATATGACTCTATGTCATGTCTCATATGCAATGAGCTCCTTCATGACACAATCACCTGTGGACTAATTCCCTGTGTATCTCACATAAACACAATTAGTCCACCTAAGGTTGTCACTCAATTACCAAAACCAAACAAGGACCTTTCAATCTTCCCCTTTTTGGTAATTGATGATAACTCTACAAAGATATGAAAATTAAGCTCTTTTGGATTCATGTTGCTTGCCCAAGTAATTTTACCATGTGTAAAGGATATGGACAAGTTTCATGAACCCAAATTGGTAGTATTAGCTCCCCCTACATATGTGTTAAGAGTTTGGATTTTAGGCTTGCATATATGCATAGATTGAAATTGTGGGAGAGTAATTACTACCAATGATGCTAAGGTGTATAGAATAAACCTTTGTAGCTCGATACCATTTGAAAAGCGCAAGTTTGCCACCATCCTTAGCATCATGAGTAGCTAGACATCAAAAACACTAGAAACCCCGTGAGATCAACATTATAAGCAAGGTTCTAGTTTTTGCATGATAAACACAAGTCTAGGTATCATCCTATGCATGCTAGTTATCAAATCATCATTCAAATTCTATAACTAGCATACACCACACAAGCATGCATATTGAATTTAAAAACTTATGCAATGCAATCAAGCACATGAATATGCACATATCAAATGCAACCAATCAATGTTCATGAGCTTGCTCCCCCTACTGGTGTGCTTCTCTTGTCCAAGAATTTTGATCATTCTCATTTCTTCAATGTTGCTCCCTTTTTGTCCATTTTCATGTCCAAACCCATCTTCTCATGATATCTTTGCTCAATCTCTCCCCAAACT
Organism: Saccharum hybrid cultivar R570; assembly: GCA_038087645.1. NCBI lineage: Eukaryota > Viridiplantae > Streptophyta > Magnoliopsida > Poales > Poaceae > Saccharum > Saccharum hybrid cultivar. Next base: position 460,644 of record JAQSUU010000469.1, read on the forward strand.
TCTCTCTCTTGGTTCATTGACATATCTTTGTTCCAACTTCTCCCCCTTTGTCATCAATTTCCATAAAGGGTGTACTTCTTATTGATGCAAAGGCTTGCATTGGGGTAGATGGTTGACACTTGAATATTGCATTTTTGATAGACATCACCGCACATGTTGGAATGACATTACTTGTATGTTGCTCTTGAGATACCACAAAGGATCTTTGACCTTGATACCATTAGGTAGGGCACCTCCCCTATGTCATAGCATGGGTCATTCACTTGATAATCTTAAGCTCTTGTGTGTGAGGGAACATTCTTCATTTGATGATCACTTAAAGTTGAGGATCACTTGTGGAACCATCGTCTTGCATGATAGATACCATGTGTAGGAATATCACGTGTAGGAATCATGATATCACTTGGAGAAATTCTCAATCATGGAACCACTTGTTGGATTTGTCAATAAAATCATTTCTTGAACATATGCTATCTTCATGAGTACCATTTGTAGGACATCACTACTAAGTTGATCTAGACACCACTAGTGAATACCATGTGAAAAAAACAATTGAGTCTAGATACCACTTGACAAAACTAGATATCCATTTGCATTGTTGTCTTATTCTTGTACTCATATCATTGTTATGAGCTTCTAATGTGACTTGAACTATATTGACTTGCCTAAGCTTCCAAGTCCAGTTTGATCCAATAACAAGCATCTTCACACCTCATAATAAGGGTTATCTTGCCAATGTTGTACTTGTCACTTGTTAGAGATCCAAACTAGATCAAGTACTTGGGTTCACTAGTTCATGAATAAATTTAAACACATACCACTAGGTCATTTAAACAATCAAGCAATAGTGGTAGGCTGTGAATTTTAAACTTTTCATTTGTTATGCATGATCCTAATAAGCATGTACTATATGCACTAACCACATACTAGTAAGGGATGAAATGATCATGCACAATACAACAATACCTTTGCTATCTTGGAGTAGAGGATAACCACATAGATTCCAATTCATTACACCAATAGCAATGTGAAGTCCAATCAAATAGCTTGGTGAAGACCAATTATCAATAGAGAAATCCATTCTTCACCCATATGAATTGAGAACCACTAATGATCAAGTGCACTATCTTGATATGGTTGGCTCGCTTCATTTTTGTTCAATGCTTGCATGAGAGAACTATTTAGAATACCTACTTGTATTGCAATGACTAGCTCTCTTTTGGGTGTTGCTTGCTTTTCATGATCAATCCTATTGATTGCTTCAATTAAGCATCTCAAATGTCCCTTGAATTCATCACTTCCATGTTAGCCTTCCAAGCCGGTGCTCGGTTTACCCACCCATGGGTGGCAAGCCCCCTCAGCAGGGAGAAGTGACCTCTCTCCAAATAACCATTGTTGACACTTATTTGAATTGCCTTTCATTTGATTGATCTATGGACTTAACATGAATATCATTGAATCTTTCTTTAAGTCATTTTCTTTCTACTTGTTTAAGTCCTTTTCTTTCTACCAAATGATCTCCAATCATCACTGAAACTTCATCTTCATCTTGAGTTTGATCCTAATCTTCCAATTTGAGTACCAAATGTGTACACTAAGTACATTCCACAATCAATGACCTTGTACTTATTTCTTGTCATGCTTCTAGATCAATTCAAAACCAACCTTAGGTACCTCAAACACTTGTAAACTAGATTCCAACTTGAGGACCTTTCAATCAAATTGACTCCAAATATATCCAATAAATGTCACTTTTCTAGCAGATTATGTACCCTTCAAAGAAAAATTTTTATTTCCCAATGTATACATCCATATGCCATGAAATTTGGTGAAGATGTGCCTTACTAAGTCATCTAGCAGCTGTAAAAATTTGAGCTTCATTTTACTTCTAGATTGCTACCAAATTTCAAATCTTCCACCACTGCTACATGCTGAAAACTGCTGCACTATAGCTGACAAGATCCACTCCAAAACCGAAGCATCTTTTATCCAATTCTTATGAAATTTGTACATCATATCATATCATAAGTCTAGAGCATGTATACCAAACTTCAAGCCAATCCAAAAAGATTTGATCACTCAAACATGGCTAAGATCACAGCTAGCTCAGATTTTCAACTCTGGACAGATTTCAATACATTGAACTATACTTCACCAAATCGAATTAAACTTGAAACTAACTGGTTTGAATACTCTCATAAGACATATATCTATTCAATCCACTTACTAAAAGTCATCTCATGAATTTATCCAAAACAAATCAATCCAAACTTGATTACTAAGCATTGATCCATTCAAACATCTCATAGCAAGCAACATTGCATATATATATATCCAATTCAATCAACTCATATGCACCCAAAAGAAATGATCAAAATAAGATATACCTTGGTTAGCTCATGATCATTCAATTAGCAAGCTTCAACTCAAATATTTGCAAGCCATCAAATAATTCCAATAAATCATCCATAACTTGATATGACACTTGTATGTTGTAGCACTTGGACTTCACTCATCTTGACTTGGCATTGGAATAGGATATGCACTTAGCTTTAATACTTGATTCATCATATGATGACCAATATGAATCCAAATGAATCAAGCCTCCAATGCCAATGGTACCTACAATCAATCATCCACTTTTTGATGGTACCCAAACTAGTTTGGGTCATCTCAAGTTAGGAGCAACATACTTAGGCATAACCTTAGTATGGATTGTGGGATGTTTTGCAATAGCAACCATAGTGGTACCATTACCATTCTTTCTAAGCATATTAGTATTATCAATTGAAATAGGCTTAGAAACATTACCTAGGGGACATGAACGAGCCATGTGTCCCCTTTTCCGGCATAAGTAGCAACTTCTTTTAGAGTGAGCTTTTTCTTCCTTGCTCATGTGTTGCTTCTCAATGCCTTGCCTCTCATGAGTTGCTTGAGCCTTCTTCTCAAGCTTGGTAGGACACCCCGAGGCAAAGTGTCCCATATCTTCATATTTGAAGCACTTGATGTGAGTCAAAACTCTTTTCTCAATTTGATTTTTGCTCATCATCTTGGCATCTTAGATTTTCATTGGATGTCTTGCTTTACCACCCCTTGTTTTCTTCTTCTTTATCATCAAATCATCAACATCTTCATGATTGATCTTGACTTGAGCTTGGGGTGTCTTCTTTTCATCTTGTAGCCTCATCTTTGGCTTCTTGGTTGGGCAAGACTTGGCAAGGTGACCCATCTCATGGCATTTAACGCACACGAAATGAGATACCTTCTTTTGTTCTTGCTTCTTCATTTTCTTGCCCTTGTTCTTGTTGAAGCCAATGCCACTCTTGTCACCATAGCTTCTTTGAGTCTTTATCATGTGCTCAAAGGTGACTTTTGAGTTGTAGCACCTCTCTAACTTGTTGCTCAATTTCTTCACTTCACTTTTGAGCTCATTGTTCTCCTTCAAAATGTTAGTCTCACAAGACATAGAAGTAGAACAAGCATATATATGTGAAGAACATGGCATATCTAATAAGTCATCACAAGAGGTGGATACATGCTTTCTCCCTACATCACATGGGTTAGTCACATTTTGCAATTGATCATTTGATCCATGTGATGAGCTCTCATTATTTTTAATTTTCTTTAATAACATCTTAATGAGAGAAGCATGTTCTTGTGCCAAATTATCATGAGCAACACTAAGTTCCTCATGAGCCAATTTTAGCTCCTCATGTGAACAAGTAGTAACATAAAGTAAATGTTTTTGTTGTTCACATGTGGTTTTTAGAAATGAGTTTTCATTTTCCAATTTCATGGTTTTAGCTTTCTCATTTTTTAAAGACATGTTCATGCTAGCAAGTCTACTAACAAACTCATCATATGAATCAACATGATCAATAACATTATCATTTGATACCTTAGTGTCACTTTGTGATATGAAGCAATGTGATGTAGTGGATGGGCTTGTAGTAGCATCATCAAGGCCCGAGCATGAACCATCATTGTTACCATCAAGTGTGCATGGAGTAGCATCATCATTTGCATCACTTGTGGCATCACCATCAATCTTGTCAAGTGAACTTGTGGTAGATTGATCATCATCATCACTTGACCCTGAGGTGGAGCAATCCTCCACAACCACCATGTTGTGGTCATGCTCAACACACTCATGCACCATCATCTCTATGTGATCATCCTTCTTCTTGAATTTTCCATCATCCCAAATGGAGAAGTCACCATAGAGATGCTTGAGTGCCGTCCACATACCATGTGCACTCGTGTAGCTCATCACCCTACCAAAGATCTCATCTTTTAAAGCATTGGTTAGATAACATTGAGCTTGTGCATCGAGTGTTAGGCAATCCTCTTGTGCTTGGGTAAGATTATCATTCTCATCCAAGTCATGAGTAAAGCCAACAACTACGATCCACCAAAACTTAGGGCCAAGAGCACGGAAATGATCAAGCATGTGATTTTCCACCGTGCAAAGTTGGTGCCATCAAAAATGTGCATGTGACAATCATCTATCTCACTAGACACCATCCTCTCGAGTCGGTGAAGACCATAAAAGAGAGACCGGGCTCTAATACCACTTGAAGGGTCGAGATGGCAGACTAGAGGGGGGGTTGAATAGTCCTTTCTAAAACTTAAACGCGTTGGCTAACCGAAACAAATGCGGAATTAAACTTATCAGTCTAGCCAAGACTACACCCCTCTGTCTAAGTTCTCTAGCATCTTGCAAAGATCTTAATTAAGCAACTAAGGTGCTAAGCTTACCAAGAGCTCACCTAATCAATTCTAGAGCAAGGTCACACAAACCTATGCACTAGTACTTTATCAACCGAGGGAGCTCCTACACAACTAGTGAAGCAAAAGCAAAAAAAATCCTAAGCTCACTAGCAATGCTCAATAACAAGGCAACCAATGTCAAATTAGAGAGCGCAAATTACTTAGCTACACAAACTAAGCAATGTGACTAACAAGATTACACAAACCAAATTAGCCACGCAAGAGGAAACTTCTAGCTACACAAGCAAGAAGACAACTAGCAAGCTACACAAGCAAACTAGTCACGAGAGCAACTACACAAGCACAAGTATATAAGAAAGTAAATACAAGCTTGTGTTGCATGAAGGCAAACCACCGAGAAGATGAAGAACAATGTTGACACGGTGATTTTTCTCCCGAGGTTCACTTGGTTGCACCAAGCTACGTCCCCGTTGTGTCGACCAACACTTCATGGTTCGGCGGCTAATCGGTATCCACAACCGAGCTCTCCCAAAGAGCACCACAAGAACCCACCATCAAGTGTGGTAGCTCAATGACACGCTCAACTAGAGTTGCTCTTCGCGATCCCCCTCACAAAGCTTCTCCAAAGCCTCGCACAATCTTCTTGTGAGCTTCGATGGAGCCACGAGCCACCAAGCCGTCTAGGAGGTGGCAACCTCCAAGAGTAACAAGCACCACCGGCTTGCAACACGATCACCTAGTACCACTCGATGCAACCTCACGATGCAATCACACTAGAATCGCTCTCTCACTCCATCCGATGAACACTATCAAGTGTGAGTGAGTTAGAGGGCTCCCAAGCAATACCACATAAGCCACCAAGACTATAGTGTGCTCAGCTGACCGTCTAAGGCTGGCCACCACTTCTATTTATAGTTCCACAAACGAATATGACCGTTACCCCTTCACTGGGCAAAAATTCGCATCGACCGGACACGCCGGTCGAACTGACCGGACGCGCTACACCGCGTCCGATCGCCCTACGCCGTCCACGTGTCCTCCGTATTCAACTGCGGCCGCGAGATCCTCCAACGGTCACTGCGCGCCAATGGTCAAATGCAATGACTGGACGCGCTCCACGCAACGACCGGACGCGCTCCACGCAACGACCGGACGCGACAGTGCCAGCGTCCGGTCATGGTCCAGAGAGGTTTCAGAGAGCTCCTATCGTGACCGGACGCGTTGTAAGGTCTAAATAGGCTAGAGGGGGGGTGAATAGCCTAATTAAAACTTCTACAAGAATTACTTAACCACAAGTGTTAGTACAAAAGGTGGCGCAGCAAAATGCACTAGCTCTAACTAATTAAATAAGCCACCTACACAAGTCTAGTACAAGGCTATCCACTAAACACAACAACAACTACAAGCTAAATACAAGGAGTAACGCGAGAGAAGAGCTTCGAGTAATTATACCGCCGTGTAGAGATGAGAAGAACCAATCAATCAATCACACAAGAGAAATCCTCAGGAAGAGAACGACACAATAATTTATCCCGAGGTTCACTTGCTTCCTGGCAAGCTACTCCCCGTTGTGGCGATACACCCACTTGTCGGTTCACGAGCTAATCGACTATCAAGAGTCGAGCCCTCGGCGGGCGCCGCACAACCGCACACAAGATGGGGATCCTCCAAGCCATGAGCTCCACTAGAGTATCCAATTCGCGAACTCCCACGGGGAAGGATCAAGAACCCCTTACAACACTTGGTGAGAGCTCCAATAATCTTCAATTGCAAGCTCAATCACCTCCGCTGCTCCAAGCCGTCTACTGCATCGGGAAACACGGAAGAGTAATAAGAAATCCGCAGCAACTCGAAGATCAAGTGCCTCTAGAATGCAACTCTCAAGTAATGCACTTGAATCTCACTCAATCTCACTCAAGATGTGCAACCAAACAAAGAGATGAGTGGAGGGGTTGTTCTCTAGCTCAAAGGATGTCTCAATATCTCAAAATGTGCAAGAGATCATACCCTACACCCGTCCACCATCTATTTATAGCGAAGGGGGTAAGCAAGTAGTCGTTACCGGACAACGCAGTGAAAAACGTAATGACCGGATACATCGGTCAGGGTGACCGGACGTGTTCGGTCACTACAGGACAAGCAGCAACAGTGCGTGTTAGAGAGAAATGTTGCCGTGACCGGACGCGCTTCACCGTTTGACCGGACGCGCTGCACCCGGCGTCCGATCGAAGTCCAGAGAGGTCCTCGCACGATCAGACGCGTTCGGTCGCATGTGACCGGACGCGCCACCGCGTCCGCTTTGCGTCACGCCACCAAGCCGCACAAGTCGATGCCAACCGGACGCGCTACACCGTTTGACCGGACACGCTGCACCCGGCGTCCGATCGGAGTCCAGAGAGCTCCCCGCGCGATCGGACATGTCCGGTCGCACGTGACCGGATGCACCACCGTGTCCGCTTCGCTTCAGAGACACGCGCTGTCCTCTGGGTCTATGACCAGACGCTCCAGTTCCGTGAGGAACCGGACGCGCCGGTTGCAAACCCTAGCGCCCGCACCGCGTTGAACTGACCGGACGCGTCCGGTCAAACCGTGACCGCGTCCGATTCAACGTCCGGTTGGAGTTTTTCAGAGAGAAACACTCTGGACTTTTGCCACCTTTTCTCGCCTCCAGCGCAATGGAAAATAGGCATTTCATTTCCTCGAAAATGCCTGAATCCCGCGCTCGCAAGCTCGGCGGGAGGGAGAGAGGACCCCAAACCCCTCTCCACTGCTCAAACTCCACTGCCTTCGCAAATGTGCTAACACCACCAGTGTATATCACCATGTGCATGTGTGTTAGCATTGTCACAATCATTTTTCAAGGTGTTATATTAGCTCTCTTACTAGATCCTAATGCATATGCTCAAGACATTGATCTAGTGGCACTTGATTTCCGAGCTAACCGTGATTGCCCCTCTTGATAGTCGGCTATATATCCTAAACCCGGTCAATCACTTCTCTACTCATCTTAGACCGGCAAAAGGAAAACCCTATGATTATACCTTTGCCTTGCGCTCTTAGATCCTTCTCCTCCACTTGATCATCAAAGTCCATCATTTTATGTGCTTTCCTTCATGATCTTGCTCATCATTTCATGCACCAAATCATGTGGTCTTGTGGCCATCTCTCCATGTCATTACCACCTCCATCATATGTTGCTTATGCCTAGCTTAATCACACTTGATCACATAACATTAGCAACTTTGGTGTCACTCAATTTCCAAAACCAAACTTGGGCTTTCACGCGTCCGATCGCATGTGACCGGACGCACCGCGCGTTCGATTAGCTCTACGCCACGCTTTGCTCCTCTGGGTGCCTGACCGGACGCTCTGGTTCTATGAGGGACTGGACGCGCTGGTGGCAAACCCTAGCGCTCGTACCGCGCACAGCGCTGCCACTGACCGGACGCGTCCGATCAAACCGAGACCGCGTCTGGTCACACCAGTGACCTCTTTCGCCTCCATTTCTTCACCTCCGGCGCTGTGGAAAATAGGCGTTTCACTTCCACAAAAGCTCCGTATCCCGCCTCGCAAGCTCGGCAGGAGGGAGAGAGGAACCCAAACCCCTCTCTACCGCACAAACTCCATCGCCTTCACAATCATTTTACCAAAGGAGTTAACCACTCAACTTGCCACGCCACTCGATCCTAGCAACGATGCGTAGTTAGATCACTCGAGTGGCACTAGATGACCGATATGCAAATAAGTTTGCCCCTCTTGATAGTACGACCATCTATCCTAAACCTGGTCATCAACTTCTCTACACACCTATGACCGGTGAAATGGAAATGCCCTAGGTTATACATTTGCCTTGCGTATTCCATTCCATCTCCTTCAATGTTGATGCAACACATGCACCAACCAAATCACAAATGATATGATCCACTTCATATCATCATGTGACCTTGTTGGTCCATCGATCTTGACATCACTTGCTCTTCACCATTGCGTTGGTCCATCGGCGCCAAGTCTTGCTCAAGCTTCACCGCCTTGCGGTCCATCGCTCCAAAGCCTCTGACTTGCCCTTCACACTTGCAACCGGTCTATCAAGCCAAGCCTTATCTTGATCTTCGTCACCTTGGTCACATGACTCCATGTCATGTCTCATATGCAATGAGCTCCTTCATGACACAATCACCTGTGGACTAATTCCCTGTGTATCTCACATAAACACAATTAGTCCACCTAAGATTGTCACTCAATTAACAAAACCAAACAAGGACCTTTCAACTATTCCAAGTGGTGGAGCAAATAAAGATCATGTTGATGGTGGTGATGGCCATGGTGATCAAGTGCTCGGCTTGGTAAAGAAGAAAGAGAAAAACAAAAAACTCAAGGCAAAGGTGAAACTTGATAGGAGCTTTTTGGTTTGGTGATCGAGACACTTAGCAAGTGTAATCATATTTAGGATCGATAGTCGTAGTATTAAGAGGAGTGAAACTCGTATTGAAATACGGTTATCAAAGTGCCACTAGATATTCTAATTCATTGCATATGCATTTAGATCTAGTGGAGTGCTAACACCCTTGAAAATGTTCGTGAAAATATGCTAACACACGTGCACGAGGTGATTCACTTGGCGGTTGGCACATTTGATCAAGGGTGACGAAGTTGGTAAAGTGGAGGAGTTGTTTGTCACTGATTTTCAGTGACCGAACGCTGAACTCGAAGTGACCGGACGTTGAGCGGTGAGTCCGGTCAATTATAATAGTGTTAGGCGCGCTCGGGTTCTGCGTCCGGTCACAGGTGACGTACACTGACGTCAGGCGTGAAACTTGGCGCAGAGGTGAAGTAGGATCGGATGCTGGCCCGCGTCCGGTCAGGGTAGATTGTAACACCCCTGGTGTTACGAGCCTGCTTAGCACCTAGATTAGGGCCTAAGAGAAACCAAATCCAAAAAAACATAGTTAAAATGAGTCTTTTCGTTGCATCGGCAAGTACACGAATTTAGGTTTAAAAGTGCTATTTTTGACAATTTATATTGAGCAAAATAATTAAATAATGCCTAATATTTTATTTCTATGGGTTAGTAGGAAATATGGACGATTACATGAAATACTTGTTGGTTGACACTAATAAAGTTTAGACCTTTTAAAAATCATGACAAAAGTGCTAATAGTTGTTTAGTTTGAATTGAACCCTTGATTCTTCTAAGACTGAAAAGGGAAGTAGAGCGTGATTTTAGATGAATTTAGAAAGAAGGATCAATGGAATCGGAGTTTGTAGGTGGGAGATATTAATTTTTCAAAGGACTGTTAAATAATTCCGAGAATTAACATGACGTGATGAAGGGGGGTGCTGGTGCTGATCACCCAACTTGTAGTGATCCACACATTGAATTTCTTTAGTGTGTGGGTCCAAGGATTTAATAGGATGGAGAGACTTTCAAAACATATACACGCTGCTACCTGCCCTGCGAGTCACTGCACGCATATCGCACCCGACGGGTACGTTTGCTAACTTTTCTTTTGATGATACACGGGACGACGGGTAGCAGGTATTTAGCATGTGGTTGACAACGCACGCTGCCGTTCGCTATTGACCAGCGAGCGAGCTATGTACATCCCCTGCAGGCCAGGCAGTTGTTATTATCTGTGTAAGTTTCCTCCTTGTTTTGGGGGGTAGCATAGATATTTTTGTGTGGACGATGGATGACCAGGCTAGCAATTGTCATCATGAGAGTCTTTGGCGTGTCAACTGGGCTGATCAACTTTAAGGAATGCTCATGTGCTAATTAAATTAAAAAGGGAGGAGAATGCAGGTCAAGAAAAATAATGGAGAACGAAGGAATCCTTACAGGCTCTACCTCAGCCGGAACAAGAGAAAAAGGAAACGAGAGGAGTAGGCATGCAGGGCCGTGCCGCCAAATTCTGGCCTTGTTCCAAATTTTAAAATAGGCCCTACTAGCCTAGAGAAATAAAATGATAATAATATATGCATAGAAATGTGATAAATCAAGAATTATAGTTATTCATTTTTTTGGGTTGCATAATCTTTAGTTGAACAACATTGTTTGCTTAACTGATATTCTTTGAATTATTTAACCGAATAGAAATTAAAGAAAAATAAATTACCTTGTTAGCTGGTGAGTAGTCATTTTTTTTGTCGGATGTGAGTGTTTGCACAGCGCAACAATTAACGTATTGCAGTTAGTAGGAGTTATTGATTAGACAAAGAAATGTTTCCATTGATAAATACAAGATGATTAGTCAATTACATAATAGTTACCTTCTGATTTCAGATCTTTAGGAATTAGGCATCTTACCATCTTGCGGACTACTCCCTCCCAGGCGCTAGCTGCTGGCCTCTAGTCTCCAATCTCCACACATAGGCCCTGTTCATCCGGTTTATAATCCGTACTTTTCAGCTTGTTTTTTCAGCCGTAACAGTGTTTTCTCTCTCAACAAATCAGCCAACAGTATTTTTCAGCCGGCTTATCAGCACAGCCGAACAGGGCCATAGACTGCAGTCTAGAGAGCATCAGAGGTGGCAATTATCGGTATGGAGTAGATTCGCCCGAGAGTGCACGGCGGTGCACTGTCTACAGAAAGAGAGCAGTGTGTACACAGAGAGAGGACAGTGGCGTGCAGTGCATGCAACCATTTTTGAGAAGGGAGAGAGGACAGTAATGCATGGAGCATGTAACACAACAGTAATTTTTCTTGGTCTTCGGTCTCGATGATTGATGCACCACCATCTCTCCGTGAACTCTCTTCATTACAAGCAGTTGGTGATAATTTTCTTTTCAATCCAGAACCGTTTCACCAAATTCATACTTCCTTTACATATACAATTAATTAATATAAATTAAATTGCAAATCTATAAACTAAAGCACATGTAAATGAAGAATACTAATTTTCCTGCGCCACCTGCCATTGTGGTCTTCAGGAAGTCTCGACAATTATCAGAGTAGCTCTCGATGGCTCGAAATCAAAATCTTCAAACATCAGATGGAACTATAAAATTGGATAGGTAATTACGGAATGAGGATATGAAGTGACTGAGTTGCAGAAGTCCTTGGCTGTGTTTACTTCCTCAAAAAAAAAGTACGGTGCAAACAAAAGATTCCCCGTCACATCAAACTTG